>VFFE01009008.1:67875-155795 GCA_008921705.1 Burhinus oedicnemus | reverse complement strand
TAAAAAAAAAAAAAAACAAAAAACCCACACAACACAAAAAACCCCTTAGTCTCAGCCCAAGTGGCATCACACAAATGGTTGAAAAAAAATGTATCCCATGGAAAGCAGCAAAATCTCCAAAGACTGCATTGGAAGTTGACTATTCCACTTTCATTTCTCTCTCTTACTTGGGCACGATGACCGAGGCATTTGCCTAACAGCACTTGATGTCCATCCTCCCTTACACCAGGAGATGGACTGGAGACTGATTTCAGACTGCATGGGACAGAGCCTGGTCAAAGATGTCTGAAAAGCAGTTTATTGTCTACAGTACTAACAACAACTAGCCTTCAGAAAATCAATTTCGAAGTGAAATTCAAGCTTGAAAAGATCACAGCTAGCTAAAGAGTAAGCGCCTAGCTTCTGTGCGAGTAAGCCTACACTACTGAGAGGGTTTTTTAGCAAAAGTTACATACAGTTTCCATAGTTGTAGATGAACAACTTCTAAAAAAATATATGTGGACAAACGGGAATTTTTCCATAAAAATACATTCTCTTCAACCTACAAAACATATTGGAAGTTATTTCACAACCTCTAAAACCAGAGTGCACTACCGAAACGAGCTTTACATGAGCAGCCGGGGTTTCTAACAGTGCTTGATCATTAGCTCACTGCAAAGAGCAGGAAGGATCCCACATACCCATTGTCCTTTGGGTGACATCCCTCCAGGCTAAAACATACCTGAAAGCCAAATAAGCCCAGGGACTTCTGTACAGACAGGAGTTTGTATATAAGGAGGAGATCGCTGTATGCCAGTTAATAGTGTTGTTTCTTTGCCTCTGAAATGTGTTCAGTAACCATTGGCCACACCTTGAAATCTGCTTTTATGTGATTTACTAATACCTGTAACTGAAACAACTGCCTATGCCAATGTAATTGCAAAACAATTTTAAAAGATGCAGAGGAGTTTATGTACATTGGCAGCTGAATAACTGGATGTACACTTAAGCTTCCTCCCATCTGTCAGGAAACAACATGTCAAGAAGAGCAGATCGCCAAGTCACCACTATTAAACAGAGAGCAGCAACTCTAGCAAGCTCTAGCACCGCTTCATTGCTCATGGTTGCATTCTTTTCCATAGAATTTGACCTTAAAATGATTCATATGAAAGAAAAAGCTGATCTGTACAGATTCAGAGAAGCAATCTTTACCCAGATAAAAAAAAAAAATAAAGATTATCACTGGACTACCCGTTTTGTTACACAGTGAACGGCTCTTACTAAATTATTTGCCTCAAAAAAATTTCAGCATATCTTAAATCAACTGGATGCCATTAAAATGCTGATGATGAAACAAACCGGAAGAGTTGTTGGTGATGGGAACAGTCCTTCACCAACACCTCCCCCCTTTCTCTGCCTCGCTGCCGGAGTGGCCTGCACAGACACTGGCCTTTGCTCCTATAGCCGGCACAGAAGCACAGAAAACGCTCGTTACATCTTCCTCAGTTACCTGACCACTTCTGCTTAGCAGGCTCACACAAAACACTTCCACACGGCCAGCTCACCCTAGAGATAAAACACTTCGCCATGTACCCTTCCCATAGGCACATTTTGGCTGCACGCATCTTGCGGCCCTTATTTTTAATTAACCCTGAAACCTGCGGGTGGGGAACAGGCAGTGACTTCCCCAGCATAATTATTTGACACCACAAATGACAGCATATTTACACTGGCGCTCCATAAATCCACAAAGCTGTCACACTTTCTATCACCTGCTGGTATTTTATCATTTTCCATGTCACTTCCTCGTAGGTCTTTTGAGGAAGCAAACAGAAGTAGTGAAGTGGTTTTTCTTCCGTTGTTCCCTTTGATTTGAACTAACAAAAACTGTGCTAATTTTCCAGCTCTTCCAGCAGCACATTCCAAGCTGTCTCCTGACTTGCTTAGCGCCAGGCAGGCGTCTTCAGCATTATGTTAAACTGGACTAGAATCACAGAATTCTCTCAGATAGGTAAGACCTTGAAAGCGGGACCTCGGCTGGACTAACCTCCCAGCCCGAGGCTTAACCAAGAATAAACTCAACGCTAGAGGAAGACTGACTGAAGACTAAATACTTTTGGAAAGAAAGAAAAGAAACAGAAGGGAAAGACAGGAGTAAAGCAGAAGTGGGGCAGACACAAAATAAGCAGCTCTAGAGGAAGACTGCAACTATTGGAGAAGTCTGGGAAAAGGAAAGGGAAAAAAAGACCACTGCACAATCCCAGAGCTGCGAGAGGTTAATAGCTGCCTCAGGGCACAAGACAAATCTCACAGAGATAGTGAACTTTACTTGTCTGTAAGATTTCTATCTTACCTGAAATGTTTGGGGTTTGGGGTTTTTTGGGGTTTTTTGGTTTTTTTTTACAAGAAAAAAATCAAAGTGTGAGTGTAGAGGCAGATGAGAGAGCTTGTTTAATTTTGTGTAGAATGATTTTTAAGGTATTTGCTTAAGTGCAGAGTACAGGGACAGGACAGTAGAGGAATAGTAAGCAAAGGCAAGAGCAAACGGCCACAAAGATTTTTACACAAGGATGAAAGAAAGCAACTGTAGAGGAGGGCTGGAAGGAGAGGGACACTCAGCATCCAGAGCTGAGCCAAGCAGCAGCAGCAAAGCAGCATGTTAATTTGTATTTAAGAGCCTGGATGTGCTTTTTGGCACATCCATGTAATATTAAGATAGGGACTGCAGAGTGAGCAGTGTGCTATGCAGAGCTCCTACCGGCGTTAAGAAAAACTAAAAACCCAAACCTCCCCAAAGATTTCCAGGTCTTTTGACCCAGTGCTTCCCAATGCTGTTCCTAAACCACATGAAGTCAGGATGGGGTGAACCTTCTCAGTTTCCTGTACAGAAACCACAAGGCTCAGCTGTCTATTAGCCTAGGTATCGACAACTTACACATCTAATATATTGTACAGCACATACACCTAAAGCATTTTCTAAACTCAGAAGTGTCAGGAGTTTAGCAAGATTTTGGACAATTATCTGTTTCTGTAAAAATGAGTTTAGGATTTATTCACACACTTAAGAAACACAGTATCAGCAGAATACTGTATAACACGCTGTAGTTATATGAGCCTTCATGTTGGGTTTCTCATTGGATATTTTGTTTGGTTGTTGTGTTTTGGGTTTTTTTTAAGTCAGATGTCCTCACCACCAAAGCAACTGTGTAATCAAAAGAAAGTACTCATTGCAAACACTTGCATTTTCCCCACTGAAAACAATGGGGCTTTTTTCTTGGTCTTTCAGACTTCTTTACTCTATTTTAAAAATTAACTGCTACAGTGCAGAGCAGTAACAGCACTACTTGAATACAAAACACAGCGTAACCCCTCTGCTCAGGCAGGTTCAGAATGGGCTATGATTCCTGAAATCAAAAGAAAGCTGGTATTTATCTGTGAACATGGCCCCTTAACTTTCTGAGTCACAAAGTAAGAGGTACATAAGCTCCCTCCCTTCACACAAACAGCGATGCTAGAGCAGGGCTTGCACCAAACGTATTGCAAACAGTAAGTAATCCATTATTATGAAGAGAGGTTACTTTGGATTTCAGGTCGCTTAGGAAAGATAGCTTTTACACGCCAAAAAGAACAGACGAGGTCACCGATGTAACCTTTTAAATCACACTGGCGATGGAATGAAGGGCAGTGGAGGCTTATGCCCACATACACGCTGAGCAGCAGCACTGCCTATTACCTGCCCATTTTAATCACAACTGATTTGAGATTGAGGAACTTCTTTGATGGGAATTTCTAACCGAACATTTCTCCTTCCCTCCGGCACCCTAATTACCCGAAAGGAATTTGGCTGGAGTTGTGGGTGACTGCGAAGGACCTTGCTTTCTACTGACACGGCAGGTTACAGAGCAAGCAGAGGAACAGCTCCAGCTATACGTTTCACTTACCTGTACATACGGTCAGAGGCGGCGAAGCAGAGGAGGAGTTTCACGTACCTTTCACCGAGCCCTGGACAAGGCATGACAGCACTGCACTGGCTGACAGCTACTTCTGCTACTTCATGGAACCCACAGAGCTGTTAATTACTATTTTGCTTAACAAACTGGGAGTGCTGGAAACCCAGGACACTCCCCGCACCTCGGTGCATGTCGGGAATATTTACCTACCCACTTTCCTTCCTCCAAGTGGCTGACAGGAGCGCTCCCTTAGTCACGGTTACACCTACAGGGAGGCTCCAGTTAACACTTTAATCACTAACTTTATAATGAGAGGCAACCTGCTGACTCTTAGTAATCATTTGCTGACAGGATGCACCCTGAAACATCCTGTGCTCAAAGCACTGTTATGCTTTAACTTCTTGTCTTGTCTGTTTTCTAATCCAAAGGAGAAGGGTGTTTTTCCTTCTCCAGATATACACCAGTCTTCAGTGCTTAGTGGAATAACCAAGACATACACTCGGATCTTGCCTAAACATAAATATATGGATTTATAACATCTGGACAAACGTCCTGACAACACAACTTGTTCACTTATCCGCACGCAACTGTATATTCAATTTGTTGCTTAACTGTATAATAGCCTTATGAATATTATTCATCGGGCAAGAGAATGCATCACCGCTTAGCTTAATTGCTCACTAGCTAATCGTATAAGCAGATGTTTAAGCTTTAAAAAAATATCTCAACCAACACATACCTTCCAAGTTCCCACTGTTTACCCATCCATTTATAGTGACCAAGTTATTCAAGGGATCAAGCCTAAAACTGGAAGTTATTGGGCCACAGAGAGAAGAGCTTGAAAAATACTGAGCCTGAATTTGCCTTCATACCTGTCTTATTGTACTGTGATTTATATCAATTTACTTCTGCTTTACATAATTTTATGTTAGGAAGAGACAGAACAGACCCATAAATATTTGATTCCTGAGCACATCATTATCCTCTGGTGTACTCCTCTCACAAGCGAGACTCATTGCTGTACACACAACACAATATACTTGATATTTGGGATTAGAGTTTATGCTGCAGTTTCTAGCTTTGCACCTGAAAAATACTTAAATAAAGATTTCATTGGTATATATAAGATTGAGAAGTCTTTCAAAACACAGGAAGGAGTCAACATAGGAGATCTTTGCTCAATTCACAAAAGCATAGAAGCTGCACGCTGTGGTGGGCTTAGAGTTTGAGGCCAAGCTCAACCTCTGGAGCTGTTCCAACTCTTCTGCAATTGTTTTAACCCAAATTCATACAGCTTCCCAACTCGTTTAAAACCAGAGGTTTGATTTTTCCTGTCTCAGCTTCAGACACTCGAGCACTCTGACCGACGCTCTTGGATCAGAGGGCTAGATCAGAGAGGAGGCACAACCTAACACCCTCAATTCTCTAAACAAAGATAGTGTCAAATCTCTTTCTGACAAGTACGCCCCCCTGCTGGACACTTACACTGTAAAGCTGTTTGGTACCAGAAAGTATCTGAATATTTTTAGAACTGAAGACCACATTATTAGATTACAACAGAGCTATGTGATATTAACCCTTCAGTGTAACTCAAGCTTCATCCTGACTCTCAACTTTTGAGGCTTTGTTGGGTTTTTTAACATTAATTTTAATTTTTAGGGATAGCTCTTTTTAAGTTTTGAAAACCCAATGCTTAAATTCCTTAGACTCATGCAAAGATATCTCAGTAAGAAACTAATACAATAAAGCACTAAAAAACCCGACTGTAATAAAGGATTATAGTTCTCATTCCCAGTTAAACCAGCTGTTTGCTCTGGCTTGGTGAACATGATTCCGGTTTGTTTCTAGTCTTCACTCTCACCCTTGAACTACTCCTACCAATGGTCTAGTTCTGATCTCACTGCAGTCATACACAGTTACCTGGTAAGTACCGTGTGGAGACTGGGCAGTGCAAACTAGGAATAAGGATCACATCGGGGGCGGGGGGGAGGCCTTTAGGGCCACATAGCAGAAATTAGTTTACTGTAAGTTCCAAGAAAGAGATTGCTTCTGTTCCTTTTGTAGGAAATAATCAATGCACAGGGAGCGTTATTTTTTCATCTTGCATAATAAACATAGTTTATGTGCCCTGGAAATCTAAGGATGAGTCACAACTTGGTGACAGTATTTCACCCCTTAAATGAAAAGGTAATGATGATTTGTTTAGAACAAGCAGGGAATGTGATGATCCTTGAGTCTCTAAAGGCTGTTTTACATGGCTCCTCGCATGATTAATATTCAAGGAATTTTTAGTTAATAGATAATTGGAAGTTGAAGTTCAGCTGTTTAATAATTTGCCCTCAAACGATTAACAAACAGACTGCTAAAGCTAGAAAAACATCTCCAACAGAGAAAACTAAGATATTCCTGTTCTATTTCTGTAGGACACAACCATAGTAAGCAGGCCGGCCATCACAAGATCATACAGGCATGCTGGATTTCAGCAGAAATGTATTGATAAACACAACCGGATACACATAAGACCACAATAGATTTCTGTGCTTCATAGTGAGAAGGAAAATCCCTGATACTGTTTGCAAACAGCAGTTTCTGGACAACTTTAGATCATTAATTCCAAACATGGAAAATCCTTCTTAGACTTTCTGAGCCAGCTACTACCATAAAAAGCTAGAGCCTCAACTAGCAAGATCTGAAATTAACATAAAACAAGTGATCATTTCTTTGGTTAATATTACAAAGGTTACCAAGAGGATTGTGTTGATAACAGCAACAAATCAAGGAATTCAAAACAACTGGATTTACCCTGCAAAGGACCTCCCATTCTTTAGCAAGATTATTTTCTGTCATCACACCAAAGTGCCAACAGCAATACTTGTGTGCCAGGACACGTTTTGCAGACGGAACTGATAAGGATGGAAAACAGAAACTAAGAAACAGATGATTAACTCAAATAACTAAATAGGCAATGCACACATCCACTACAATGCTTGGTTATCCATCCATCCATAATCCCTCAGACAGACTATTTTGTGAATTTTGGGGGCCACAAGGTTGTAAGGAACAGAAAAGAAGGAGAGCTGACGGTTGCAGCAACACATGTACAAAACAATATGGGTTTTGACATAATTTAAAAAAATTGAACTTCCCAGGTACTGACCTTTGGTTGCATGAAAAGCTGCTTGCAGATATTGCTGTCTATCCTCGTGAACCACTGTTAGAGGCACAGATCTTACCTAAGCATCTGAAACACCATTAGTCACGCATCATGACTTTGCATTGATTATATACGTCCATTAAGTCATCCACTTGATATTATAGAGCTTTATAAATCCATACAAGGATTTCCATTGCCTAGAGCTACAAAATATTACAATGGGCAGAACCAGAGAGAACTGCTCTGACCAAAAAAGCTACAATCATACAGCCTCTCACTCCCATTAGAGCTCAACCAGGAGTAAAATCGCAACCTCACCACACCCAACCAACTTACACAGCACTTCCAAGGCGTAACTCCTCCACACTCGCGGTTTCCAGACCCAGGTTTTCCTCAAATTCAACACTTTCCATAAAACACCACTTCAGATTTCTTTCTACGTGTCACTCTGTAGCTGGGCTCCTCTGTTTTTAAGATACAAAATCCATAGTCTGCCTTTCTTTGGAAAGCCACAACCAAAGCCTCATACGCTTTCTCCCTCCCCCAAACCATTATCTACTCTTTCTCCTGTTTGTAATATAGGATCCTTTTTTTGTGCCGGTCATGCCTCTGTAATGGCCAATTGAAGGTCATGTGACTGTAGCACCTGACTCTCATTTCCAATATACTAATGATTTTTCTTAAATTACATCTTTCTTAAAGCAGTTGAGTCATAATGTGGACTTACCCCTATTTTCTATTTCCTTTATAAATATCAGTTCAGTACTTCCCACAATCAAAAGGTCATATTAGACCTAAACTAGAGTTTTGAGGAAGCTTCAGATCTTAATTCTGACTAGAAGCTATTACCATTGTTCCTGTGATGGCGTACCCACCTGCGGCAGTTGGAACTGCCTTTGCAAAACAACCAGTTATTTTTTCGGTTACTTCTACACTTGCCTTTAGATTGTGTACAAATGGGAAGATTTGATTTGCAGAGTACTGTATGACTATTTGAGAGGGGAAAATTATTGTGCCAAAATTTCCCCCATTCTCGTCATTTTAGGATAAGCTAAATTGTAAAGCAAACTTCAGCAATAATACTAATTCCAATATATTTTGCATCACAGACATACGTATGCAAGTCTGTATTTTCTCCACCAACTCAGTGAAGAAACGGGAAATGTCTCAGCTCCACTGAAGATCAGTCCTCGAGTCACATTATAAATACATGAACTTTATACAAAAAAGTCTACCAGTAATCACTCTGAGTTTAATTTCTAATGAACACAATGCAAATCAGACATTGTTTTCTTGACTTTGCTGCAGTACGTGGCGCTGTGTAATGAGATGATGAAGTATCTCTAGCATACGGTCTGCAGCACTGCCCTAAGCCCTGCTGAACGTGCCTGCATGTTACTGAATTCAAGGGGATCTGGGAGGCTGTTCACTGACATGCTGCCAGCGTTCCCCACCTTACCGGTCAGACTTTCAAAGATATTACCTCTTTTTCCTCAGACTTTTGTCTTCTGAGAATTTACACAGTTACAGATCCTGAGATGCTCTGTGTACATGCAAGTCTCTGGCAAAGTTTGGAGAACAGCTCGGCAGCAAAGTTTTTTCTGTGTAAACTGCAAGATATATTTGAAAAAACAACTTTAAAGTAAACTGCACTTCAGGAGTGGCACTATTATATAGCGTACTACCTAAATGCCGTGTAATGTACTACTAAACTAAGATAAATATTTCTGCTTCAAAGCAACTGATGCTGAGTCATAATTAACAATAAATAACATTGGAACAGGCTGCCCAGGGAGGTGGTTGAGTCACCACCCCTAGATGTGTTTAAAAGTCGTGTAGACACGGTGCTTAGAGACATGGTTTAGTGGCAGACCTGGTAGAACAGGGTCAATGGTTGGACTAGATGATCTTAAAGGTCTTTTCCAACCTAAATGATTCTATGATTATGAAACAAAACCCTCCCAATGTTAAATTAGCTGAATGCTAGGCTGAATATTGGTTAAAGATAGCTTAAGCAAATGCCATTGCCTATGTAAACACTTCTGTGGTTAAAAAAAGTAGCCCAGATTTCCAGGTATCATCCTCTTCACACTTGCAAACAGGACGTACAAGTTTTTCACACAATATACTGCTCTGGGGCACTAAATTGAAGTCACTTTAACAAAGAATGACTACCTGTGCTAGCCAGCGTTGCTAGAACTTACAAACATCAAGAAAATGGTAAGGATGACAGAGGATATGGAAACTGGATTTAGCAGATGTTTTCCTGAGATTGAGATTTTAGTAAAGAATATGTGATACAAAGCTATGTGACATCACCATATTTTACATGACTGTACTGGACCAAGTTTTCTGATGGCATAAAATGATGAAACTCCATCAATACTGAAGGAAAATATCCTTTTGGTGTACCTAGCGTCATTAGGAGACTGTACCAGAAGTCACCTAGCAAGATCTTAGCTCCTATAACGTGTTCTCGTATCAGGTGCCCAGATAAACAGTACGAAGAGCACACTCGCACTTATGCCACCTCATTTATTCCAGCATCCATTCTAGAAGAAAATCAGATTTCCTTAAAGAGCCACTACACACCAGAGCTTCTCCTGTACAGATGAGGACATCGGCTGTCACTGCAGCAAAGCACACTGAAATAAGTTTCCGTGATCCTTATATCTGTGACTCTTTGTGCAATAAAGTGTTCAGGTTGAAAAGGAATAACGTGAGAAACAGCACTCTTGCATTTTTGCTCTGTGACTATGAAGCGAGGTATCAGAAGGTGGTGGGCACGGGGGGAATGCACGGCAACTGCAGCCTGCCTCTGAGTAGCCCACGCTCCTTTGCTCACAGCTGCTGCGCAGTGCAGACATTCCTCACATTGTGTCCCGGTGTCTCTGCGCGGCATGCAGTTCTGCATTGTATGCTGCTAAGCACAAATAACTTGAGTGATACATCAAACTGCTGGGAAGCTAGCATAAAACCAGCAACATCTGAGACTTAAAAACATTTCCATAATGAATACTGACTGTGTAAGCAAGTAACATCCCTAAAGTGCATCATAAAAATTGTTGAGAGAGAACTTACTTTTTAACTTTTGTCCTGCATTAGATATCTAAACAGATAGATCTATAAGCATCTGTAGCATTTATTTATTAATTTGGTCTTGGAAATCTCACAAGAGCACAGAGAGCACTGTGAAGGAGAAAGTGCAAAGCAAAACAGATTGGGCAGACTCACTCAGGTTCTGCCTGGGCTTTGGCGGTTTGAGGAGACCTCCGTGACTCCTCAGTTCTCACTAAGAAAGCTCACCCTCTGACAGTGAGACACTCCTCAACTCTGCTCAGTCTTCTTGCTGAAAATCACCCCACAGACACTGCAACTGCGCCGGTCCTTCCATAATGCTGCTTTTCTATTACAATATCAAATAACCCCTTTGGGCATTCAGCTGTCTAGCATATTTTACCAAGAGTAAATACATTTATATACTTACTGTGTCATATTCATATTTTTCTCCTGAGTGTCTGACTGTATGGATCACATTTTTCCTCTCATTCAGATATCCAAGGCCCAAACTCTTCTGCGTAGGGTCCTAGAGCCCAGTAAGTGCTGCGTGCTATGGGTGGCAGTTATGTGTCAGCTCGGTGGCAGAGGCGGTGGCATTTCAGTGGCGCTGGATGAAACAATAGTGTCTCTAACTTTGAAGGGCGAAATCTTCTCTCAGTGCTTGGCTAACTAATTTACAACCTACACTAGGTTTCATGGCAATTAACACGGCTAAAATTTGATCTCATCGTTGAGGACATCTGAACGTGTTTCTGGTCTAGAAGTGCTTTAGAAAAACAAAGCCAGATGAGAATGGAGGCGTATGGAACACAGCTGTATATAAAATCACTATCTGATTTGGACTATGAGCTCTGCATGTTCCTGTGTAAGGCAACATAAACAAGTCAATAGCTGTTTAGGAGATGCTGAAAGATTCTTCCCTGCACAGTTGTTTGGAGGGTGTGTCTTCCAGTTTGGAATTTGATCCATCTGAAACTGTCATTCTCAGCCCCGCAGGCGATACCTTGCTTCTAACCAGTACACATGTCCTTACAAGTGAAGAATCTGAACAAGCTGCCCACTGGAAATGCAAATTCAGCCTCTGGAACGGTGCGGTCCCAGCTTCCACAGCGCACGCCGCACAGGGGAAATCTATCACACTTGCAGGAGGCAATCCTCACCGCAGGAAACCACGGGCTGCTGGGTGATGGAGGCAGTCACCAACGAGATGGTGCTCAATCAGCTAAAAACCTGTAGAGAAACAGGGGTGTCTTTAGGACTGTAATTTGGATGGTATGTTTGCCCAGGTCTGCAGACAGCACAGGTTCTAACAGGTGCAGGAATGGAAGCAGTTTCAGGTGTGAAATTTTATGCAAAAGTTATTGCAAAATGGGAACCGCACCTGAGCAGTAAATGTCCAGCTCTTAGTGGACACATACAGACAGGGAGCTGAATGCTCCTCTCCCAGATCATCTGATGTCTGCAGAGATCCTCTTTGGCCCCTGTGCACTGCTGTAGTAGGCAGCTCAGTAGCGCTGCAAGAATTGGCAGTGAATTTTCTAGCCTTCATTTACAGCAGTAAATTTCAGACACCCTTGTGAAAAATTAAGGGAAATACCCTTAAACTGAAGACTCACAGATCAACAACCATTTTTATAAGATTGATGTGAATCTTCAAGCCTGGCACCACTCTCTTGACATATAACACCACATATTCGCACTTAAATGACAATGTTATTCAAAGAGGGATAGTCCTTTGTCTCTGCTGTTCACGGACAGCTGCCTTTGTTACCTGAAATTTCATCAAAGGTGACATTCTTCTGGGGTTGGATCCCTCTGCTTCCTCTACCCTGTACCAATGGAGAAGACCTTGCCAGGTGCAGGATATCCTTTTTTCCCAGCGTAACGGACTTCATGTGGCAATGACACACGCGTAACTCTATGCTGCAAAAGGAAAAGTAACATTTCTTTCAGTGTCTGCACTCTGAGGGCACCAATTCACTGTAATGATCCTGATTTGCCTCACCTGGAACCTCCCCACCCCCTGCCGCCCGCCCATGGGCCCGTGACCCTATTTAAGCTGAGCCTGGAGAACTTGCTTGCTTTTTCAGCTGCTCTGTCAGAGTGTTGGTCATTTTTGTTAGTAGTAGATACAGCTATGCTTGGCTGTGGACCGTCTTCATCATTTTCTGTGGACTTTATTGTTTTCTTGTAACTCTTGATTTGATGGATATTTATTGGATGACTAGATTGGGATGTGGGGATTGATTTCTTGGTTTTACCTGGCTCCTGTTTCATCACTATGAACTTGTTTGGTACTTGGACTCTTGAGTCCGTGTGGTTCCAGTCTCTGGCTCTGCTCAGCTTGCCTTGCTAAGGCACCAGGGGAGATTTCTAGCAGGTGAGGTGACCAAGGGGTGCGCTGAGCAGCTACACTAGTGCCAGGGAAGTAGTGGGGTAGGGTGTCTGCCAGTGCTAGCTGGGCTTGTGCTGCAGGTAGTCTGCAGCCTGATGTGGTGACCTTGCACTGGCCCCTGCTGGCTTCTGCAGTGAAATGTGCAGCGGAGACCTAGCGAGAGTCCTGGCTGCTTCCCTCTGCTCCATCTCCCTGGGTGCCTGGGGCTGCTGTGCCAGACGCTGCATTGAAGACATATCTTCATTAAAACTGGGGGTCTGGCTTTTCTTATTTTACTACAGAAAGCAAACACAATGGCAAATGTAGTTAAAAAAGGACTGAGTCAAATCCCCTGTGCTTTGTGTTGTTTGTATGCAGGAAATTAGATCTCTGACCCGATTGCACATGGCACTGCAACACTTAATTTTTACAAGCTGCCAGGATGTGTCTGGAGTAAAAATAATTTTAATCATATGCTGTTAAAAAATTTCCATAAGTTGGGTAATTTTTTAAATTAATGAAGTATCTGTTCAAACACTGATGTTGGGAACTAAAATTTCTTAATTTCAAATTTGTCTTGTCAAATGTGTAATTTTGTATTTAACTTAGCAGCTGAAAAAAAATCAAAATGGCTCTTGGATTTTGCCAGAAGTTTTTATGAATGTAAAAAAAAAAAATTCTGCCAGGTGTTAAGTACCTTGTCTGTCTTGATCTCTTCTTTTTTCTTTAGCTCTATTTTCTACCAAGTTTGCTTCCAGAAAAATGTGTTATTGCAAGCCTTCCCTGGTACATAAACTGAGTAAATTCTGTTACATTCAAAAGGTGTTTGTAAAGATGATAAACTAATAAAAGTTTTTTGATATGCCAACCGTTTATATTAACATGGGGCTTGTTCCGTAGTCCTTTACCTTTTCTTGACTCTTCAGACTATAAATATTTCAGATTACACACTTGTTATCCTTTTTCCTGGTCTCTAAACAACTAAAAAAAAATCACCATTCCAATATAAACACTAATAATAATAATATCCAAGTCAACAAAATTATAATAAAGGAAAATAGCCATGAACGTTGAGTACTACCTGCCTGCTGTGCAACTGTAGGAGAACGAGGGTGCAGAGGAGTGGAAGTACCACGAGGTGGCGTAGCCCCAAGGACACGTCTATTTGGCTGACAAATCTTTTTGACGAAAGCTTCTATTTAACTTGGAGAAGCTGAAATAAACTTACTCTCCCACTGCTAGAGGGGGTGTCAGACCTGTCAGTGTTCGTGTATCAGAGCTACCACTTCTGAGAATGCTCTATTGGCTCTGGGGTGCAGAAAAGATAACCGTTAAATTTATGTTGGAAAAATGTTTTAAGGGCCCATGTGATTAAACGGTGGTAAGGAGGCTGTCAGAATGGCAGGTAGCTTCCAAGGTGTAATGAATGGTCCAAGGGGGAAAAGATGAAAGCAATACAGACTCTACCATGCTACACGTGCAGATAAAACACAGCAGATGCCAAACCTCTCATTTACACCTGCCTTGGTACCAGACTTGAAAATGGCCTAGTAAAGGTAAATCTTCCAAATGTGTGGAAAACTGTAGACCAGTAAGTTGATGCCTTTACCAAGCAAATTACTAGAAAAAAGAACAAAGAATAGAGTCACTGAACAAAGGACTACACTTAAAGTATTGGGGAAAGGTTAACATGGTTTTGGTTGGCAAAACTGGCTCAGGACCTGCAAGGATGCTTGCAGGCAGCGGGAACCCTGGTGGTAGGGATACTCCGGCTCCCTGGAGGAAATCAACCATGTCCAGCACCAAAGATTCCTCAAGAGAAGAGAAGAGAAATGACTTGTGTAGAAGAATAAAAGGTTGGAAACAGAAGGCAGGACTTAGTAATGGCCATTTTTCTTATTGGAGGGGGGTGGTCTGAGTCCCACAGAGCTGCTTTGGGACCTGTGCTGTGTGACATGAAGCAAATCTGGAAGGTGAAAACTTCCATCTTAAAGAGCTGAGTTACATATAATGAGGAAACAGTTCTCCTTGTCCTCCAAAACTCTTCACATACAATGGAAGTATGGTACAGCATCTATCAGTCAACTCTCCCATCAGTGACCTTCTGATCCTATCTAATAATACTCATATGTGATTACAGCCAGGGATAACTGTGGGGAACAACTGCAGTCACAACACAGCGGTAGCTTCCAGGGCGAGAGCAGAACATTCTTGTACATAAGTAATGGCCAAGTGCAACGACCTCGATGGTGCATGAAAAGCGCAGGGCTAGATATAAAAATTTGGGATTTGGTGTTGAACTGTGTCTTACTATCATTAAGAGCAAGCTCTGAACTCTCTGTGTGACAAGAGGCTGCTGTATCAGACCTGGCCTCCAGGTGGAACTGTGGACCTGCCTGAACCCGCAGAGAGGCTAAAGCAGTCGCCAAGAGGGCTACCTGCGTTTCTCTCGCGGCACAACTGCCTGCAGTCACTGCAACTTCAGGTCTGGGAATTGCTTACGCTGGTTTTATTTAACGGCAGAGACGGTGGGCTCCTGGGAGAAGGAAGTTTCACGCATTGGTACTGCTGCCTTACCGGTCTTTCACGTACCTCCTGGCGAACAGATATGGGGGGGGAAACTTGACTTGCTGATTAGACTGCCTTCAGAAGCACTGCAATTCCATTTTATTGTGCTGCATTTTACTGCGGTGACCTGGGGCAGAAAAGAGGGAGGGAAGGAGAATAAAAATGCAGGGAAGGACGGGAAGGACTTGGATACATCAGTCTTTCATACCCTCTCCGCAATACACTGGTAGCCAGACGGAATAACCCCACTTGGCGTTTTCCTGCCAAAGGGGTGCCCATGCTGGGTCTGAGACTGCAGGAGCAGATGTGAAACAGATGATGAGTCTGTCCTCAGGGACGTGAGTGGATCTTTCTGGACAAGAAATAAGAGCAGAAAAAGGGCAAGAGATGTCCAGTTTTGGTTATAAGCTTCACAATGGTTCAGTAACAGAAAAAGTAACTGATCCTGGACAAAGAAGCTGAAATGATGCTACAGTCTCCTGCTTGCTTGAAGTTGTTAGTGAAGCACTTATGAAGAGAAATCCCAACATTCCTAGCAAAGCCAAATATAATTAAAGGAAAAAATCTGGACCAAAAATGCACAAAACCAAGAAATGGATATGGCCACTCTAGCCCGTTCCATTGTAAGTGAAAGAGGCTGCTTCTGCCATTGTTGTGAAGAGGAAAAGATCCTTTCTTTTACCTTTCAGATTAAGGAGTTTCTAGACTGCAAAGAGACAAAACATTCTCTCCCGTCGAACACTGCAATCACATAAGCGGGCTGAGCTCTTATCTGCTGGATCTCTCAGCACCCAAAATGATGGAGATACTGGTGTGCTGCAGTTCTTAGGAGGCATGCCAGCACTGGATCACCTGCAGGAGGTGTAGATACTGTTTTTCATCCTGGCTGCTGTTCTCACTAAATGGACAGCAAATAAAAGCTTTCTGTGAAAGACAGGGAGTGATACTGGCACTACTGCTACAACAGGATTCTGCTGAGAGGACTTCTCCTGGGATGAGACCCTCACTGTGTTTTAGGCAGTTTTCGCTGAGGCTGCTGAATGACGCATCTCGTTAATAAATGTAAGCTTCTTACCAGTAATGACCTATATGGATAACCTGATAATTTCCAGGACCAGGCGGATGTGCCCAAAACTGATACAGCAAAACACTACAAGCACAAACTCCAAAATAGACTTGACAATACAATGCAGCACTTGTGTTCAAAAGAGTCAACAGCTTGCTATTTCCTGGGTGGTTTGCGTACGCATGCAGTGACTTGTTGCTGAAGGTTACTTTCAATGTAGTATCATAAATTATGCTGTTTATCATAAAATAAAAGTACCTCTTTGTCACCAGTTCTGAAAGTCACATGGGCATCCGTGTACTCTATTCCTGTTCAAAGCAATCCTCGAGAACACAATTTAAGTCCATGTTTGCACACTGTATTAGGGCAAACCCCTAAAATACATTGGAAAGTTTTTAAACGTGCAGTTCAAAATCTATAGGACAGGCAAGCATTTTGTTTTACGTTTTATTCTACATTTCTGATGCATTTCACTGACTCCTGGTGCTATCAACATGCCCGGCCAGTGTATTATTGTATCTTGTTCAAAAATAAATACCAGACCAAAATGTGGGGGGAAATTAATTAACTTAATTTCATTGTGTATGATGTCGAGGGTGGAATACTTCTTTATTCTCTTTTCTGCAACAACAGTAAAAGCAATTTCCCTAGAAAAAAAATGTGCAATGGCTGTTAATAGTAACAAGGTGCCTCTATGTAACACCTGTCACTTGGGAATACGAATAAATTTAGTCTAAAACCTCATCACTAGTGACAAAAGTATTAATATTAAAACCCTAAGGAATGGTGAAATCCACGGACAAGGGATTTTCCAAATGGTGACGTGGTTTTTGGTACCTCCTTTGAGGTTCGGATATACCTGGCTTACAAAAAGAAATGAAGATGCACTCTGAAAATCATGCCGCTTTCAAGCTTTCAGCAAAACCAAAGGCATCTGCAGCCAACAACTGGACCACGAAACACAACACTGGGAAATTTTGCCACTGCTGACGACGGACGCGAGACCAAGCCCAGATCAAGCATATGTGATTTAAAATCCCTTCAGTATCTGGCACTGAGCATGTAAAGTCACTCAGGATAGCAGTAAAGGACTGGTTACACTGAGAGGCATGTATTGCAGACAGTTCAAAAACAGGGATATGTCTCTAAAGCTCCGTTGTCATTTGAAGATGGAAGGCAAAGAGATTCAGAAAGGGCTTTACTGCTGTGCCATAACGGGAAGGAAAACCTCTGTATTTTTCCTTTGCTGTTCAGAAATGATTTAGGTTGAGTTTTATTTCTGTTCAGAAGATTTGGGTAAGGTTGGGGAAGAAATCAGACATTCAGAAGAGTCACGGAAAATCTCATAAGCTGAAATTTCAATTTTTGCAGTCTGTAGCTAAAGGAAGAAAGGCTGTTGAGTCTTACTAAGTTTTGCTCCTTCAGTATTTCCAGCTGAATTCTTAAATGACCTCACTGAACTCCGCTAGCAATGACAAGCAGGTGAAAACTTAGTATTTCCGGCATTAGGGATCTCACTGCAACAGAGGTTGCCTGCTGTCGGGACCCTGAGTGCACCCATTGGCCTCGCTAGCCCTGATGAGCCTCACCTGGA
Organism: Burhinus oedicnemus; assembly: GCA_008921705.1. Classification (NCBI taxonomy): domain Eukaryota; kingdom Metazoa; phylum Chordata; class Aves; order Charadriiformes; family Burhinidae; genus Burhinus; species Burhinus oedicnemus. The sequence continues at coordinate 138,050 of VFFE01009008.1, read as the reverse complement.
GCCTCCCAGCCACACCATAGCTCGTGGGCCCAGAAGCCCATTTAAGCTCTGGCTTTGGCAGTTTTTACCCTTTTTGAACTATGCTGGAGGAGCGCTTGTCTCTGGTTCAGCCTCAGCCTTGGGATTGCCTGCCCATGGACCGCATTGATCCGAATGCCTGACCTGTCACTTGACTTTCCGGCTTGACCTTGGACTCGCCTTATTGCCGTGAACTTGTGATGTGGACCCTTGGTTGAACCTGGCTGTGATCTCTGGGCCTGCCTGGCTCACCTTGCTTGGGTACTGTGGGAGGTCCCTGCCCTGCCTGCTGGGTTGTGGTGCTTGGCTCCCAGTCCCTTAGGGAGCAGCTGCTCCTTGCTGGGCCTGATACCCACCTGCCGTTAACTCGCCCACTTGCTATGAACTTGAGTTATTTTCTGCTGGCTATCTCAGTCAAGATATAAAAAATTAGGTTGATATTAATTGGAAATAAATTTAGAAATATGTAATTGTTGGGGTTCAAGTAATAGCAGGGAGACATTTGGCTTTGCAATCTGTGTTTAAATAAAGATGCTTTCAAATGGATTCTGTGAATTTCTTTCTGGTGTAAGTAACAATATTCTCAGTTGGTACCCTCCTATAACGTCGCCTTCTTACTGGTGTCTACTCATATAATGCTTCATTTTAGGCTTTTTGAAGTAAAATATTGCCATGGACTCTAATGGTCATTAAGTGATCCAATGCTTATTACGTTCACCTGTTTCACACCTTCTGAAACAGAACCCTTAAAGCTCTGAATTCAAAAGACCGGTGAACTGTACATATGTGAAAGGAATTTGATGTTGTAGAAGTGGCAGAGGTGGTGGGACTTATGTCTTTGATACCTAGATGCTTGAAGTTTGTGCTGTATCACGTACCAGAAGAAAATCTTGGTAGTGTTTTGCACTTGAGTGATCTTGTTAAGGCATGTGAGATGGGGAAAAAAAAATACCAGATTACACAAGTGCAAAGTGCGATAGGGAAATCACCTCGGTGACTTCAGTGGGGTGAATAAGACCCCTGCAATCCCCAACAATGTATTAGCTCAAGTAATGCAAAAGCAAAATAAATCATGCAAATCCTACAGTAGAAGTGTGACCCGGGTCAGCTTCTGGCGGGAAGTTCAGCTTTCAGGTGGTGTTTATAACTGGCAGTGCTATGAAAACAAAACAGATTGCACTGAAAACCAGTGTGTCACCTATAGCTGAATTTCCTAGCTCTAAGCTGTGGAGCAAAACCATAATCCAACTCAAATGCTTTTTTCTGTGTTGGTTGATTTGTTTATGAAATGTGATGAGGGTGAAATATATTGCTTGAATCCCTTCCAGAGGATTATAAGGTAGATTTATTTCAGAAAGGAAGAAAGCAAGCCTCTTTTTTTCTGGATTACAGATTCTGTTTCCCTTTTAAAAGGTTAAAGGGCCTGAAGTGTTAAAGGTAAGCTCATACTCATAATTTGCATCTTTTCACACAAAATACACAAAATGAAGGTGATGTTTCTTTCAAAGGCATAATTGGTAACTCACAAATCCTGCTTTTGCAAAAAGATAACCCAGTTTCACTTACATTGTCTGAGGTCTGTACTTGTGTCTAAGAACTGTGTCAAAACTTTATTTAATCATGTAACCCATGGCAATCCTCTGCTCCTGTTTTTTAAAGTGTATACATTCTTTAATAAAATAAAAATATTAATCACTCAGTTCTCAAGGCCTTTAAACTAACTTTCCTCCATGCTGTACACTTCAGAGTGTTTTTCTGAACCTCTAGGAAAGAGTCACGGTAACTCAAACACATCTCCTGGGAGACAGGCAGCTTCAATCTATGCAGCTATATCATTTTACAGAGAAGTCAGGCACAAAGAAATAAAACTGCAGCCTTCAGAGGTAATTAATTTGCTCTGGAATGACCTCTGAGGACGACAGCCTCATCTTTGATGAGATCTTTGCAGATCCTGGCCTAATCGACTATCCCAGAGTCACAAAACTCTGCACCAAAGCCAAGCGCTGGACTAAAATCTCCAGGGTTCCAGGTTAACGCTTTGGGCATGTGATTGTCTTCTCTCTGAGTTTACCAATCTTCCACATAACGTACGTGCAGTAAATCTAATTTACTTGCTGATTTTGTCCTGGGTTGTCCTGATACTTTTCTTTCACAAGAGACCTGCCTTAAGCTGAAAATTCCTACTGGGTCCATGCGTTCACGTGGGCACTTCTAAAGTAAGATACTGAAATTGTCTTGATTATTGTTCTCACAGATACCTAGCAACTTCAACAGCAGTTACAAATGTGAAAATCGGGCCACTTAAATAAGTACCCACATGCAGATTCAAGGGTACAACTTTAAATATCAAAGGCCATGCTGTTAACTTGCCTGCAGAATGTTAACATCACATCCCATACCAGATAACACCAGCTAGAAAATATTCACGTCTATGTTTTCTTCTCACAAAATGATTTCATATTCTTGGGGTGAGCCCTACACCAAACTTCTGTACTCAAATACCCACACGGGAACGGGAGCTTCAGATCCAGATTCTGGTCTCAGCTTCGTGATTCAGGCCTCTTCTTCCCTGCTTGGGACAAAAGCAAGTGGCTGCTGGTTGTGCAAGAGCGGTGAAGGGTGTGGAAAGGCTCTGTTGGATTTCAAAGAGTCGTGGCTCAGCACCAGGCCAGTGTGCAGAGCACCTCGGGGCTGAGTCACCGCTACTATTATTCATTTATGCTGAGGCAGTGTGCAAAAGCTCGGCTTTAGATAAGTAGCCCATTATTCTAGTTACTCTTCAAAAATAGCAAAATGGGATGCTTGCTGGTGCTAGACTCTTACAACCCGCTGTAAGCCCTGCACCAACAGCTGTAAGATGCCATCTGGTAAGACTGCGAGGGTTGCTAGAAGCCCTGTATATGCACTCCCGGCCATTCCTGATTTTTACAAGTGTATGCTGTCCGCTGGGTTTATGCTGAAAGAGAGGATCCACTTACTCATCCTCTTAGAGGGACAGATGATTATTCTGAACCCACAGATGAGCTACACCAGGAACTCGGGCTGAACGGTGGTGACATGCCGCCTGCCTGGAGCAGAAGCATTCTCAGTTAGCAGAAATGATAAAATGCTGATTGCCGCTCCTAGGCAGGAAGCTGTCCTGCTGTCCTTAAAGAGGGACCACCACTGCTCTTTCAAAATGACAGTGTTCTTGCTTGCGTGCCATTAGTGGAGAAGTGACTTCTTACACAGGGCTCCCAGGATGACACTGTGCAACACAATGAGATTGCGACATGATGCGGGTATGATTTTATTGTCTTGCTGGAACTCATTACCAAGTTCCTGCCTCCAAGTAAAAGGATGACATGAAAATGGCCTTTGGATGTCCCCACGACGAATGATTCATTTTGAAACGAGTGATAGCTGCTACACGGGCTTGAGGATGGGGCCCTGAAAAACTGTAAAGACGCAACGCACCGACACAGCCTTTTGCAGATCAACAGCACAGGGAGACGTTTTCACAGTCTGAAAGACACGAGGCACGTCTGTGAGCAACTCACCTTAGGCAGCAACTGCTCTTCTCCCTCCAGCCTGCTTGTTTTCCTTTTATACCGTAGCAGTCACACACCACACAACGCTCTGGCTGTAATGCTATAGTTGTGATAGTAGATGTAAACTAGAAAGAATAACAGTATGGGCTGACTGCTTCCTGAGCAGCACTGACTACCCGATACCCTCACGGCTTGCTGTTGAGGTGAAGGGATTCAGCAGATTATTAGAGATACCCAACGCTTCCTTAATTCACACCCATTGCCGCTAGGAGGAAGAGCCAACATGACTGAACGTGCCACAAAATGAAGTGATCTATATGTTAGTAAGGCTTAATAAAGACAGATTCCATTCTGTGATAAAATGTCATTATGTCTTGTAATTCCATTGTCTCGTATAACTTAATTTGATGGCGCCTTAGTTTTTTAAGGCTTTGGAGCAATCCTTCAGATATTATCTGCCAGCTAATGCAGCATATCTGATGCTTCATACAATGGATTACAGTAAAGAATTTTCTAGGCTGCGTTGTTACAACTAAGGATATAGTTTCAAATTTACAGCTTTGGGGAAGCCAGCGTAAGAAGTTCTGCGCCTTCCTCAGCCCTGGCCTCTTGTTCCCACCTCTGCAGTGCAGCTTTTGCGCCGACTCCTCAGTTATTGCACTGCCACTGTCATAGAGCCAGAGGATAAAATGGTCCCCCCCTCAAATAAATAAAGAAGAATCACCCTACGAATAAAACGACTGGCACTGGAGTGAGAAAAACATGTCTGTAATAGCAAGCACCAGATTTGAAAATAAGTCCCAAAAGTCTTCCATTGAAACTCTGATTTGACTGCATGTTAATGAGGAACACTACTCCCTTCTGCATTAATCTCTCCAAAACATAGAAAAATGTTAGAATAACTGTTGGTTATTGGAAAAGATCTTTGATTCAGAAAGGAAATAAGGAGTGGCCAATAAAGGAGGACTCCAAGGAACTCACCATGATGCAACACAACTTGCCTTAATGTTCTGCCTAAACAGAAAAATGTAATTTTTAATATGTTCAGAAGGGAAGCAATTAATTGGTTGTCTGAACTTGTAACACCTGGTTTGCACTTCTTATTGACAACAAATCACAAAAGTACTCAAAAAATATGTAAGAAAACCAGACTTCTTTGCTCTTATGCCTTCTGCTACAGACACATGCTTTTCATCTGGAATTTCTTTTGGTAAATGATTACCGTAACGTCTGCCATTTCCTTTCAGACTGGGTTGTGAAAAGAGCAGGACACGCGCTGGCCTATATGGAATTACAAGCATTGCTTTCAGAATGCACTATGGTGAGTTAAAGACATGATGCATCATTTTTAATTAGTACCTTCTTAAACAAGTATCACAAATCACCAATGAAAAAAGAACACGATGAAAACTACTACTGTGATAGAAAGCATTAGACAGGATCTTCCTGTCTATCATGGCAGGAGTGTTTATGCCAGAGCAACAAAGAGTACATCAGCTTTTTCATTCTGCATGTATGTTTCAGTACAGTGCTTCAAAGGTCGATGATAAACTGAGCTCTATCTTGAAACTGGGCATAAAAGACAAAAATTTCAATCAGGCTGCACAAATACACTCCAGAACTCATTTTTTCTCTTCCTGTCCATTTCTATACCTTGAAGCTCAAGCCTTATTACTTCAAGATTATCGTAACAAAGACTATGGGTTCAAGTGTAACCTGTAACTATTCCCTTTCTCACTCTTCTGTAGCGTACTTCATGTACGCTCGTGTGAAAGGTGAACAGAGTGACGTTCAAGTCAACAAGTGCACATCCTGCTCATTTTGCAACTTCAGCTGGAAGGAAATCATTTTCAAACTCTGCTTTAGTAACCATTCCTGGTCAAAAATACTGTTACATCTCCCTCACTAAAGCGCAAGCCAAATCCTTATGAACTAATAATTGCACAGTGTTCTACAACTAACCACCACTCGTACAGAATGAGATAAAGCACTTGAGCCCCTGTCACTGCTCCTGGTACACAGAACTGGGCGATTTTATTATCTGCAATGCTTTCCAAAGTGACTTTCATTTCACAGAGAAAAGCATTTAAAAATTTCAGACACAGAGCTGAGAGGGGCGGTGTGGTTTACAGGACCTTGGCAGTTCCACATGTGCAACTTAAAGCTTTCACCAAAGATGGCTCCAAGTTACCACAACTGTACGTAAGTACATACTTACTCAGGCTGGACAGTCAAATGCTTTGAATATGGCACTTGGTAATTACTCTTTAAGGTATTATTGCCTGAAAATTATTTATGTCCCAACTGTATTAGCTTGCTAGGCCTTCTACGTTCATGAAGACTTTTGCCACTCTTGAAACACACATCATGCTCCACCTGCGATGAGTACCGAATTTGCAGTCGACACAAAAGTGACAGTAAAGCTCATGTACAGTAGAGGAGTGCTAGAGCAGCCACGTTAATGTGCCATGAGATCTTTTACGATTCAAGGTTGGACGTAAAGTTCAAACTCTGAATGCCATACATTGCCCAAGTAACTGTCACCACCTAACTGCTTTGCCAGGATTCATGAATCACCCGTGGTTACAGGTGACACTGAGTCACAAAGTCAGGTTCTGGCAAAAACTTGACCACAATTTTTGTAATGGTGCTCCTTGCTGGTCTGAGAAATGTCACTCTCCTGTTACCACTCCAAAATGATTAGGTTATTAGCATAAATCATACTGGGGCTGCAGCACCCTCAATGGTAGAGTTCAGGATCCTGAAAGGAGGGGGCAAGGCAAAAACCAAGATCACAGCCGTGGACTTCAGGAGAGCAGACTTGGGGCTCTTCAGGGATCCGCTGAGAAGAATCCCATGGGACACTGTCCTGGAGACCAGAGCAGTCCAGGAGCGCTGGTTGATTTTCAAGTATTACCTCCCTGCCAAGCTCAAGACAGGTCCATCCCAGCAAGCAGGAAATCAAGCAAAGGCAGCAGTAGGCCTGCATGGATGAACAAGGAGCTCCTGACAAAACTCTAATGCTGCTTTTGGACCATCTCAAAGATTCCTAGGAAGCACACACTAAGCATGAAGGAGAAAAAAATTGTCTCAAAGTATCTCAAGTCCTTTAAGACTGGCAAATCCTCAGTGGGTATTGTGGAACAGAACTTAGCCAAATGCCTCAAGTAGAACAGTAAAACTAGAATACACGAGGACAATCTTTTCAGGACAGAACCTTTTAAACCTCATCAAAGTCAAAGAGTAGATGTAAACAAAGTCTAACCAAGAAGAAGGCGTCCTAGGTCTCTTGCATTTTTCATTTACTCTCTGACAGTCTATGAGAAAGTCTTCTGGAGGACATCTTACTACCCAAGGAAATTTTGTCCTCCAAAACTGCAGAAACCATGGAGATTTTGCAGAAGCGATGGAAATCTTTTCTGAAGAATATGTGTGATTGACAGGATGAACCTTATGAAAGATTGTCAGCCAGTGTGCGGTCATGCATGCCGCTTCAGAAATGAAAATGATAAAAGATATGCTGGAATCAAAGCGTATAATGACTCTTGCAGTTCCCAAGCTCTCCAGTGGTTATTACACCTAAGAAGAATGGGGAAGGGTATTGGTTTCTGTGGGTGGTTGTCGCACATGGAAATATTTGACATGGTTATGATTTAACAGTAATTCAAAATTTATTAGTGATTTAAGGTAGATCAAGAGGTTGAGTTTTAGCAGCACTTAATCATTAACCAGTTTAGAGGTTTACAAAGTGATTTAACAAAATAATTGAACAGCGACTTAATTACAGATTCGAAGATGGCAAGATTCACACTAACTTTCTCTAAGGTATTCCAAATCAATACATATACATATGAGCAAAAGCATACATTTCAAATTAATACATATACATATAAGCAAAGCATATAAGCGTGAGCGTGCGTGCACACACACACACACACACACACAGAGGTCTCTGATCGCTGCAATCAGGAATTTCTTAACAGTGGGCGACTCTCAACGAGCTGACGGGTACCCCTTTTAACTCCTGTGTGCGCACGGACAAACGGAAGAACATCCACATCCATAAAGCTAACGTGTATATCACAAACATACAGGTGGAGAGGTGGATGGAAGAGAGGCTAGCCTATAGTCAGAATTTCCCTTTCCCAAGTTTAGGGTAAATACTGACTATGCATCAGCGTTCCTCAACGGGCAGTAGTTGAGGCTCAAGAGGGATTCTCTCGCCCTGGCCTTCTGGTCCTCAAGGTGTCAGCCTGAGCGGCGCCCCCACTCAGGGGAGATACTGGCCACAGCCCGCTGCGATCCAGAAGAGCTCAAGGGCTCTTTATTAGAATCGCCATTTATAGGAGCTAATTGACTTGTGTCAGGTACTTTTCCACTCCGGCCCAGCTCGGACAATGGAATATTCTGGCACTTTCTACTGATTACGCAAGCTCAGAACTTGCTAGATCTTGGGGTCCCCGTATCTTCCCCCCGCCATGGCCACGATCCATATGTTGTCAGGAGTGATCAGTTATAGTTATTATCTTCAGCCGGTAGGAGCCATGGGGATCAGGCACACTATTGTGTTCTGGTCCATTGCTCTCAGCCTTTTCCTTCTTTCATGTTAGACTATTATGTTACATTCTGGTCCACTGTATTACTGTGTGGCCCAGGTGGGGAGGAAATCACGCCAAGTACTGAGTGGCCTCAAGGTGTGTGTGTGGGGCGGTTGCACCACTACAGTGGTGACACGTTTGGCTCAGGGCCTACCCTCAGTGCATGCCTCATGCTCATAATGGATGGTTTCCCGGTTAACCGTACTGGGACTGGATACCTCAACAGGTTGGACTTCACAAACAGGTATTGGCAGACCTTCAGGAAAAAAGTGCTGGGGAAAATCAAACTCCTTGCTGTAGGTTTATATCCTTGATCTACATTAAAGAATCAGGCGTTTGGGTTTGGCATCGACCACTAATGGTCTGTGTCAACACAGCTGCTTATGCTAAATTGAAGTGGGTAAATTCCTGTATTCTGATTACATTACTTTTTATAACAGTAAATTAGCTCTGGGCTGGAAGTAAGAGAAACAGCGATATATAAGAGTAATTTTCACATCTTTCATTGAATCCCAATGACAAATACTTTTCCTACAATAAATAGGAGAAGATACCTTTTATTCAAAGACAATCCAAGCCCAGAAAGGACAAACACTGAAGCATAATACTGAAGAGAGGGTAGGGTGGGAATGGCAGAGGGAGATTGGGCTTTCAGAAGTTCAGGACACACCTTAGGAATTGCAAAAGGTATAAACCCACTTGCAATTCTGACGGTGACAGTTCAAGCTAGTTCAGACCTTGGTTGATGGTGGTTTGATAACCATAAGACCCACAGTCATACTCTACACAAATCAGTCATACAGAGATAGGATCTACCTCAAATTAAGAAGATCAATCTGGATAGGAAGTGTTTAGGTCAGATTACAAATGACTACTTTCAACTGCCAAGTCACTTTCTTTTGAAGAGTTAAAGAGCTTCATCACTTTCCCCAAAGCACCAGGGTGAACTGCAAATGCACTAGAAACCTAGGATGTGAGAAGGTATGATTCAGAGTATAACTGCCAAGATGGTTAGACATAGATTTACACTGCTAAACAATGGTATTTCTAATTTCAAGTTCACAAAATCTGAGAAACTTTACATACAAATAGAGTTGCTTTACAAAAGTGCTGTAATACTGCAGGCAATCTGTGGAGGCTTAAAAAATACAAATTCTCTTTGTATCACTGCCTTTAAAAATCTAGAGAGCTACTTGTGCGTGCTTGGAAAAAAATAAGGTGCAAATTCACAAACTCTGTCACACAAGTATTCTGGTTTGCTATTACAAACCTATGAGGAGTGGGAGAAGGCAAAACAGGTCATATCTACAGCATTTGTTTGACCTGCTGTCAGTGTTACAAAATCCATTGGAGTTAAAGGAAGTTCTCCACGGCAGGAGTTGCCAAGAAGTCAGAATAATGTAAATTAGTCCCTGGGGTTTTCAGTTTGATATATGAACAAAATTACAACGTGAAGGCAAGAAGAGGGAAAGCCAGTGACAAGAAAAAGTAGTTTAGTTCCCCTGAAAACTATTACCTTGAGCACAGCGTTATCAATCAGAAACAAGAGTATGCTGGAGGTGCTGCCTTTGCTCTTTTTTCTTGAGGAGAAGGACTGGGTGGGAAGAGACAGGACCTGGGGTCTGTTCCCATCTCAGCTGACTTTCCTGACTTCTGCCCAGCATCTCTAACAACTGCAGGAGGAAGCAGAATACCCAGGTGCAACTGCAACACAAATCCTTATTTGTACCTATTAATAGGGGAAACCAATCTCTTCCACAGCAAATATTCAAAATCGACATACCACAGAGCAGAACAAACACAAATTGTTAATCTGCAAAAATCGATGCTATGCACTCAGCAGGGCAAATATTTAACCTGTAAATAAACCAGAAGAAATGAATTCCCAGGGAACAGTTACCTGCTTGGAGTCAGCCCATGTTTCTGCAGTGTGTGACCAGCAGCACTGCACCAGAAGCAGATTTCCTAGGACGTGTTTATACCATTGTGGCCTCCAGTCTGGCAATTACTCAGAAGCATTTCCCCTCACCTCCAGTGTCAGAAGTCTTTGTTTAAGAAGCTAAAAACACTGTCTTGGTTTCATGTGATGTAAACATACATACAGTCTGCTCAAGAATGATCGGTCCCATGAGGAGCCAGCTTCCCACATAATGGGAACGGGCCCTTGTGGCTCTTCCAGTATCTGAAGGGGGCCTGCAAGAAAGCTGGAGAGGGACTTTTTACAAGGGCATGTAGTGATAGGACGAGGGGTAATGGCTTCAAGCTGGAAGAGTGTAGACTTAAAATAGATATTAGGAAGAAAATTTTCACTCTGAGGGTGGTGAGGTGCTGGAACAGGTTGCCCAGGGAAGCTGTGGAGGCCCCATCCCTGAAAGTGTCCAAGGCCAGGCTGGACAGGGCTTTGAGCAACCAGGTCTGGTAGGAGGTGTCCTTGCCCATGGCAGGGGGGTTGGAACTTTAGATGATCTTTAAGGTCCTTTTCAACATAAACCATTCTGTGATTCTATGATTCTATGATAAAATGCCGACTGCAGTTCCCTTCCTCTCCAAGTTCTTCTGTCTTCACCCTTTGCTCTCTCAGGTGCAGGCAAGAAGCATACACGTAAGCCCTCTATCTCCAGTTCAAACTGATTTTTCCTCCATGCAGCTGAAACTTTGGAAATAAAAAATATTTTGATGATTTACACACAGGAATTTGAGGCCAATGCACCCTCTTCTGTCTCCTAATAGCTGTTGTGCTTCGCATCATCTCACTGCCTCTGAGTTTGGGACCTTGTTCTCTTCAGATGTAGATGCAATGCCGAAGCCTGACTCCACTGATTTTCATTTACTCATGGTTTACACCCGTAGGCAGATGATTAGAATTGCAACAGCCATGTAGCACAGGGTTGTTAATTCTGCTTTGCTTTGCAATAGGCTTGCAAATAAAATAGCTTTGGAAAAACTGTCATTGTTTTATCTTCCTCCCTCAAGTAGACAGAGACTACCTAGAAAACTAACTTCTAGTTTTGGCACAGCTCAGGGGATAGAAACTTGCAAAGGGGAGGTGAGGGAGTAAGGAAGGGAGTGTGAACAAGTGCTGCTCCGAAGTATCTTCTCCAGTCCTTTCCTTACTCTCACCTACTGTTTCTGCTCAGTCCTGGAAGTCTTGGCCTCGTCACATTAAATAAAATACTTGTTTGAGTAACTCTTTTGTTCATGTGTTGTAATTGGTTTTACGATGATTAATGAAAAAAGGTATTTATTTCATATGAAAGGCAACACATGTTGATACCAGCTGAAATACTGGAAAGTCCCCGAGTAATCCTACTGCAAGATGGTTTTTTTTCCTTAAAAATGCAAGTACTGCAATTAAACCCAAGTGGTCACTTTTTCTTCAAAAAGTTGCTGCACGTTGATAGTATGAACATCCTGATAGTGCTTCAGGCCACATCCTGTCCGTTTTCTTTCTTTTTTCTCCCCCCCGAATTCTGCTTCCCTTTCTGGAGATGACTTCATTTCCTATGCAGTTACTACATACATGGGGAAACCCCAGGAATATACAAAGGCAGATATTTTCCATCAAACCCGATCAGTAAATGGCTTTTGATTGTATTGCTAATTGGCCAAAGGGCACAGAAAGGAAGGACTGCAATTTTGGATTCCTTCAAACTGCTCAAAACTGTGAATAAAGTTCTGAGTCAACCATAATTGTTCTGCTTGAGGCTCAGGGACTTTGCTGGAGCAATGCTCAAGATCACCATTAATGAATTTTAGATGTCCAGCTTCTAGAGTGGAGTATTAAATACATAGCACTGGGATCCAGAAGAACTAGCAAGACGAACAAAGGGAAATTAAGCCGGCTAGCAGAAAAAGCAGAAGAGAGAGAAAGAAGTGATAGCAATGGTTTTAGACCTGTTATAGAATTGTGTATTGCTGGCGCGCTTGCTTGTGCTGCAGGGAGATCCATGTGCCACGTCCTCTGGAGACAGAATTCGAAGGTGCTTCTGCCTCTAAACCAGAGCTTTCATCAGCAATGTAGGTGGAAAAAAATATTCACCAGCGTAGGTGTTGCAACTGTACTTCTCTGCAGCAAGAATCACGGGCCGCACGGAAAATACAGGAATAGGGATCATCATCTCCTGCGCTGTGAGGAAGCAGCCCTGTGGTACAGCACAGCTCTGGCTCTCATCCTTGTTCTCAGAAGACTTTTGCAACCTTATGACTAATTGCTACTCCTTTGTTAAAGCACTCGCACGCTGACCTTTGTAACACCTGCCCAGTAGAGGATGGATTCAGACACTTCATGTCCAGCCCTTCTACAAACAAATGAATGCTGTTTCCCTTCTTGTTAATGGTGGTAAATATCAAGGACAAACAGCTTCAGGAAGAAGGGCAGAGACAACCACATGAATTTCAGTGAGCCTTTCCTGAGAAGAAGGGCTTATCAAAATGAGTTAGGCTTTCAGAATTGCATATTAACTAAACAAAAGAGAACGAATATTTTTGTAGAGGGCTGACCCAGACACTGCTGAAGCTGATTGGGAAGATCGGTACTAAACAGGTATCTCATGGTTGCATTTCTATTTACAGCTGTTTATTCCATACCTTTCATATGAAAGCCATTCAGTGTGACAGCTGGCAAACTTAAAATCTTGGCATTTTTGTTGCTATCTAATTAAGAAATAGTTAGGGAGCAAAGACACATAGTTATGGTATTTGTAACTGTAAGCAAGTTCTCTGGTCCTCTCAAGTCAGTCAGTTGCCTCAGGTAAGGTTCACAGCAGGGACTGTCTCACTGCCAGAATACAGATGACACTAAAGACCCAGACAAAGACACAAAGAAATTGAGACATTTTCCCTTTGCAGATCAAAAGTATGCATAGATTTTGCATACAGGCTCACAGAAGTATGAGAAAATAAGAGGAAGAATTTGCCTGAAGGAAATCTAAAGCTCAAGCAGGACTACCCTTTCCTGCTGAACCTAATATTCTTTAAAAAAACAAACCAACAGGAGTTGCCACAGTCACTGAGTCAGCTGCTCAGCTATTTCTAAACGATCTTTTACATGTTTGGATCTAAAATTCCAGGCATGAGGCAGGATTTCTAAAGATACCGCTGAGCAATCATTGAGGGAGATGAGGACAGAGCAGTGCCAGGGGCTCCCCAGGGGAAAGAAATTCCCCCACTGCTCACGGGAGCATAAGGAAATGCAAAGTTCAGGGTCATTCACAAGTCAGGGAAGGTGGGGAGAAGCAAACAGAAAATGATCTGAGAAACTCCAATGTTTTCACTCGGGTACCTCAGGCTCGCTCTTGCCCTTTGCTATGCCACAGCATAACGGACGCGGAAGCCTTGCTTAGTCGAATCGGCGAATTTTATGCCTGCGGTAGCACCTACACATTATTTGAGCTCATCCAGCACGTACCAGTTTGCCACGTGATTCAGACAGGGACTTCTGTACCACACATCAATGTCAAAAGCTGGACGCAGGATAGTCTGCATTCCTGTGTGTCATATATTGCTGATAAGCCCATCGTTTCTCTGACATCTTATCACTTGGTAGGTGTTAAGGCACTCTCATGCCAAGAAAATTGAAGCTTCTCAATAACTATATTTATGACCTTTGTGATCAAAAAAAAGTGTTTATTCAGCTGCAGGCTACCAGATATTGTTTACAATAGTCATATTTAAGGCTTAGGAATTATTCTCTTCAGTCAGAGACCGTATGCATTAGAAATTCAGCAGCTTTTAATTCACCTGCCTCACGTCTCCGAAACTAGGTCCTTTTAAATAAATTGAAACAGCGGCTCCTCAATTTTGCCCAAATCACAAGAGTTTACAATAAAACATGTGATCTTTTCATTTATGGTTCATCTTTTCTGACTTCTCTCTGTAACCACAAAAGGAATTTTATCTGTGTTGACTGTGGGTTTTTTGCAGGCCAAGTCTTCCGCTCACTAGCTCTTAAATTACAAGTCTAAACACGGGCTCCAGAACCCTACTCAGTTGTTCCCCTTGCTCCATATCAAGATTTGTTATACTGTAATCATTATGTCATATATGATAGATGTAAGACACCTAAGCCCTTTCTTTATACTTGAGTAGTAATGTGCAACAGCCACAAATATCTTATCTGTCTGGATCAAGAAAGCAGAAATAACACTTCCTTAAAACACAACAGGAAGTAGGTTTTAGACAAAGAAGTCAAAGAATAACACCTTCATTACATATACAGTACAGAAACAATAATTTTATCTTTGTGTTAATGAAAAGCGTTAATGAAATTAAAGACAAAGAACAGTTTCTTGGGTTTATTTAGAAAAGAGGTCTACATTCCTCAGGCAGTGCAATTTATACTTCCATTTTCTCCTTGTATGCAGGCCAGAAGACATTTCCATCGATACTCGAATTTGCATTTCTGTTAACAGTTTGCTGTGTGTGGAAATAGCATGTTGGGGGGAATAAAAAGTCCAGAGATAGGAATGAACAACCCAGGCTGTGCTGGTATGAGGCAACAGGACAACATTTTGTAAAAAGAGACCACCTGGAGATGTGAGAAAGGTCTACACAATTATGAAGGAGATGGAAATGAAGGATAAGGATCAATATCTAACTCTTGTTTTCCCATAAAAGAATCAGGAGGCATCAAATGAAACCAGGCTCAGAGTGGGAGACTACTAGGGATAAGTCTCAAACACACTTGATCTTTTCTTACGCATTCCTAGACATGTGCTGATGGCCATGGTTGAGGAGAGGATACTCACTAGGCGAACCTCTGGTTTGACACACGAGGGCTGTAATTAAGTGCTTACGTGCTCACATTAGCTAATCCAGCTATGTTCACAGCAAGCTGAAAATTTACTGGAAAAACAGGTGCTTGATTCCATATCTACACATCTTACTAGGCTGCTATTCAAAACACATCCTCTAAGACTGTTTGTAAACTTAACTGCGTAAAACTACAGACACTGATATATACAGCAATATTAAGTGAATTTCAGTCTGGCATACATAAATCTCCGTGTCCTTCGTGATGAGACAGAGAACAATAAACCTATATTCCCTCGTATCCGGTCCTATGCTTTATTCCCTTGACTGTCTCCGTTACCTGGCAGAAGAACAATAACGGGATTCCTTAATGTTTAATCCCCAAAAACTCCACTTGTGTTTTAGTATTATTTTCTATCATTAATAAAAATGGTTGTACATCTCTGACTTCATCTGAACAATCCTCCTTCATGATCCCATCTTCACTTTTCCTTTAATTCTACCATAATCAGAAGAAATCTTCTCTTTATAGGCTCAAATTTAAATTTGTGCAAGTGCCTCAATTTATTTCAGAAGCAGAATCCTGCAGCATCTTTTAGAATTTTCTTCTGCCCAAATCCAAAGCAGCAAACAGTTAAGAAGTTTTGGCTTCAGAAGAAGCAGTCATCCTCAAAAAAAAATTCCACCTTATTAGGCAAAGCAATTCATCATATCATAATAATATATTGTGTATGTTCTCAATAGTACGACAAAGTCAGTCTGGATTCTGTTGCTTGTTTCAGCGATGCTAGGTTTTAATGTATCAAAAAGTACCGTGAGTGTTTCCGCAGAAGTTATCTCAGCATATAAAGAGACTTTTTAAAATGTAATTGCATATAAGGACAAGGGGAGCTAATTAAAATCCAGTTCTAGTACCTATCATTTCTACAAAGTATTAGCTCCTACTTCTATCATGTCTTAAAATAAAAACAATCAAAGCCCAAAGACACACAGGTGAAAAATCACCGATCAAATGCCTTCCACCAGGAGCAGAAATTTACAAAGAGTAACATAATAATAACAGCAAAAGTAGGAAGGTACAGAAGAAAATAATCACAATTGGAGTATTACAAAACCCCTCTAGATCCCACAAAGCTAAGTACAGGGCAATTTTGCGCATATTCTATGTTTTTATATTTTTTTTAATTAATAAAGTGTTTCCTGTTAATAAAAAGCTATGTTGTGGTCATCTAGGGAACGGGGCTTACCCACTCACCTGTGACTCATGTCACAGTAGCATCTCACAGGTTCGGAGTTTCCACTGGTATGACCCACCCGTGATGCTGGAGTGCGGAGGGAGGGCAGGGCAGTATATAAACACAGCAGGTTCCAGAGCACAGGCACTGGCCACCCTTGGGGCTGCGGGAGCTCACCTCGCCACGGAACCAGACCCAGGCGACACGAGGAAGAAACACTCTTGCATCATGATGGGCAAGGCTGTGGCTGCTGTCCTGACTCTTCTCCTGCTCTCAGCGGTTGGAACAAAAGGTAAAGAAATCCTTCCTAAAGTTCTCCTAACTAATTGCTAGTGTAAATGCTGACGGGGGAGCTACTACGCTGTCTTACAAGTGCAGCAAATAACTCTTTGAGTACTGTAAGCAAAAGAACACGTGGTACTTCCCTGTGGAAAGAGTGAAACAGTCCACCTTTTTGTTGTTGTTGTTTTACAGGTAAGGCCCTGCCACGCTCAGCCGTTGAACTCCGGTGCCAGTGCGTAGGCACCCACTCCAAGTTCATCCATCCCAAGTTCATTCAGAACGTGAACCTCACCCCCAGTGGACCTCACTGCAAGAACACTGAAGTCATGTAAGTGCTTTTGCAAAATCCTCCCAATTACTTAACAAGAAGGAAACAGATTTTACATAAGGATGATGTAAGCGTTCTCAGAAAGATGTCAGAAGCCAGCAGGGGCGGCTCCTCAAAATGCAGAACAGCAGCACTCATTGCTCTTACAGACAACATGCTACGTGTTGCAAGCTGCGTGTTGGTTTTGCCAATCCCTAGTTTTTAAACACCCCTTGCAGTATTTCAACCTAAACCCCCAGTCATCAGACAGCAAATAACTTTATAAAACTTTGAATTCCACAAGCGTACAAAAAGAGAATTAAACTCACAGAGCCATGCTGAGCAAGTGATCAAAACATGAATTTTAACGGCTAGGTCAGAAATATGATCACACTTCTACTTAAGTCAATTTAAAAACTACCATTAGCATAAAAATCATATAATCTGGTCACAATTCCACAACTCTTACTGTAACAAAATTCCTGTGGACTGGGCAGTACTGTTTCTGAATCAAGATGGAAAGATTTAGCCCTTCAGTTAATCTCCATCACAAATACAAAGCAAGCTGATGAAAAAACAGAATCAATTTTGAAGAGAGTCATGCAAATGATTTAACGCATTCAAACAAACAGATATGAGAAGATATGAAACCATTTAAAAAAACCCAAACCTTTATGGTAGGCTACAGCCTCAACTGATGCAGCTTAAAGTAAAGGAGAACATGTAAGTGTACACCTAGAATGACGTTATGAGAGAAAAGGGAAATTGCCTTGGAATCCACTAAGTAGACCTTTTCCCTTCCTTTTTCCTCTGTTGCAGAGCTACTCTGAAGGACGGCAGAGAGGTGTGCCTGGAGCCCACGGCTCCCTGGGTGAAGCTGATCATCAAGGCAATTCTGGACAAGTGAGTTATTTGCTCTTAATAAGCACGGCTTATCAAAAAACTGTATTTTAAATGAACTAGCAAACATGTACAGCACAAAGTGTTCAAAAATTCTGTCTCCTCAGGCAGTTTGTGTTCACTAACTGGGACAAACACTATGACTGCTCTGAGCTTTAATTACAGCATGAGGTTCAACCCCTTACTGTGCACACACCCCATGGGAGTGCTAGCTACATCTCTCGTAAGGCACAAGCATATTGACAACCTGCAGCTCGAGTGCTCAGGAAATCCAGGCATTAACCGACTGGTTTTCTCTTGCTTGCAATGGTAGAAAGCAACGACCAGTTTTCCAAAACCAATGGCATTTAGATGAGTGGGGAAAAATCAGGCCCAAGCGATGTCAAGTGAAGCATCAGACTATGGAAGCCCACAGTTACTGAGTCCTCGTGGAAAGGTCCCAATGTACCAGTGTCCCTTAGGTTCAGTAACAGCTTTTAAGGGGCTTGGACATGGAAGCACAAACCCTTAGTGGTGGGTTTCATCTGATTCCAGGGAGTGATATCTGTTCCATGGACAAGTTCTAATTGTCTCCTTTTACATTTTCTTTCTTTCTAGGGCAAACACCAAATCTGAGACAGTGTCTTAAGATGAAGAAGAAAAGCGTCCTAACTCTTCCAGGAAGGCAAAAATGGGAGAGACGCTCATCCAGCTTCTGGCAGCTTACCTCCTCCTGCCTGCTACACTCACACTTCTAACAGCATCTAGAGAGCATGGATTCCCTGGTTTTGTAGCCAGTTGACAACAGTACTTTATGTCTTTTAAAGAGGTCTCATTATGTAGGACAGAAACCACTGACACCAGAAAAAGCAGGCAGAAAAAATGGCTTGTGAAAGGAGATGGAGACAATTCCGGAGTCATTTTTGCTAAACGCAGCTGGATCAGTGCAGTGCACTCTCAGCACAGCTTTCACTAAATGACACCTTCCCTTTTTGCTGACGGTTTAGGAAAAGACCAGCTGACTCCTCTCGAGGAAAGCACGGATAGGCAGCATCAGCTGTACCGAGGTCACCGCATTCAAAGTGGGTTACTGACCGGAAGAGGGGAGCTTGCAAAATTAGGAAGCCAAAATTCTGAGACATCAGGTTTTGTGCCATCATTTTCAAGATACTATTTCTTGTGAATTAGTGTTGTGAAGCTATAAACATATATTTTAATGCCATCTTTTGGTTAGAAAAAAGCACTTTATTTATATATTTATTTTTATTTATTTACTTTTGCATAAGAATCCAGTTGGTCTTCAACATTTATTTATGTATTTATTTATGGAAAATATTTATGTTTATGTACCTAATAAATGCTTGTTGAAATGTTTTCACTTCAATATTGCGTGTTATTCATTTCCTTATTGAAACACAGAACTGAAAAAGAGGATGCATTTTCTTTCATTTTGTATCACATACCGGGCTCTCAGAATGGCGAGTGGTGGCTGAGTTGTGAAGAGCAGCTAATTATAACAGCAAATTCTTGCCTCTCGTGAGTGCAGATGGTTTCCAATAGGAGGAATTAAAAAAGTGATTTACTTTCTTCCTCTTTCCTTGCCAGACTCAGTGATTTCAGAGGTCTGGGTGATAAAATTCACAGATAGAAAGTAATGAACAAATAACGGTTAGTCACAGAAATTCCAAGGCCATCGCAATGGTGGCGCTCAGAGTACGTCAGCTGAGAATCTGGCACTGAACAAAGTTTTTCATTAACTTAAATAAGCAAGGAAACCTGATAAACATTAAGGAAGTCACTGAGCATCCTCCCTAATTCCAGTGAGGAGGGAGGACTACATCAGGAGAAATCCTAAGAAACAGAGCTCCGATTGTATGGCCACGCATCTGCCTGTGACACAGCGATTTACAGAGAAATGGCTGGAAAACGAGCAACAAAAACTTGAGAAAATGCAAAAGCTGAGCAAATGTTTTGATATTTGTTTTACTTCGGTCTTTTCCCATAAGGAGCCACTCCATATTCTGCACAAACAGCTCATGTTTGCTCATGGTGCAAGATAAAAAGGGAGTTTCTGGTGCTGTTTGAGGAACCTCTTGTGCAAGACGACAACTATTCCAACCACACTTTGCTCCCTATCCCCACCTCTGCCCCTGTCCCACAGCAGTGCATTACACAGCCTGCTAGACCACATCCTCAGAATGTAAAGGAGACTAAATTTCTCAAGGGGACAGGTTTTGTTCGGACTTGTCTCACGATACTCAGCCTTCCTGTTTTCCGAGTGATTTTTACAAGCTGGCTTCTTTCAGTAATCACATTTGGAGATAAGCATGTCAGAAATATCAGCCCAGACTGGGGAGAGATGGGGAAGAAACACTTTATATGTAAGCCCATAAAAGGATGTATCCTAAAGAACAGACACTTATGGTAAGCACGTAACCTTTGTCACCAGCAAAATCCCAGTCAAGTTACTGGGAGCTGAATCACAGCCAAGGAAAGGCTCTTCTCTCAATTTTTTCTGTCCAAAATGCCAGCAATGGCTGTGCTCCTGGGGCCCCAGGCAGGGCATCTGCACAGCGGCTGAACCATATCCCTCCTCGGTGAGACATGACTGGCTGGCTGGAAATGATAAAATATTGCATTTCTTTCCTGTGTGCACTCACAAGATACCTTTCTTAGGAACACAAGAACAACCCTCATGCTTCCAAAAACGTGTTTTGGTGCTCTCAGAGGCTGCTGAGAGAAGCACTGCAGCTCTTCTGACGTGATGACTGCCTTTGTTAAACATGGGCTGTTTTTCCATCTTGTTTCTGCTTTGCTGGTACTGTCTCTCCAAAGCTGAACTCGGACTCCATGAAATTACTAATTCTTCTGGCAAAATATTTGTACGCTGAGACACTTAACAATTAAACTCATTATGAACGAGTGAACAATCTCAGCTAACATATCCCAAGTGGTGTCCTGCTCCCTAGCGAGCAAAGCCAGAGACTATGTATGTCCAGGATAAACTGCCGTCTCCCCTACATACAATACCAAGGCTCTCATTTGGCAGGCTCCTTGTTTTCAAAACCCGATTGCTTTCTTAATTTTAGTAAAGTACTGGAATTCACACAGACAACATATTTTATCAGATCACAATTTGGTCCAGTTTCTTTCCTCGAGACCACCTTTTTTTTCCACCTCACAAAAATAAGAATATCCAATGTCCCAATGACGAAACCATACACACTCTAGAAACGGATTCCTGAGGAATACTCGAGAGATCTCACTTGTGACATGTTTTAAACACCTATGATTATTCTAGATGCATGAGGTTAGAAAGAAAAACAAGTTCCTTCCTAAGTGCTTATTTTAATCACGGTCATTAGAACTCTTCTTGTCAGATACTTTCTCTTTTCCTATTCTGAACAAATGAAAGAGCTTAAGTGACTTAGGTGACAATGCCTCGGTCATTTTAAGCTCATCATTTCCTGTTCAATGACTAGAGAAGCTTTTCAGGGCAGAATTAAGTATCTAAATCCCTTTACCCAAACTGATAGAGACAAATTCCTTTCAGAGAACAATAGAACTTACGTCTTGCCCTCTTAAGATGCTGTCTAAATACCTTCATTAAGAGTCATACCAAAATATAGTCTGAAAGATTGGGATGAAAAGTTCCCATAATTATGTTGTGTAGAAGTTTTTGCATGAGGCATTTAAACTCAATGCAAAGAGCTGAACAGAAATTTTACATTCAGAGAGGGGGGGAAAAAGTCTCTTTATTTTGCGTTGGGGGGATGCCTGGTAATGCTGGATTGATTTCCAAGTGGAAGCTCAGCATTGTTGCTTAAAACTAATCTCCCACGAAGAAGTGCAAACAGAAAGTGATGGATAATAATAACAATTAAAAGAAATAACTAAAACTATTCAGCAGCAGAAGTAATTTAGGGAATTCTGAAGGGCCACCGAACGGCCTGCGCAGAGATTTGGATTTCTTAACGCAACACTCCCACGTATTAGGAAACCTGTGTGTACAGAACCCCCCGTTGTGCTGGAGCGCACTTGTTCAGCACTTGGGCTGCTGGGAGTGCACCCTTCCAATATAAAACCTGAGGTGAAAGAGAACCAGAGCAGGACATCTGTCAAGAAGAAAACTTCTGCACACCAATGGATGGCAAATCTGCCGCTGTTGCTTTGGTTCTCTACCTGGTATTAATGCCAGGGTCAGAAGGTAAGAAAATGATTTCTTAAAGCTCACTTAACCAATGAATAAATATATATTTATATAATATATTATAAATATATAATAAATACACAAATGCAAGTGGGCTTATGCTATGTTAATGTAGACTTTTTGCAAGACGTGCATCTTCAATAAACTGTCATTCAGAAATAAAAAGTATCATTTGTATTTGCATCTGTTAGGATGTTGTGGGTGTTTCTGGGGGTAAAATATGCTTCTGTCAGGAAACTGGTTTATTCCTATGGCATACTATATGCCTTACCCTAGATTTTAAGAAATATTTCAGTTAAGAGAGGGCCTTTTTTCTAAACGTGTCCACATATCCTTTCTTTTCCAAATGACAGCTTTCTCCTATTTGTACTTTTATTCTTGGTCAGCAGGTGGATGATAGTGCTTCCTCAAAGCAAGAATTATGCAATTTGCAGAAGAGAATAAAGAATATAAGCAGGTGATCATGGCAGAAACTAGTAAACAATATGTGCACATAGTTAATGACGTTAACCTACTTTGTTCAAGTGATGCATTTTAGGTGTAGAATCTGGCCAGGCACAAAGGTACTCTGAAAACATTGAAGTATTTTCACTTAGAAATACAAGTTTAACTTTAAATGCATCTGTATACCAAGAGCTCTGAAAACATACCTGCTGCTGTTGTGCAGATGCAGTTAATTTTATTTCAAAGTCTTCAGCAAATCAGAGTCTCTGAGTAACAAGAATAAGGCTGACAGAAGGGAATACTCTTTGCTTCATAGGAGCAAATAATGAGATTGTTCATTTACCTAGACATAACTTATTTTTGCTCTACAGGTAGAGTCCTGACGAAGACAGAGGCAAAAGGCTTCCAATGCCTGTGCATGAGCACTCGTTCCAAGTTCATCCCTCCCAAGGCTATTCAGAATGTGAGATTAAGCCAAAGAGGACCTCGCTGCAAAAATGTGGAAATCATGTGAGCACTTTTGCAAAATAGCATCTTGCTTTCAATAGGAGGAAGTGACTTGGCATTTCACACCCTCGCTACTTATTTACTTTGGGTGGAATTACAGATCCCTTGCAAAGCCTCACAGACACTAAGTATAAGGTATTAGGCCTTCCATCCAAAGGAATGAGCTAATTTCCTGCCGATGTTATAAGCCATTTCCAGACAATATTTTAAAAGTCTCTCTGTGCTAATATCTTAATTATGACCAACATCAGAGGGCAGAATTAGATCCCCATAACACATTCAGGGCACGATTAGTAATTCAGACAATGAAGACTCAATCAAAGATATAATCTTGATCCCATTGAGATGAATTCAAACAATTTCCACTAACTTGGTCTGCATGTGGCAAAGTTTGAAACGCTGCAAGTTATTCCCTATGTCAGAATTGCTTACGGAGCATTTTCCTGCACAAGGAGCGTGGAACTTAAATTGTAAAATCCATGTGCGTACAAAGAAAAAGATAGGGTAAGCTTCAGTTAAAATCGCATCAGGAACTATTCACATGAATGGGATCAATGCGTTCATGTAAACAGAAGGGAGCTTTCAGGTTTTTATGCTTTCACTATGGTTTCATAAGCAAACAGTACTTGTACTATCATATCCTCTATGCAGCATTGCGTGTCATGCAGTTCCACCTCACCAGTAATTGGTAATTTCAGCCAGGTTTGAGTTTAAAAAAAAAGAAGTTTACAAGATAATTAAGTTCCTGAAAGATCTGCTAAACTATGACCAGATAGAGAACAGAAACCAAATAAAAAATAATCAGGCTCATTAAAAAGCTTGCATCATAAGCACCTATACTGACATCATTCCATAAAAAAACACCCGAACTTAAATGCCCAAGTATAGAAAAAGTATAGGAAAATCATTTTTCCCTAGTTCTCTCAGAAAGGCTTGCTGGAAAATATCAAACAAGTTTAATAAACAAAAGTGTGTACCTTGTCCTCCAGTTACTTAATTGACAAATAGCTAAGCTAAATTTCAAAACATCAGGAGAGTGGGAGGGATCCACCTAGCCTTAACTTCTTTATGTCTTTCTTGGCAGAGCTACGCTGAAAGGTGGCAGACAAGTGTGTTTGGAACCCACCGCTCCCTGGGTCCGGCTCATTATAAAGGCTATTTTGGCCAGGTAAGTTGTTTTCTTTACTAGAACAGCTTCAGTTGAAAGCTATTTTTAGAAGGTGCATTTTAATTTCTTGGCATGAAAATCACCCTCTTCTATTAATAACTCTTTCCAACAGTTCTCTCTAAGTCTGTATTTATAAAAGCCTGAGGCTTAAAATCATTTCCTAGCTTTGATACCTTCCCTGTGCGTTAAGCCACCAAAAGGCCACAGGTATGATGCACCTAAACATCTGCTGGGAGACCGCACAATCTGGGTGCGTGTTTGACACTTCCAAAAATCAACCTCTAAAAGACTCACCTCCTTTTTCTGGGTATAATTCAGATGTACAGCTGGCACTTCTAAGCTTATTAGCTTTCACTGCTGTAAATGGGGACAACCATGTCCCTGCTTCACACAATTTGGACATAGGCTTATGGAATTCCTTTCTGTTGCAGCAGTACTTGTGTAAACACAGGATTCTTTTGTCTTTGCACATGTCAATAGGTGGATACAGTAAAAATAGGTCATTAACAACTTGTGAGCACCTATTGCTCTCCCTGTAGGTTGTATTAATGGTAATAGTTTCATTAACTAATTTCTGAATTCACTTTATACTTCATCTAATTACAGGGCCAGAGACAATACTGAGTCACCAATCAAAGAAAAGTCAAGCAAAAATATACCTTGGAGTTTTTCAAGGATATGAAATGAGAGGAGACACTTGGCGATGAGAATGTCAAGGAATAAACCCCCCTTCTGCTAGGTTACTACATTTCATTATTTTTTTTCCCTGAGGTGGTTGCTGATTCTACTTAGTTCCTTTGCTGTCTCTATCTCTAAAACTCTAGCTGTGATGGATCAAGGAGTTCAAGCTTAACGAATGTGTTTTAGTGCTGTAAGGACAAGAATAAACAAGAGGAAATTCATGACCCTTAAATGGCCTTACTTAAAGTAGAAATAGAAAGGATACAATCAGTAAACACACAAACAAACGTAATAAGGAAGAGTCTTTGATGGAAGTCTTCTTTCACACACTCATTACAGTTCTTGGAAGGTGACAACAAGCCTATGTGGAAGGTCCCACAGTTATGGTCTTTCTGAAATCCGTTCACAGCCCTCACCAAACATTAGAAATAATGAGGCTAAGAAAGAAGTCTTGGAAATGGATACATAACATGTGAATACATAGAAATGAAGGACCGAATGAAAAGGTCAGCTTTATTTGATAAAGGGACATCACCGGTGGAGTCCTGCACCAGCTGGTATGGGGTCCTATTTTGATTGGCATATCCACAAGTGGTCTGGGAAGGTCATTTACTATGAGCTGAAGTATTCTGATAATACTAAATGAAGAGTAGTAAAAACTAGGCTCAACTTTAAAGAACCGCAGAAGGACCTTAGGAGACTCACTGATTAGGGAATAACTACCAGGTGAAATTCACTGCAGGAAGTTGCCAAAGTGATTGACACAGGAAAAAATTACAAAGCTGATATAAAAATGAGGCATTCTAGGCTGACCATTAGCACAGAGGAGAGAGGTCTTGAGATTATGCTAAGTTGTACAACAGGAATATCAGAACAGGGCCCAGCAGTGGAAAAAAAACTTCAGAGCCAAACCAAAAAAACCCAGAAACCTAACCCATCCAAACATAATGTTAGGAGCTACTAGGGCATGAATAAGAACTAATAAAATTTGTTATGCAACTGTGTAACTGCGAGATTCACCCACATGCACAGCATTATGCAGCCCCTGGCTCCCATCTTCAAGAAGACAGTAGAGTTGGGAAAGGTTGAAGACAGTACGACAAAGATGAACAAATGCTCCATACAAAAAGAGGTGAAGCTAACAAGGTCTCTTTCTTTCGAAAATGAGATGCCTCTGGGTGCCCATGAGAGAAGTGAATTCACACCCATTTCTCCATGAAAGAACCATCCTTGAGAAAGTGGCAGAGATCCTCCCCCAGCCTCTCCTGACAGCTGTAGCAATGTGTTCTACAAAGATCAAAGATTACTTAATTTTCTATGAGTACCCAGAAAATAATTTTTTTGGCGGCCTATCTTTAAAATGTTCCATGAAACACGCCACTCACTGGAACAGGGAATGCTGACTAAAACGCGACTGCCTGAAGGAAATGAAGAGTGTTTGTAAGTGACTTTAGCTGAGCAGTGTTTGACTGGGTGTACCTGCAGCACAGCTGCAAGCGAGCACGCGTGGGCTAACACCTGAGCTACCTGCTCTGAGGTGCTTTGCTATGTCTCATCAGCACTTCTAAGTCACTGCCAGCCTCGGGGTAGACTAACGACTAGGAGTTAATGGCTTTCAGAAGGAAGCAGCTAAAATTAGAGATACGAAATTACCTGTGTTATTTCTGAAGTGCTATTTATTGTGCTGCAGTTCCCACTTATAGATAGGAAGATGCAGCAGAGACACACATGCATATATATATGTACACACAAAAGAAGTTTAGAACTCATATTTCTGAAGAAAAGAACACATTATTTATTTTAATATAATGGGAAATGCTTTGCACGTTAGTTCTACCTGATACTATAATAGGCCACATTTTTTGCTTTGCAAAAGGATTTCGCTGCTTACATATTAATTAAGTTAAATGTTACTACTCAAGGGTCTGGGAGACTGCTTATAAGACTAAACATCTGTTTAATGTGTTAATTCCCATGTCATTTGTTGTTAATTTCTTTCTACAGTCAAAAAGGGTGTTAACGATGTTTTCCCTTAATGATTTGCTACACATCGTTTATGCCTGGCAATATAAATGTAGTCTCTGAGGATAGAAAGCGCTGAAGTGCAGATTCTAGCAGCAATCACCAGACCAGAGACAGGTGGTCAGAGCAATGGGGGACTGCAGGCAAAAATATCATGAGCGCTCTGTGGAGTTGGATCTTCTGAGCCCCAGGGTGGGAGAGTGGGGTTTGGGGTTTGGGGGACAGCCGCAGGCTAGGCAGAAGATCAGGCTGCTAAGAGACATGTAGGAAACTCTCAGGGCAGTCTCGTTCTTGGTAGGGACTGACCTCCACTGGAACCCTCAACCAGAGCAACTCTGGATTCAAATCTGAATTCGTAAGCTGACTAAATACATCGATCGCTCCTTCCCACTGCTGCCCCCCAAAGTTTTGGTAAACAGTAAGATTTGACGTGTCCAGCGGCTTGAGGTTCACTGGATCAGCAAGTTTACATATAACAGCTTCTATGCAAAATAGATCTTGTTTATAATACCAAACGGTATATTTTCATTCAAGATTCAGATGTTTACATTTTTGCACTTCTTTCATAGGCAGGCTATGTCCCTGCATTCACCTGAGTGCCACAGAGACACTCTCCACCTCTACGCATACCCTGCCACGATTGCACTGCCAGCAAGCCTTCAGGCTAACGTCTGCCAAGCCGCATTGGCTGTACTTTAAGCAGACAGCAAGGTAACAGCAAGCGACAGTTTAAGAGCCAGAGGTGAATGCACGATGTATATTGTGTCTACTGACCACTTCTAATTTAATCAAAAGTTCCCAGCATGAACTTCTTAAAACTTACCATGTGTTTCCTCCCGTCACTTCCGTATCTTACTTCCACAGTCAGAAGATGCTTCCTGCCAAACTCATGCAACTACAGCAATAAACGCAGCCTTCACAGAGCGGGTAAATCCCCAGCTGCTGGTCTCTAACAATTCTCCAGCTACATGGAATATATTTTTAATATGAATATTTGTTGTTAATATTTGCTAACATTTTATGTTAATATTATAGTTAATATTAATGTATCATTTTCTAGTATTACTAGATACCTTATATTAATATTATCAGACTTTTCATATTGAATTGGACCAAATGAAACATTTCATTTAACCCGCAACAATTTTTCAACTGAAAGCTACAACACAGAATTGATCGCTTTCAAGCAGAGCTGAAACCCATATCATAAATAAATATGCAGTTACGTAAATACATACTTATACTATTATATTTATAAATACATAAATTAAAAGGCAAATCAACTGAAAAGCTGTACTGCTATTTTGTAATTCCAGAAGGATTCAGGAAAAGTCCAGCACTTACCATGATCTGACTAAGGGTACATAACCACCTATATTTAGACACAAGTTTGAAAAAAAATCACAAACTGACCTAAGCTTTTCTCCTTTCTTTGCTATCACTTCCTCATATAGCAAGTCAAAACCCAGATGTTTAAGAGACATTCTGCTTTTTACACATCTGCTCCCTGCGCTGTGCCTCACTATAAACTTCCACAAGTGTTTGCACAACACCGTGCCCAGTTTCTGAGCAGCGGCAGACAGTACTTCCCAGCCCCTGTATTTGCCCCTTCTGCTCTCCGCGGGTCAAGGGGAATGGCAGGCCAATGCTAAGCCCTTTGTGGGGAAAAGGAGGCGGTTTCAGAAGACAGAGCGGGATTTTTCCCCTGGGGAACAAGAGCAGCCGGTAGAGAGGACACACAGGAGACAGGAGTTGACAGAGCTCACCTCGCACAGGCTGAACCCTCGTTCCAGGGAAGGCTTTGTCTCCTGGGCCTTTGGGGTCTTGTGTGCAGAACTTCTCAAGTGAGAGGTTTGAATTTGTCTAAAACAAGACATTCTTAATTTTCTTAGAGAGTAACTTTATCAGCCCAGAGGCTGGAGCTTTCCTATGGAACTGAGGTGACTCCAAACAGTAAGGGACTGGAGCCCAGCTCTCCCCATCCCTCATGATGGTTTTGGTCACCAGGGCACACACGAATTCCCCTCACCACGTCCCTTGGGTTTGGGTGTCCTTTGCTACATGCAAAGACTCTAAACGATCCCAGTCAAGATCCCAAATGATTCCCTTTTGACTTTTGTGTTCATTTGACACAGCAATGAGTCATGAAAAAGAAAAAACACTAGTTTCCATCCCGCAGCACGGAGAACATATCCTATATCCTGCCTTAAAACACAGGCAAGGGAGGTATTTACTTCCCTTTTCAGCAGTCTTTCAGTCATCGGGCTATTGCATAACTGCTGTTGTGTTCGTTACAAGCATGCTTTTAACAGGCTTAAGCATGGAAGGGCTCTGCTTGCGGCGGTATCAGCGCGCTCAGTGACGGTACCCTTCAAAAGGTGCGCAATTCCATTTGCACAAGTCATCTCTGTTGGCTGGCGGGAAAACACATGCTGCCAAACTCAGATAATGGATTTGGAGTTGCCACAGGCAGGGGCTGGGACGAGATCCTGGGCAGTGGTGAAGGGATGTAGGGAGAACTTGGGCGAAGCACGGCACTCCCAGGAACACAGGCTAGGAGTGCCTGGCCTTTGGGCTCGATCTCACGTCTCAACCTTTTTTATGCCACAACCGTCCCTATTACACCCCCTTCACAGAGTCCCAATGAAACCGTGTCACATCAGACAAAAAGCGGAGGCAGAGGAAACACTCTAGCTCTCAGAAAACATAGTGGATTTTTACTTCACTGCAAACATCCTGCTCTTTTAGACAGATACTTACTCTTAGCTCAGGGGCAGGGTTAATCATATAGGTGGAGTAAGCTCTTGGCTTCGCTTTTGACCTGGGGATTTCTGCAGATCTGTTACTGCCACACTCAGGAAATAGCTGAGTCTAGTGGGAAGGAGGACAAGCGGTCACTGGTTTTACTTGGGGATTTGAGGGGGAATTTTCTTTTTTTGCCTCAGACATTAATGACACTTCAGCGCACACCAAAATTAGATAATAAAGTAACTGCAAATAGTAGCTAAGAAAAGTGGGACCCCTAATATAATTTTAATTACCATCTGTGCGTGCATACATATGTAGAAACACAGAGAGAAGGAGAGAGAACCCCGAAGAAAAGAATCAGCAAAACCTCATTCCAAGTAAACTGGTTAAAACTCCAACATCTACAATGTGACACCAGTGAAACCACTCTGTTAATTTAACGTAACATATGCAACATAATACAACATAAACAATAAAACACTGCCTTCAGTACCTGGAAAAATCCTCTCCCTTTTCATGCCTTCAGAGAACTAAATGTATTTTTCAGTGAAGCTCTCTAAGACATACAGCTAAGGAGAAGCACCACTAGGAGTCAGACTTGGTATCTTTTGTTGCCTTAATACTCAGTAAGAGGTAGGAGAGACAAACTCGTGATATCTTTTCTTGGGCCAGCTGACATCGTGATGGGAAACAGATAACTTTTCATCACAAAGTTCCTTTTATTAGGTAAGTTATTGACAAATGGTACACAGTAAACCATAATAAATTATGGGCAAACTATTAAATTATTACTATAAACAACTTACAATGCTTTACAGTTAAGATAACTGAGTTTTTACGAACTCCTCAGAGCTGGGGAGAAGTCCCTCTATCAATCTGCAGATCACAGAAACATGAAGCTTTGAGGTTGGAGATGACAAGCAGCAAAAGTCAGCATGGCCAAAAGGACAATGTTTTTATGGCGCCGAAACAGAATGGCTTCTCCTAATCACACACGCTCCACATCGGTTAAAAACCCAAATCTTCATTTAAGCAACAGATTAGCATTTGAGCCCAAGTCTTCCCTTGAAATTGTCTCCCTCGCAAGGTAATATCTCAACCAGCCACAGCAAATAAACCCTCAGCATTCATGCAACGAGGTTCTTTAACAGAAATGTCTATAGCAGTGCCATAATACCCAATGTTACTTCCCTTTGCTAAGACCTAAGGTTACGGTCAGTGAAAAAGATTACAGAAAAACTTGTTAAAAATATCTAGACTTACAAAGGAAACAAAAGCAGTTGCATTCAGCAGGCCATGCTATTTTGTTTGCGTACAGATCTTCCTCTGTTTATCATTAACATGTGTGACATGAAAAATGTAGGCATGATTTTCAAAGCCGTTCAGAATTTAGTATCTGCTTCCCACAGAAAGCTCTGCATACTGCAGCCTCAATTCTTTTACTGAACAGACAGTATTAGAGATTAATTTACTTTGTAAGATGCCGCTTGGAACAGAAAAAAAGAAAAGAACAAAAAATTAAAATCATTAACATCAAAATGCTGAGGTAAAATCCTGACCCCACTGAAAAAACTTTTCAGTGATTTCAGCACTGCCCAATTTCCACTCCAGTGGCGTAAAATCAGATAAGCAGAAGCTATCACCATAAACAGAGATAAGAAATTAAGTATCTCTAGTCGAGATCTGGAATCCCTATGAAGAACAGTTATTAACCTGATGGAAAAAATAAAAAAGTTGCAACATAAACGTAACTGAAACCATCATAAAGTTATATTACTAAATAAGGGTATGCATTAGAAAACCCACAAAACTTACAAAAGTCTAAAAAAAAAATTGGAATGCACGGCTATTATTATCAGTTTTTTAATAAATTAATACATTGTATCATTCTCAAAAGAATAATTCCTCGTCATCTAGGAAGGAGTTTCACAACAGTCATGTGACTCATTTTTACCCCATCTGGGAAATTCCTCTAACGCAATCTACATGCTAGCAGAGCACACAAGCTGGGCACAAAACGGTATATAAGCAAGATGCATCGCCCAGAGCAGGCATCCGCAATCCTCCGGGACAAGAGAGGTCACTGCTCCACAGAACCAGAGCTAAACGATCCAGCGAAAAACTCCTGCCTAATCATGAACGGCAAACTTGTGGCTGTCCTGGCTCTCTTCCTGATTTCAGCGGCTATGTCTCAAGGCAAGTAAATCCCTCCCAAGATCCCCACGGCTGTAGCATTGCCTAGGCACCTGCCGAGATGCTTGTCCTTGCAGAGAGGTAGCTTTATATTTGTTGCAGCAAATTAGTTTCTTTTGAGAGATTTTCAGCACTTTCTCTTCAGTCAGAAATCTACCAGGTAGCCCTTGTACTGAAGAGTTACTGACATCTTGTGGGAAAAAATTTAAGGATGCAACTTAAATTCGCTTTGTTTCTATGTTTCACTTGAAGTGTATGCAGCTACAGACAGGATCCTCTTCTTGGGTGTTTGAATGTTTCTCTCTCTTCCCACACAAAGAACAGTTTATGATCTCATATTTGTTACTTAATGATCATACTGCCTCAAGCAAGTCATATACAGCTGGGAACAGAGAACAAACAATATGAACACAGAAGCATGGACAAGTCTCCAATTAATGAAAACATCTAGGGCTCTGTCTTCTGTATAGTTGCCAGTTTGTCAATCCAGATATTAAAACGACGCAACTAACTGTACACTGCAGTCACGACAAGTAACCACAAAATATGTGGTTTTATTTTAAAAAGATGTGTTAATTTAGTTGCAAGGCCAGGTTGGACCGGGCTTTGAGCAACCGGGTCTAGTGGGAGGTGTCCCTGCCCACGGCAGGGGGGTTGGAACTAGATGATCTTCCCACCTAAATCATTCTATGAGTCTATGATTCTAAATGCACTTGGGCATCAGCTCCTCTGAAACAAATAAGCAACTGATCTTTATGCTGTGAGGATTTAGGCAGCTTGGACAAATGCATTATTTTAATTGCAAATGTTGTTAAAATAGAGCAGTCGTGCTTTATGTCTGATACAGTGATGGTAAGACCGCCTCTCAAACCACAATCTTCCCTTTCTGCTCACAGGTAGGACCCTGGCAAGGATGGGAACCGAGCTCCGGTGCCAGTGCATAGCCACTCATGCGAAGTTCATCCCTCCTAAGTCCATTCAAGATGTGAAGCTGACACAGAGCGGCCCCCACTGCAAGAATGTTGAAGTCATGTAAGTAGCTCTGCAAGAGTCTCCCTCTTTGTCTCCGACACTCTGCTGCTGCTGCTGCTGCTGCTGCAGGGGCTTTTACGCTTCATGACAAGTACGACAGTCAGCAGGCTGACGAGATGTAGTCAGGTTTGGGTATTCTTTTGAGAGAGACGGTTTTAAGTAATACGCCATGGTTTTCATCGTCTCTATGACCTTACGTATTGCTGAACTGATCACTATCTAGCTGTCATGGGACACATTAAATATTTCAGGTGGTAAAAAATGAATTTCAAGGACAGGTCAGTTCTTAATACATGAGGTAATAATATAGTTTAAATCCTGCATTTATTAGGCAGGCAAAACTCCCATTAAAACCATCTGCGTCAGTATCGGAGGGAAAAATTACGTTCCCACAAGCAGATTTAGGGAAACAATGAAACCAATCTGGTCTTGAATAGCGTGGAGGAGGGACTAAAATGTTGAAATCCTTATAGTGCTGAAACACCTTTTCACCACTGGAGGTTTCAGTCATTGTGTAAGAAAGCTTTACTAATGTAAACAAATTCAAACCAAGTCCCCATACATATTGAGAAAGACTTTTGGGAATGTGTGACTGCTGTGAGAGCAGGCACGCAGACTTACACAACTTCTGGACAGTTTTAGTCTCCTCAGTTGTCGAACACATATAACAAAATGGCCAAGTCTAATCTAGCGCAGTTGGGATGAATTTATACTAACTAATCTAAAAACGCAATATTACATCCTGTGAGTAAACCAAATCCCTGCAGTAGTTTCCTGACTTTTCTTTATTCCCTGTTTTGCAGAGCTACTCTGAAGGACGGCAGAGAGGTGTGCCTGGAACCCACTGCTCCCTGGGTACAGCTGATCGTAAAGGCAATTTTGGCCAAGTAAGTCCCATTCCCTCTCATTTTGGGCAGTTGAGTGGTAGACCTCCCCAAAAAAGCCAATTTGTAGGATTTCTTAGTGATACTTTCCATTTTCTCTTAGTCAGATTTAAAGAACAAGGAAGCTTGCTGCTTAATTATAGAATTAGTCTTAGTGTTTCTGACTCTGCTGCAGGGTCCTTGTTCAAGCCGGTAAATCACTACTAAACCTCTGAGTACTGGCAACTCTCTCTGGATGGAAAGGAACACAGAAGTGTTTGGCTCCCTTTGAAAAATGAGGCTTAAAAAAATTCATCTTCCCCTTACTTATAGTAGCATATGTTAATAAGTCATATTTCCAAGTTAATGAGTTTCTTGATGCGAGTAAATGCAGAAACTCACACTGCAGAAGTTTCCTAGCTGGGCACCAGATATGCACACACTGGGATTTCAGTAACTGCTTTTGAAACATCGACTTTATTCTCTCTATGCCTCAAGTTAGCACAGAGAGTTGGAAACGGAGCACTCATCCTTAACTGTTTGTGCAATGCTAAGCAATGATAACTGTTCTTGAACCTCCTTTTTAATTACCCTCTTCCCTCACCTCTTAACAGGGCTCAGTTCAATTCTGACTCACCACTCTAAGAAACACCAGGACAGAAAAAATCTGGGAACTGCTCCCGCTCCTCTGTTGAGAGAAACATTCGGGAAAAGCATCATTCAGGCAGTGCACCATCTTCCACCTCCTGCATCACTGTTACTATGTTAATTATGGATTATTTTATTTATTTATTTATTTATTTAACTGCATCTATTTAAGAAAGTCTTTCAAAATGGTCAGTATTGTCTGTGGGACACGCTGTTCATTGACACTGAAGATGCTGAATAGGAAGAGTGGTTTGCTAAAGGAAATGAAGAACCCTTGGCAGCCATTTCAGCCAAACACAACTAGTTAAGTGCAATGCACTTACAGCACAGATTATTTACACTAAGCCTTCTATTTTGCTCTTACACTGGCAAACTGATAATTCCTCCTGCTCCCCTGGAGTGCACTAGTATGTTGTGTCAACAACAGTTTCCTGAACCACAGTCAGCCGGTGGCTAGGCTGTGAACTGTGATTTCTGACTTTAAAAATCTAGCCTACAGAATCTGTAAGACAGTGGGTTTGGTATTTATTTACTGTGATTTCCATGATATTTATAAATGTATTTATTGAGTTGTTTCTATACAAGAGATAAAATTATGATAATTTATTTCATTTCCTACTATTATTTTCTTAAGAAATATTCACAATCTCACTGCTCTGTACAAGGACTTGGTTGTATGTCTAATTAGTTCCTCAATCAGCTAATGGAAAAAAGTGCATTTTACATACACAGAATTTGCTTGTGAGAGTGTAATTATTCCTAAGAATGTAGTATTAAATGTTTTCTACAAAATATCTGTTTGTTATCTGTTTGTTATTTCACATTTTCATTTGCTTTATTTGGAAACAGCCTGCTTCATTTTTGCCAGCTCAGCCTGATGTCTGGAACTGAAATGAAAATTTTTAGTACATGGTACCATAACTCATGCTGTTATGGTAACCTGACATTACCGAATGCAGTAACAAACTCTTAGGGCAGGGTAAAATGCTCACTCTCCTCTCTTCAGGCTATTGCCAGTCCTTGGGGACTGGTGGGCTGCAGGGCAAGGCTCCTTATTTAAGTACCTTGCAGACAAACGAATTTTACCCTCAGATGCCTAAACGTTGCCAGTGACCAGATCAGCCCCAGAGCTGTAAATCTTAACTACACCAAAAGGCCATTATTTGACTATCAAAATGGGAATTTATGACCTTTACTTTGGGTACCCAAATATCAAGCATTGCCCTTTTCTAACAACTACTTCCTATTCCGATCCCTGAAATGGAGAGTGCTGTGTACACGATGCCTGCCTCTTTTAAAAGGCCCGGCTATTCCTCCCCACCGTGCACAATCCCTGATGCTCGGCCCCTTTGGGAGAGAAGCACTCATACTGCATATGAACACCAAGGAAGGGTTCTGGCAGATAAATTGAGATGCTTCATGTTGTTACCACCCCATCTCCTGTCCCACAGGGTCTGCTGGAGAGCACAGCTCTCATGGGTGTAATGCATCTTCCCGTGGGAGTCCCGGTGCAGTTCCTAAGACAGTAATATGAAACATCCATGCTTAACAAACCTCTGAAATCATCAGCTCAAAGCGCAACGACAGCCAAATGAAAGCCAGCGACATGTTGGGCATCTTCAGGAAGGGAAATAAGACAGAGGGCACAGGTTCAAAGCCTGTTGCTTTAAACTAGTGTATACCTATTTATGTGAGGCATGCACACTTTTATTTCACTTATACCTAGGACCTAGACAGTCTTAAAACAGCAAAAGGATTTTTGCCAGGTAACTTTGCAATCATAAAATAAGAGAGCTGTCTTTGGCTCGCTTCTTCTTGAAGGCCTGTCACGGTAAGATTGATGTCAGTCGTCTCCTCGACCCATATTATTCTGGCATCAGTTTGAGGCCTTCAGCCATTTGAACTATCAACACTGTGCCCTGTGCCCTCCAGTTATAAGGCCATGCAGAAGCCACAGAAGAAAACTGCACCCTTTGAAAACATGTAGACTATTTAGTAAGCATCTTTTTGTGTGTGTGTGTGCACGTGCATATGCATGTCTGGGTAACATACCAGAAAGCTGACCAGGTGGCAAGTAAGAGTCAGGACATTTGCACCACAATGAAAGGCAGGATGTGGAGATTTCACTGCAGCTAACCACATGTTCTTGTCCATCTTCCCCTTTTCCCAGTCTTTTGTAAGCTTCTGCTCCCCTTGGCCACGTCATTTAGCATCGATGTTGCATTTCTACAATCGTGTCGGAAGGCCATCCCATGTTACAGCTGCCATGTGTATTCATCACCCTCCATTCATTTCTCTACTGCCCTCCTTGCAATTCAGTGTCGCAGAGGTGTTTACAGGTCCTTTCTGTCCTCAGCTACTTTCTTGGTCCCTTACTTCGTCTTCCTTCCAAACGACTTTCACATCCTTCTTTCACCAACAATTTCAGTTTGGGGGCACGAGGACAGCAGCAACAACCAACCAACCAAGCAACAACCTCATGTCATTTCCTTATCCTCAAACTCGCCCTCCCACGCTTGGTTGCTGTAGTTCTGCTCTTGTATCGTGCGTCTTTTCTATTATGAACTGTAATTTGTTCCCTCAAGTTTCAATGTTACTGTTCTTACAATACCACAAGTATATTTCTCTCCAATGTATACATGCTGTAAACCATAGAGGAAGTCATTGAAAGAGATAGTGGAAAGTCCCTGAAAAATACTTTCAACTCTTCCTTAGAGGAATAGAGACTTCAAACACTGGTGTGCTGGCCTCCACTCCTCTGCCTGTGCTGAATGTTGACTAATACAAACATCCTGGTTATGTATCAGGTGACAGAAGCATTATCTATGCTTTAATTGCTTTTGTTTATGGATTGCTTCCCATTCTGGAATTGACTGCATTTCTTATGTTGTTATCACATAACATGGGAAAATCCCAGGAAAGTGGCACATAGCACTGGCTTGATACTGCAGACTTGTCCAAGCATTGCATTTATTCTTGTTTATAGCAGGATATTATGAGCAACTCCACAGGAAATGGATCCTTTAGAAATTACCCAGACTGCCATGGAAACTTCTGGGTCAGCAAATAGGCATTTTGTTTCTGTGTGCCAAAGTGAAACAAGAATTTTGGCACTTATAAAAATAAGCCTGATATCTCTGTTGTTATAACCATTGTCAAAATTTATTTTAGTATTACTTGCAGTTAATTATTTTTCATAATAACTACTAGTGCCAGCCAGCACACAGATGACTTCACAATTTCTGTGGATTTCTAGAGAGGAAGATATTATGCGTGGAAGAATCTGGAAGGCAGGCTGAGAATCTAAGTGTAGTTTGGAAATTACAAAAGGAATAAGCTGTTTTCCTTTAGTCAGATCTAATGCTTAGCAAGAGTTCAAGTGCAAACTCTGTACTATTACAGCTGCGTATCTCCAGTACTTAAAATGCATTTTCTTCAAACCCATCATACTTTCGGACTGCTCAGCATCTTGTGACAATGACTTCTACTGTTTAATCACACGCCATAGAATTACAGACACTCAGTTGCTTCCAACGTGGCATGTTGGAAGCAATATGATTTTCTCATATTTTCTCTTTTTTTTCCCCATAATTCGTTTCTAAATGCTTCCTAAAACTCTAGATGCCTTTTTGACTGCCATAAGAGATTGTACACAGTTCTATAAAAACATCAAACCTGTGACACGCAGATCTCTTTCCTCTGTGACAATAGCTAATTTACAATTCCTTCTGCGCATATACAGTTAGGTTATAGGTATAACCAGGCTCACTGATACTAAATTTCATCTGCCCTTTCATGGGACAGGCAGCATTGTGACATCTTTCTACAACTTTCTGCAGGCACATTTCCACATAGCTATGCTCAATAATTTTGCATCATTAGCAAGTATCATTTATTTTAAACAATTATATCAACCTCTGACAGGTCCAACTACCTAATTCCATGAAAGTTAAAATTCGCGAGGAATATCATCACATTTTTTGGAAAAAAAAAGTTGTACTAGGTTGATCAGATCCCACCTGCCTGTATCTCCATGGACTCAGCCAATGACCCCAGCAGACATGTGAAGTAAGACTTTTCCCTCCAAAAGGCACATTGGCAATTCCAGTATCAGTCTATCAATTTCTCTTATTCCTTACTGGAAGATAGGTAAACTAGGGAAAATATAATATTTTTTTCTTTTGCAGATAAGTATTTTTCATACATATACACCTTATAAACATCTGCGGAAATAAGAGCTCATTAGACAATTAGCTTGTTTTGAGAGTGCATTTGGACCCAGTTAACCCTTACCTCCAAATGAGCCTTCAGTTTTTGAGAAGTCAGCAGAAAGAGGAGAGTTAAGCAACTTTTGTGACTCAGCTGATACAAAATGCCAGAAGCCCCAAAACCAATTTCTAAGCACTGAAGCAACGCTCACATTGAGCTCCTAAGAGTAATGATTTCCTTGCAACTGTTTTCCAGAATGCTGAAAGCTCCATAGGTTATAAGAGAACAAAATTAATAAGTCCACCCTCTTAGCCTGGCTTTTTTATTGAAGATATGTATTACATGCTTCCACAGAAATAATGAGACTTCAAAAATAACTGACAATTCTTCTCTTCCTCCTCTTTTTTTGAGGTCACATTTTTTTCAAGATTGCAAGCAGACAAGAGAATCAGAATTCAACTGTCCACGCTAAAACCAAAATGTCAATAAAACTGCAAAAGCTTGAAATACTCACCACTTCTATTTACCTTTAGGGAGCTCCTCTGTAAATGTTTCTATCGCATTTGTTGACCTTTTTATTACGTAAGGATATCATGGAGAAGGGAGCCTTCTCTCATATCCAGGGGCATGATAGACATTTCCACTTTTACTCTGTCACCAAGTCCCCTGAGTGTATGAGTGTATTTATGGTCCTTGGATTCACATCTGTTCTTTCCTGGCAGTTTTGTTTGGCTACGAAAGTGGGATCAAGACACGAGTATGAAAACGCTGAGATAATCTTGAATGAATTACTAGCATTCTCAGGATGAAGAAAAATGACAGGCAAATTAAAGGAATCGGGCGGTGCCAAGGAGCACTTGCCTCCGGGAAGTAATAAATGACTTAAGAGAAACTAAAACATAGGCAGATGATAGGAAGACAAACCTTAAATCCGAGAAATGGAAATTATTAATTTTTTTTTAACTATTTGCAGTGTATTCTTTCCTTCTTCACCATTTTATGAAGTGTAGGACACATACGAGGCACACATTTGCCTGTCCCCTAGACTACCATCTCTCTAAGAGAGAGCTAGCTAATGTATATTCAAACTATAGCAATCTTCAGCAATGATTACTGCTAAGTTTTGACAGGACTTTTTATGTCTCACTTTGTAGTGACTTTTTAAAATCCAAATAAGAAGGAACACATGCATTTTGTTAAAACAAACTTTGTCCTCTTCCATTCCCTTGCAGAAAGCTCTGTTCATGGCCATGAAGCATCAATAATATCAAAGCACTAACAGAAGACATTCTTGCCCCGTTAGCTGAATGCTAAAGCATTCAGTGGCAGATTTCATGAACAGTAAGACTGGACGCGCTAGTGAAAGCCTGGCTCACATGTGTTTCTTTTTACTTGATGCAGAACTTCTAGAAGGGATAAGACTGCAGGAGAATGAGCCACTGCATTGGGGCAAAGCACAAGCATCAAGGAAACAATTAATGCCACAGTCAAAAGGAAGGGTTTTCTAATGGAAAGCCAGTACCTGTTTACCAGTACTCAGGAAAGCACTGCCACTTGGTATTATAGGAGATAATTAATGAGTACACGTGCAACAGACAAGTGCCTTTTTGCTCTTTGGTCAGGCTTTCACAGAAGTAAAGGAGAAGCAATATATACCAAGCACAGGAAAAGACCAAAGAGCAGAATTTGAAATGTCACCTGCCACCACCCTGTCTTGGACATGGGACAGAACCGTTGCAGTTCCTTCCCATACAGAGACATCTGGGGTGGAATCCTCCTCAGTGTCTACAGCACTTCAGATTTCCACCTCCACTGATGTTCAGCTTGAGTTCTTCCACTAACTGAAACTACACAAAATTTCTGTGAATTAAAACTAAAAAAACCCAAAACCTCATTGAGACAACGAGGTATCTAAATCCTTAGGCAGTTTTAAAAAGAATAGCCAAAATCCATTTGCAAACAGAGACATCTGAGATGCTTATCCTCATTCAAATCTCCTGGGCTTACAAGAAATTACTCTTGATCTGGAAGGAAAAGCAGACAAAACACAGAGAGGACTCATTTATCGGTTTGTTTAGGCAGGCCACTCTTCCCTTGCAATGTGCTTGAAAACAAAGTGGCTCGCTGTACTTGCTTTCTCTCATAGGAAGAAAGAAAAAGTAGAAATTGGCTTTATGTTCAAATCTACAGCACTGAGTTTGAAATATAGTTCTGGCATTTCTACTAGAACTACAAGTTCCACAAAAAGCAAAAAGGCAAAGTCTTTAAACATGTTAAGCATTAACATGCTGAGAATACAAAATGGCAAGCAAGGATCTGGAAATACAGCGCCTAAGAACATAAGCTACAGAAATCAGTAAGTGAAACGACACTGCTGATACAATGTAAATGGAGTTTTTTCTATAAATTTGCACCCATCTTATGTCTGGTTACATTTCTGTCCTTAGCAAGGTTTCTAGTGTGAACAGCAAGTTCACTACAATCCAAGGTGACGTGCCACTCACAGGAAAGTTTTAACTTTTGCAACAGTTAGGAATTTTTTATGACATAACCAACCACTGAACACTAAACACAAATTCTGAGGGTGCGATATATAAAGAGGATGAATTACACTTCCCAGATGACCACAATGCTCTGGAACAAACGACACCTGCATAGATTGAAATCTCTTATCTAATCATTATGGCATTGCTGCTGCCCTGGCTCTTCCTGGTATCAGGAGCTGTGTCCGACAGTGAGCAAAGTTTTCCAGTCCTTGTTGACTAAAACCAGAGTAGCATTCCAAAAATACCCAGTGACCTACCTGTTAAAATCCAAGCGTGTGTTTGTACACACAGGCAGTGACAAAAACCTGACAATGATTTTCAGTTTCAGCAGCCTACACTCAATGAGAAAGCTACCTACCTCGCTCAGTACTTACTCTGAACTCCTGCCATATATTTAAAGAAACACTCACACTAGAAAACTATTTGTGTCCTATTTTCTACTTGTCTGACCTCATTCTGGCTCAGATAGTATTTTCCTTTCTACAGTATTCATTTTTCTTAACTTTGTACGACAGAGCCACAGAATTTGGGTTGTATTTGTTTTTCCACTGTAATAATTGTTCTATATGAAAAAGGATTGTACAAATGAGGAGGAACAACTTTACTTTGAGGGTGGCAGAGCACTGGAAGAGGCTGCCCAGAGAGGTGGTGGAGTCTCCGACTCTGGAGACATTCCAAACCCGCCTGGACGCCGTCCTGTGCAACCTGCTGTAGGTGACCCTGCTCTGGCAGGGGGGTTGGACCAGATGATCTCCAGAGGTCCCTTCCAACCCCTGTGATTCTGTGATTCTGTGAAATGGAAGAAACATCTATACACATGCTTCTAAGCAATAACAAATAAATAACTGGAAAGGCATTAATGCATATTTAATACGATGTAACAACCCATAAATTGTGGTTATATCAGGTTCTGGGTGCTTGAAAACAAACCTTTATATTTTTTTAGTATTTAAGCAGTTTAGAACAAGGATCAGAGGCAATCCTCTGTTCAGGTTTTGCAAAGATGAGAGTATTCTTCTAGTACAAGAACTAGGGCCATCATGTAAAGCTAAAGGAAGCAAAGTTCAGACAAACAGTAAGAGGCGGTTCTTCATGCAACAAACACTCGACCTGGGGAACTTCTTGCCAAAGGAGTTTGTGTATTTCCAAGTGTACAGAGTCTGAAGACAAGATTCAACAAGAACATAGAAGAAAATCCACTGAGGACACCTAGATGCACAGAAATGTCATCCAGGTCAGGAAATCATGGAATCACGGAATTTTC
The DNA here is from genome assembly GCA_008921705.1 of Burhinus oedicnemus. Classification (NCBI taxonomy): domain Eukaryota; kingdom Metazoa; phylum Chordata; class Aves; order Charadriiformes; family Burhinidae; genus Burhinus; species Burhinus oedicnemus. Next base: position 95,916 of record VFFE01009008.1, on the reverse strand, counting down.
AGAGTTGGAAGGGACCTCTAGAGATCATCTAGTCCAACTCCCCTGCTAAAGCAGGATTGCCTGGAGCACATTACTCAGGACTGCGTCCAGGCGGGTCTTGAAAATCTCCACAGAAGGGGACTCCACAACCTCCCTGGGCAGCCTGTTCCAGTGCTCTGGCACCCTCACCGTAAAGAATTTTTTTCTTATGTTTGAATGGAACTTCCTATGTTCCAGCTTGTGCCCGTTGCCCCTCGTCCTGTCACTGGGAACCACTGAAAAAAGTCTGGCTCCATCCTCCTTCAACCCACCCTTTAGATACTTACAAGCAAGGATAAGGTCTCCCCTCAGCCTTCTATTCTCCAGGCTAAAGAGTCCCAGCTCTCCCAGCCTTTCCTCATAAGGGAGATGCTCCAATCCCCCAATCGTCTTTGTTGCCCTACGCTGGACTCTCCAGTAGTTCCCTGTCCCGCTTGAGCTGGGGAGCCCAGAACTGGACACGGTATCCCAGTTGTGGCCTCACCAATGCCGAGTAGAGGGGGACAATGACCTCCCTCGATCTACTGGCCACACTCTTCCCTATGCAGCCCAGGATTCCATTGGCCTTCCTGGCGACAAGGGCACGTTGCTGGCTCATGGATAATTTACTACCTACCAGGACCCCCAGATCCTTCTCCTCAGACCTGCTTTCCAGCAGGTCTAACCCTAACCTATATTGGTGCCTAGCATTCTTCCTCCCCAGGTGCAGAACCCTACACTTGCTCTTGTTGAACCTCATTAGGTTCTTCTCTGCCCAGCACTCCAGCCTGTCCAGGTCCCTGCTCTAAAACTGCCTACAGTGTGAGAATATTCTGGACAAGTAGCCCCAAATGCTTGCCGCCTTCTTTTCCTCTTTTCTAAGGTATCCCCAACTCACGAATAAAATACCAACTTCTATGGACCTTTACTCTGATCCTCAATGGCCATTCCTACATTTTCCAGTGTACTTCAGAATCCAATGTGATTTATGAAGGAAACTTAAGTCACGTTAGAGACACAAGAACTAGGCGACCTGCCTGATTCATATTGGTATAGGATTACTTCTAGCGCTAGTGTCTGATAGCATCTGCTTAATGATGCTTTCTCAGTTAATGAAATATTTAAAAGTTATTGTCCAGTCAAATCAACAATTATTAAGTGTCAAGAAATCAGACAAAGTACAACACATGTAATAGCATTTGGTCTAAATTTCCCCAAAATGAGCAAGATTAATTCTTATGATATTAATCCAGTTTCAGCCCAAGGCCTATGGGCATGACAATAACAATGCCACTAACTCCAGCACTGACCTCAGCTTAGGCTTTTACAGACCGCCCCTTTATCTATAGGGACATAAACAACAACAAAAAACCTCTCAAACCAATTCACATGTCCTGCTGCTAGCAAATCATTATTCTAGTTCTTAAGATCTATGAATTCTACTTGTTCCTGACAAACAGCTGTTTCCATCTATAAGGAAATGCAAGAAGTAATTTCAGATCAACACTTCAGCCTCGCTGATGGGAATCTGAAGCCAAGCGATGTTCTTCTGTGGAAATGTAGTGATTGCTTTTAAGTACATAGGCTTAGCCTCTAAAACAATGTGACTCACTGACTCAATTTGCTCCCTTTTACCGTATCAACAGATATGACTGATAAGAAGTGTCCTCTGAGCTGCAGTGTTGGAAATCCTGCATTTTCTACTTTTAAGAAAGGCTGTAAATTAAATGGCCACATTCTGAGTATTTCTGAATGCCAAGTATTCGATGTGAGTAAGAAAACATGTTTGCCTACAATGAATTCTTTCCTGTTTTACACTAATCTTTAGGGTCTCTGGCAGCTTAAGACAACAGATATTCTTCAGTTCAGTTAAATCACCATGAAACAGAAATTACTATAATGCCATCAAATTCCAGTACAGTTGTCCCCTGATATTAAAGATGCAGATACATATTTAGGGGAATTTTTTCCACAGCACTTAAAGGGCAGCTGAGCTTAATCAAGGCACAGGCTTAATTCCAACTGATTCCAACCACTGCACTGTAGGAGGTTTCTGACTCCCACCCAGAACAGCCTGCAAACACCACCAAATCCACAAGATACGCCACAAGATAGATTGTTCCTCACATGCTCAAAAAAGCTGCTTTGCTCCTGCTACATTAGGAGGTCAGTTACCTTTTCTTCACCACTCTCACATTTGCATTCAAGATCATTGAGGCTTGTTTGGATAAGGATAGCATCAGCTATCCTCTTCTGTTCATCTATCCTCCTTTCTGGCCAGCCTCAGCTCTTCTGCATGGTGAAGTGCCTGTGAAGCGCCACACTAGGGAATTTATTTCTGAGTGAGTTTTCAAAATAATTTTTGACATCACTGCTGCCTTCAGCAGAAGCTGCTATCCCCCTTTTTCTCCCATCTCCTCTCCACATTTCCTCATTTCTTCCAACCCTTCAGTAGCCTAACACGCAGGCACAAATGTTTGTGCAGCTGCATGGTGCATCACAATTAAGAACTGGTAACTGAACAATAATGTGGCACAAAATAAGAGTTAGCTCTTTTCTCTTAACTCGTTCATTCTATGAATGCCTGCGCTGGTGTAATCAACAAGAGGGAATCAAGGCTAGGAGTGAGTATCTGTAGTGGGACCACTCAAACCAACACAAAGACCATTGCTACCAACTGTTAAATGGTGGCGAAGGATCGTAGCATTCTGGTTTCATCACATAATGGCAACATACTAGTTTGTCCACATTTAGAAGCAGAGCGAAGTGAGGACAGGATTTGAACTACAGCATTTAAGTACAGCATTAATAGCTTGAGTCCGGGGCGTGATGATGCCCTGTGATGATCTGAACTGGTGCCAGTCAATGCAAAGGCTTTATGCAATCCTTATACATTTACATATAGCTTTATGTTATTTTTCCTCCTGATAGCCATGTATTAACAGATTTTAGACTCCTTACAAGGTGTCCTGTATGTTCCTATGAGACCAAAGACTTCCAATGTCATAGCACTCTACAGTAACTGGCTTTGAAAGACAGAGAAACAGAAACAGAAACATAAATTCTACCACAGTATAAATTTCTTTCCCATGGGACAGCAAATAAAAGGTTTCGAAACAGCAGATATTTGAAACCCACTCCATTTCTGGGCAAACCATAGAAACTGAGCCATTTATTTGCTCAAGAAAACTGGGACATTATTCAGTAAACACCCTAACCGTAATGAACAGAGCATATATACTCAATACAGTCAACTGCACCATTGCATTCAATTCTAATCTGCGCTACTGGGCATTTGGTATATTACACGTATGCTTATGGCTGATGTTTTCATGGTAAATGTGGTGCGTGTGATTCTGAAAAGCACTCTCCCTTCCTCCTGCTTTGAATGCTAGAATTATTCTGGGGACAGTGTGCGAGTCCTTTTCAATCCATGTGCCACACATCCTGCCCTTCACAGACTCAACAGAGCTGAAAAGGAGCAAGGCCCTCATTATCAGTTGGATTTTTCTTCCTTTTTTTGTCCCTCCTTTATACTTCAGCGCTACTACTGTGTCAGGTATCTGGAAGTGCTTTTTCAAGCTTTGCTGTGAGCTCACAGGTCTCGTAAGTAGAGAGTTATTAGCAGTTATTAGGCAGTCATGAGGTGCTGGTGCATCTGAGTCTTTTTCTTATTCCTCCAGTGCTCCCAGGGGCACTTTCCTTCCTCCAAGCAGTGCTACATTACTGCAGTGATTACAAAAGCCAAAGAGCGCCGCCACCTGCGCACCATCGCTTTCTCGAGATTCCTCATTTGTACTCTCTCTCATCCTGCTCAGCATCACTGCTGCAATCACTGTAGAGAAGCTGTGTCAAGTACAACCCCCGTGCATCTGCTCTGTCCCCCATTGGCAGCATACAGACAAAAGCTTGTGTCCAAGGATACGCGGAGATGTTTGTTTATTATGTGTGCTATAATTAATGACTTTTTGCTTTCCTGCTGCCTAGGCTAAGATGCAAGTGGAAAAATGAAAACCCGAGCAAGCCAGTACTGCGTGTTCACCACTGATCTGTCCAGAGACTACTCTGCCCCCAAACACAGTGAAAATACCTTCCCAGGCTTTCCCCAGGTATGTGCCTATCCCAGGGATAGGCATTTCTAACTGACCAGCCTGATAATCAGCAGCTTGTTTACAAGGCAGCAATTTCCCCTCCATCTCTTTGCTTTCACACCACCTCGCAGTAATTTGTTGAGGACAGATATCAAGGGCATCTCTGCTTCTTCTGAGCTGTCCTGCGTTGTGTCACACACTCGCACAGGAAACAGGGCAACTCCAGGCCCTTGCTGGGCAAAATGACCAGGATACACTAACTTGATAATAATAGCCATCCATTACTTTTTTGTACAAGTGGATATTTCTGCTGCTTCTGAGGCTCCTACCATCTGCAGCCTTCTACACAGCTATAGATGGGATATTTGCTTTCTGCATTAGGAAACACTGACAGCCCATCGTATTACCATAAACCAGAAATAAAGTATCTCACACTAACATGCCAGGCTGAAAACTGCACTACCTCAGGAGCAGCCTGACAAGTGGACCCAGTGTCCGTACTTTGAGGGTGGGAACATTTTTCACAGCGTTAGGCTAGATTGCTGAACAGATCCAGCAGCTCAGTTTTGATTCACTGTCCAAAGTCTGTCAAGACACCTAGCCTCCTGATGTAGACAGGAAGCAGATATCTAAGTACCTTGGATGATCTATGTCCTGGAATATTTATTTTCAAACAGTGAAACTTGTTTTATGAGCAAGACTTGCTTCATTTACTTAATCCACAGACACCTTGCTTCCGTGGAGAACTAGCCCCCAAGTGTGTACTTACCTACCCAAAACAAGAGTGTTCTGGGACGGTTCCATCCTTAATGCTTCTTAAGACCGGAACCGCATTCCTCTTTACACCTGCTGCATCAATGGCTCTCGTAACTGCTGTGGTTAGCCCTGCAAGTGCCGCAGAAACAACGCATGAGAACTGACTCCTGAAAAACTTAGCTAATCTGCAAAGAGCTCTAAGTGAGCACGAGGATTTCTCCAGCACCCGCGGCTTTATATCACTGGTTGTATCATGCTGTACAGACTTGTGATATCAACATTAAAACTGGTTTGAAAAGAGAACGAAGGGAAATGTCTGGGTGTGGACGCACCAGGAGGAATGGCAGAAGGACTGTAGGAACAGCACGTATGAATGGCATCAAGATCCCAGCACACATCCGTGTGGCTTCCGAGACACTGATTCAGAAGACAAATGACACTGAGTAAATACAGTATATATAGCATCGTGGGTTAAGGTTGAATCATACTGAAACTGACAGATATAATCACTGTCCTTCATTTGTTATAATTTTTATAAACAAGTAATATCTTTTCCAGATGAAAAAAATAGCAACAAAACAAAAGCCCATTTCACCATGCAAAACAAAGGCCTATGAAAAGCACACACAAGTAAAGGGGTATCGTTGATTGATGTATAAGCTAGACTGGATAATACCTATTCCCAGCAGCTCCATCTAAAATGACGGTTTTGGGAGCACTCCCCAACTCCTGGAGCTGCACAAACGATCCAGCCGCATCCCGACTACCTGTCAGGACAACAATTGGATTTTCATCATTTCCTGCCATATCCTGATCTCCATGGGAAAGAAACCTGGACATGCAGGGAACAGGATCAGGTACCAGGCTGGAAAACATCTCTTTCCCATATACTAGGAAGACAAGGATGGAGACGGAAATGAAGCAGGATATAAACAAATACATATGTTCAGTCAAGGAAAGCACTGAGAACAGGTTCCTCAGAAAACACTAGGGACACCCTGGGCTAATTGCCATCTGGAAAAAATAGTGTAAACAAATTTTTTGCTACAAGTATCCAGGCAAAAATAAGTTTGTGCTTTCTTTGTAAACAAAACCAATTTCAGCCAAGTAATATCTGACTCCACTGCAACTTTCTCCTGTTTTCTATATTTACCTCCCTGAAGCCTGAACTTGGGTTTGTCACTGGGCACAAAAACCCGTGATGTTATTTGGAGGTCTCAGCAGGTTAACTACAGGTTCTACAATGAACTATGAAGGGAAATTGGTCTTTAGAGGCAGGGAATACAAATAAGAACTTTTTCACTTGGCCCTGGAAACCAGAAGCCTGAGCATGTGGACTCATTGTCTATGAAAGGGGACAACTGGGCACCTCAAAATAAGGCCTAAATCTGGGACATTGTGAAAATCCTGCTTTTAGATCTGACCCCTAGAAACCCCTCAGATCTCGCCCATCTACTTGATAAAAAAACTCCAAACATTAAAGCAGTTTTATAAGTAACCATGTAGGTTTAGAACTCCAGAAGGAACGTATTTTGAAAATGTAAAAAAACTTTTTAAAAACTGATCTTTCAGTTTTCTGAGGTCCTATGGGGTGAAAAGATTAAAGTTAAACATACCTGGCAGCATTGTTAGAGATCAAATATAATACAAGGAAATACAGATTCTATGTACTCACTTAAAAGTGGAATATTTGAGATCACTAAAGATCTCATGAGTGCACTCAGTTACATTTTCCATCTGGAAGACAGAAGATAAGCCAAATTTTTTTTAGTACCCTGCAACATAGCAAAGAGCTTTTAGTCCATGTCAAATATCATCTGCATCTAATTTTTATCCACGGAGACAGGAACATCTAAAATGTGTTCATCGAGTTAGTACGAAAATGCAATTAGCAGCAGTTGTCACTGTCCTGAAATACCATGAGCCCCATATGATTTATTATAACTTGTCTTCAGGATACTGCTCCAGATGCCATGCCGCTGAGGGTTTGGCAGCTATGTTTGTTTGTGTGCATCCATTATTTTTTTAAGTAGCACTCACAGTTTTCCAGCTATGAACTCGGCTGTTCATAAACAAAAGCATAGCTGAGCTCTTCTTAGCAAGCCAGAGTTCACTGGAAGCTGACAGTACCTTACAGACACAAATTTGGGGGAATACATCTGTTTGCTTCAGGTCTCACAGGTGCGTCAGGATCTACCCAGTATGCAGTAAGAAAAGTTGTGAAAATATTGCAGCTAAGAATTTAAAGTTTCTGGGCCATTTCTCCCACAGTAGCAGGGAAGTTAACTGCTTCTTGCCCTTACTTCCGCGGAGGCAGGCAGCTTTTTGTTTTCCATATGTTATGGGAACCTTTTATTAGCATGTCCCCAAGAAATGAAATCTGGAAAACATTTCAGATTTGGAAGCTAATTCTCAAAGTCCCCCTATGTCATCCAGGAAAAAGACAGACTCTGACTTTCAAGTAAAATATAGGTGAAATAGAGAAAGAATAAACAACAGTGACACAAGAAACAGGGAAGCCCTCGCGAGCATTCAGTTACCTTTCTCTGAATAATTATGCAAGATATTGCATAGAACAAATAGTTGGTATTTTCAAACTCAGTGCATAATGAAAAATGAACTCTACAACTGATGAGAGGACAACCTGTAGAATACATGACAATGTGCCACTGTCACTTTCAACAACTCATAGCCCTTCCACGCAGTAGCTTACCACTCCACCCTTTGCTCTGAACACTCTGCTGATGATTCTCTGTGAATCCCTCTGCATCCCACAGCTTTGCTACTGCTGGATCTTTGATGCAATGCAGGAAACCTCTCAGAGATTGCCCACCCAAATGCAGCGTGTTGGCAAACAAATGGTTGGTTGGAGACGTTCAGGGGTTTTGGTTTGGTTTAACTGTTTTTCCCTACTGTCAGGAAACTCATGCCTATTAAAGAAAATGCACGCACAAGAGGCAGCAGTAGGTGGTGACAGTAAAACATTGTTCATCCTCCCTCAGAGGCAAACTGATTGGAGTTCAACAGTCACATCTTCAGGTTCAGGGTGAGAAATGCTAATACCTCCAGATTATACAAGGCTCAAGGTGTAATTATGTAGGTAACTGGGTGATTACCATCTCTCACATTTTGTAATCCAAATGCAGGACACATGAACACAGAAACACTCAGAAAATACCACCAGAAAGAGAGGCTAAAAGACAGGCCTCGAACTGTTCTGTGGTTTAGATTAAGGTCCCCGCATTAAGACCAAAAAAAAAAAAGTTGTTGTTTTAGGCCCACACAATCCTGCTGTGACTCAGCAAGAGTCTCTCCAGTGTTTTGTTGAAGTTGGGCAATGTGACCATGCAGGTCACTCCACCATGCCCCAGTCAGGTCAGGATGCCATAGCCCTGCAGGCTGAACCCAGCTTTGTGGACAATAGCTGGCATTTGGCTCCTTAAGAAAGGAATGCTTTGTCCATGATAATAAATACATGCAGTTACATGAAAAATATCTAATCCCATCAAAAAATCTTTTCTTCTGACTGAAAAAGCACTTTGAACCCCCAAACTTTGATTAACAAGAAAGTGTGACACTGGTATGGGAAGCAGATGCAGTTCACAAAGAAGATAGACTGTCAGCTAGCATTCCTGGATTCCTGGTGGAACAAGCTGAAATAAGTGAAGGAGCTGGGGGGGCGGTGGGGGGGTGGTGGTGGAGGGAGGCTGGAAGAAGACAGAAAAAAGGAATTAAAATCTAAAGAAAAAGAGACTATGAAATCCAAGAGATGGAGAATGTTCAAAATAAGCTATGATGTTCTAAAACAGAGGCTGGAAGTCTTCCAAAAAAACCTGCAAGATGTGTGCAGTTAGAGGTGAAAATAGTTTTTTTTGCAACAGCAAACATTAAACTTCTGCTCTGAGGGGAAGGCTACATGCAGACTTGCCAGTTCAGAATGGAACAGAAATCAAGCAGGAGATGGGTAAATTGATCTTCCCCTCAAAACTATGGGGGACAGTAAATTTTCATTAAGTGCAGAAATCACCAGATCTAAATTGCTGGTTAGAGACATCACAATTCCAAAATTTAAAAAAAAAAGCCAAGAACAAACCAACAAAACCCCCACAACTAAATAGGATTGGCCAAGTCTCCACAGAAGTCCAGAGGTGCAGTTTGATAGGTTCCTCATCCTGTTACACAAGACTTATTTTGGAATTGCTTTTATTGCAAAACTATTACACTGGCTGAATGAAAAAGCAAAGTGGTCAACAGTACATTTACTCAGCACTTTTACTGACAAAAAGAGCTCCCGACTTGAATTGCCCATGTTTCTAAATTTCTGTCACATCAGATATAGATGCCAATGGCTACGGTTAGGAACAGTATTGACTGAACAGTCTAAGGCCCAAGTCTAAGTTTCCCTCCACAAAATAATTTCACCCAGCAGAAGCTTCTAGATGTTATTAACCTTTTTGTTACTTTTTGCATAGAAAAAAACCCTTGTGCTCAGAATAAATCATACCTCCTTGCATCAAAATCCTGGGACAACCTCCCGACAAGTTACAAACTGTAATGCTATGATCTCAGCATTGTTCACAAATCCAAGCACAATCATGACTGATAGCGCCAGTCCCTTGCCTAACTAGCACTCCCGTGCTAACTGCTGCACAAAACGGTCTGGTGTTGACCCTCCAAAAAGTTATGCTGCTGGGACAGCAGCAGCAGATGGCCACGTATTCATCAGACCTGGAGATCTAGGTGGCTAAGCAAGTGTCAAGAGTACTTCAGCAAGTTAATGGATTCTAGTTTCATAAAATACATCCCATATCTGGGATCGACACTTTGAGCAGCTGCTGGAAAAGCTCAACAGATGTTGGGGACAGTGAAGCCCCTGCATCTGCAGAATGAAACACAGGTGCGCGTACCAGCATATGCCATTGCTCTTAAGAATTTACCGAACATCAGTCAGTAAGGATATAAACCATGCCTCGGGACAGCTTGTGTTTGGGCTTCACCCAGCATCATAACATAACGATACCAGAGTCAAATGATTGCAAATAAAATCTGAATACACCCTATATACTTTCACTTCCTTCTTCCTGCAAAATCAGAACATATGTTCACTATATTTGCAAGCAGAACACCAGAGCTAAAATTTAATTTGCACCTCACTGTGCTACGTGGGGTCTGGGAGAAGTTTGTAGATAGCATACTGTAACTGGAAGCAGAAGGGCATGCTTAAAATCCAGCACAATCCACTGTGTGAACACATAGGCTCTATTCTCTTTCATTAAAAGGATCTGAACTATAGCCTGTACTTCCACCAGAACTTCGGGACCATTAACCTCCAGTCTTTCCTTAAGTATTAACTCATATTTAATGAAGCTCGGTTACTCTTACTTAAGAGTTGTCCGTGCCGGTGTCAGATCTTTGTGTGAAAGGCACCTAGTCACCCAACACAAATAACAAAGAGCAAGTGACTTGTCAAGAAATGTGATGCTCTGAAAGCTTTATGTTTGAATTATCAATAACAGATAAACAAATGCACAGCAATCCAGGGTGGTTCATGGCTAAGCCAGACATTGCCAGCAGCAGACCAGTAATCAAGCCAATAAAAACGTGTTGCTGACTCACTGAATTCCTGTTGTCGAAATTCTATCAACTCCTTGCTTTCTGCTAATTCCTTTTCCAGAAAGTTAAGGCAGGTGGAGTCCCTGTGTCCTCAGGCTCCTATTGTGAGAGGCAGAGTGCACAAGGCTGCACTAACTCCTGCTTCTCTCTCACTCCCCTCTGAGCTTTCTCTGTTTGGTACTTCACCTCTGACAGCAAAGACCATCATTCTACAAAAGAGAAGCAATTTCGTAAGTACTGCTCACCACGACTACAATTTTAATAAAAATGGGGCCAAAGAAAACAGGCATTGCTGTAGCTGGTTCATAATGAACACTGTAGCTTCACCCACTCCTAGTCAAGATTAACACTAAAAAGAAAATAAAATATGTTTTTTGCATGCCCAAACCTTTCACCGAACTCAGCAGGACACTAGATTGAGTAAGAAACATGGGAAAGAGCTGAAAATCTGTCTGCACGCACTTGACCTGTTGCAGGCCAAACGCTACAGAGTAATTCCCTTGTTGAAAAACTCTCATAATATTATTCTGGCTTGGAGGAAAGGATGAAGGACAGCATACAAACATCTTCTGATACTAAAATGACTATTAAAAGAGACAGAATAAGAACCAAATGGGAAATGCTGGATCAATAAGGTCTACAAGACTGAGTTCTCAGTGAGAAGGACTGAGTAGTTTGTTTCAAATGATGTGTGCCATGAACATAAGCCAGGGCCATCCAGATGGAAAGTGTGCTGATTCAAACGCTAATGGCAAACTGTTTATCTAAATTAAACTACTCTGATCTCACAGAAAAACAGTATTTGGAGATAAGCGAAATGATTCATTTTAGTCAATATCCTGATCAATTTAATTCTATGGGAATTTTCACTATTTAGAAGAAAACCAACAGTAAAAATGCTGAATTTCAAGGAAATCAGAAGTTGCTTTTTCCAGTAGCGTATTTTCTAAAGAATCCCTCTAGCTTACTTACTCTTCTGCCCTCTCTGTGTACTCCCGACACCAGCACTCATTAGCAATTTTAAGAAAGAAAAAACGGTGTGCTCACATTTGTTGGCGCAATTTTTCACACTCTCTGCTTGCATATTCGTGTACCCTGTGTGTATTGAGGCTATTTGAAGTCAACCAATGTGAAAATTTAAAAAATGAGAAAAAAAAGAGAGAAACACAAGATAATGGGGAAGATAACCATTAATAGCAACCTCAGTGGTGATCATATTTATCAGAAATGTTATCTACGTTTTTTCTCCAAACACCTCCTTCTCTAAACACCTCCCTTTAACACGCTGAAACGAAAACTTGTCCCTTTTGCTGTTTTGTATGTTATTTTGGATAATTCACCGCGAATTAAGCAAACTTATCAATATTATTTTTTCCTTCAACTAAAGAGCAGGCATTTTTTGTTGCCAGGAACAATGTAATCGATTTTACTACAGAGTCCAAATATGCTGAGGAATAAACCTGCACGTAGCACTGAAAGTGTTTTAAGATAGTATTCCCTGAGATGGCACCTTTATTATCTTCTAGGCTGTAAGTCAAGTATGACTTCGTCATTTTTCCTTTGTTGCAACACAACCAATGAAAGTAACATAGAGGATTAAAGTGTGGGTGTCATAAGAGAAGACTTCAAAGACTTTGTGATGATTCCAACAAGTGTTCCCATTTTCACGTGGTCACCAGTCTCGTGTCACTGCTTTCTCAACTCATGTCATCACTTCCACCAAAAGACCACAACTATCCAAAGCACACCCTCAAAAATTACTCAGCTCCACTGAACCTGAAAACTTAGTTGGATTGAAATTGACTTAACCCAGGTTTGGGGGTTTTTTGTCATTATGGGGTTGGGGTTTTTTTATTGGGTGACTAGTTCATTTTTTAATTGGGTGAATAGTTCTTTTTTAAGAGATTCATATTTACTTTACTTCCAACTATTTGCAGATGTAACAACTTTTAATGTATTTATTTTGAAACAGCTTGTTTCCCAGTTGAGGGAAATCTTTGCTCTCGGGCTTACGGTGTAAGGATGGGAGGACTCCGTTGTCACAACTTCTTTGAGGGGTGCCCTTGGGAAGCAAAAACTTCATCTTAGTTAACAATGCCTTTAAATGAAACATGCATTTTACTGTTCATGAGCTGCTCAGCTTGAACTGAAAATACTGTTTTAAGTTTTCAAACTGAGGAAAAAACCACTTTTTTTTAAATCGGTCTCTTCATCTTGCTCCCTGGGGAGCCCCACATATTTCTACCCACCACTGCAAAATATTACTACCTAGAAAGTATCAGCACAATGGCAGCATATTGCTGGCTCTGCATCCCTTCTCCCATGCTTAGATAAGACCACCGGAACAACCGTCAACTGTTACAGGATATGGTGTATCATGCCTGTCCAAGGCACTAGCAAAGTATAAGTCCTGCTGTCAGATTAGAGCCAGATACACAAGCCGCAGCCGCCAGCTGCATATTTAGTATAATTATACCTGAATTAACGTGCAAACCATAGAACCCAGATCTGCCCCAGCAATTAGAAAACCTGCCTGCTTCTGGCAGACAAGCAGAATCTAAGAGCCCACAGCAAGAGATCCACTCCACCTTCTGAATGAAGAGTTGCTCCTGGTGTTTTTACAGATCCAAGGGCAAAAACCCGTAGGAAGTTCATAAGATGCAGAGCATTTTCAGCTTCTGGCAAGGGCAAGAGGAGCTCTTTATGCTTTTCAGGAGTTGTGAGGACCTCAAAGGCTTATCAACTGAACAGCTATGTGGAGGGTGGCAGGACTCGCCCAGTTGTAATATTTATTCAGGATCACACCTGCCACTAAAAAGCCTGGGGGTTCTTCCCCCTCAGCGGGGGTAAGAACAAATTGCTTGAACAATTTTCTCCCATCCTCAAAATGAAGCTCCTCTCGCCCTTAAATGTTAGGTATAAAATACCAGAACCCGTCAGTCCACCACCAGCCAGTCAATTTATGGGCTTTTTGAAATTGTTTTATGTCCAGGAGTCACACAAAATAAGGTGACAGTGTGGCAGTAACTACAATCCCATTAGCTATCTCAGAAAAGGTAAGTTGGCACTTGAAACTGAAAAACGGAGAAATGATTACCAAACGAACTGATGTCAAAGCCAAGCCTTTGTATTTGCTAAGGTAATCCTGGAGTAATACAAACACATTCCTTTGCAGCTATTAACAGTGTGTTTGTTCATGCTCTTATTGTCACCAATGAACACAGGTAAAGGAGAACCTCTAACTCTCTTGAGGGGAAAAAGACAGACCTAAGGACTCCACAGTGTTAGAATTAGGTGAAAATCCAGGAAGACAGGGAAGAAAATACTGACCATCATTTGCTACAGATCATAATTTTAAATGCAAATGTTAACATCTCAAAAGGTATTAAAGAAAAGAGTGCAGAACAGTGTGATGTGTGCCACGATGCAGCTGATAAAACTGAGTTGAGATCTTCCGTGACACAAGTTGAACAATGGGACACTTGTATTTCTTACATATTCAGGTATTATTTACAAGGGAATATGGACTGAAAACAGTTCAAAACTAGAGAAACACACAAGGAAATACAAGGAAATAAAACATCTGATATATTTTGCACAAAATTGTAGCATGATATTGAAATTTGGCTACAACCTCCAGCAAATCTTCCCAGAGATCGAAAAGCTAGAGTATTGGCTGAGAGCAGAGATGATTATATGTTTGTACCTCATGACAGAGCTGGATCCAAAGGTACTAGGGAATAGCACCAGGAGTCAAAGGTACCAGGGAACAGCACCCTGTCATAGCTAGGGAATACTATGAAACATAGTATTGGTACAGAAAAAAAGGTAACATAATAATAAACATAGGAGGGGATGTCAGCAGTATGTACTCTCTGACTGTAGACACGAGTAGGTAGCAGTGACTTGACATTTTTCTAGCTCTCTCTTACAAATCAGAACATATCAATGATCTTAAAGGTCCCTTCCAACCTAGGCGATTCTATGATTCTATAATTCATTCCTAATCAAAGCGCTGGAGGAAACGCCTGACTTGTTAGGCAACACCCCCATCCCTTCAGAGGTTGCCCGTGTTAAATGGTTTCTAGGCCACATTAAAAAGTTGACCTAAGACTTGTATCTGGGACATATCCTTCAAACTCATTTTTGTGCAGTTAGGAAAAGTCCTCGCTTGCTGAAATGAAAGAGCCATCATCTCTTGTTTAATTGTCTTTTAGCTTTTCTGGGCCAACCGCCAGTGAATGCATGCTCTCACTGCAGATGCAAAGCCAAATACCTGCTGTGGAAAGGCAAGCAGCCAAAGCCTGCAACAAAGCAAGGGAATCACTTCCTGCATTTAATGAATGAACAACTGGCGAACATGAAGATTAAGTCATGTGGCTGGTAATACTCTGGATGGGCCTGCCTAAGCTGGGACAGCTTTCTACGCTCCGGTAACCCTGAGGCCCACGCTAAGGACACTGAGGGATTTCAGAGCATCCTCACACAGCAGCTACTGCCAAAGAACCTAAGCAAGGTGGGTTTCTTGAATGGTAGCTTCAATGAGGCAAATAAAAACACTTTTCTGAGTTCTGTCATAGCTATACTGACGCCACGACTCACGACAACTACTTTCAACTTCACTCAAGCATATCTGTACCACCTGCAGCCAATGCATGACAGACTTATCTACAATCAAAGATACGGCAGCAGGCAGGGAAGAACTTAGCTTTCTAAATTTTGGCTGACATGATGCTATCTGTTCCCTGTCTTTTCCTTACTTTCAAAAGGAAACACGCCAAAGGCGGTGAGCAGAGCTGGAGGAAAGGGTAGAATCCAGGAGAGTTCATCTACAGCTCAGCCTTGTTGCTGCTGTCATTTGGACTGAAGAGAGCCTACCCACATTCACATAGAGGTGATCTGGAAGTCTGCAGGTACAAAGCCTTTCTCAGGCAGACGGTCCTGCCTTCTGAAATACTCCCAGAGATACCCATTTCCCGTGTGCCAAGCCTCTTTGCCTGAGTACTGACTCACAGGATGAAGCTCTGTAATGCCTACTGCATCTCAGCATGTTCATGACCTCTGCGGCTACCGCTCATCTCAGCACATGCCTCTGCTGGAGAGCTGACTGCTGAGTTTCACACATTGCTGCTCTGCGTCCAAAACAGCCTCACGCTTCAGACCCCAGGAGACTTCTGGAATTTCCTCGGCAGTAACCACTGTGGAATGAGTCTGACAGTTCAGATACTGTGAACAATCATACAAGCATAAAACTGAGCACTGTCACGTAAACTGTCCTTACTCATGTGTACTGTCCAAGAACAACACGTAATCTGACTGTGTATGACTGACAATTTCTTACTCAACAGATCTGTGCTCCGCATTTATTCAGAGCTGGACCTGCTAATGATAGTTTCAATGACTTGCACTGGATTATCTGTCCCTCATCCTAACTCTTTATTGCCTCAGTTTGCTACAGCTGGGCAAATCCGTCTTCCTGGTAATACAGCGTAAGCCTCAGTTTTGCTGTTCAGCCTGAGGGCTATGTTTAGGAGAAAACTAGTTATGGACATACAAAGGTCTATGACAGTGGAACAGGGCACTTGATTCCCACAGATTAAAGTGACTCAAGTATGTGTGTTTCTATCAACATAGTAATGTCCCTATGCAAATAAAATCTGTGTTCATGCAAAGAACGTGGCACTTCCTTAGGGCAGGCATACCAGGAACTCACAGTGCAATGCTCGTGGTGCTACAGCCTGGAGGGAATGGTGACTCCATCCCTATAATCTCAAGGGATCTCAGGGCAGGTTTCTAACTTTTCTGCTTAGTGGTTGCCCCATAGCACCTGTGGGCAATTGTCCATTCTTAACAGCTGTGTTTCTTAAGGTTTTCTTAAGGAATCTCTCTAGTCTTCAAGGAAAGCATGCCCCTGCCTCTCCCTGGCTCCAACCTTCCCAGTTGCCACTCTACTGGCTTCAAAAAAACACATACAACACTACTTAATCAGGGTCTATTACTATTGCTACTTAGAAGGGTGAGTCAGGCTGCAAAAATAGAGCCTGCAGGAGCACCTCTGATACAAAGTTTTGTCCTGAAGACGGAAGCCCAAGTTGCATGATGCATCAGCTTTACGCACAATGTCATATACACATCAGTGGAGAATTCTTTTTCATTAAAAAGAATTAATTACTTTTCAACTAAAAAAAAAAAAAGGACACAGAGATGGCATATGACTCACAAGAAGAAAGATGTATGCTTCTTGCAATCTACTCAATGTAACACCCTCTGGATTCCTGCACAACCTCCATGTCCTCTAGTAGACTAAAGTCCACAGCTGCTTCTCTTGTACCCTCTCCATTTCTGCCCAAAGCCATATAAGCCACCCCACATTTCCCCAATGTTTTTCATGTTCTAATCATACCTACGCAGCTGGACAAGAGACAGCGCAGGAGGTAGCTAACTCCAAGCTATGCACTGGCTGCAAGCAGGAACATCTGGATTGGCCAGCTGGCAAGGTGGAAAGAGCACAGCTTATGCTGCAGATTTTCCCTCAGTGGCAGTGCTGGTTTGGCGCTCTCTCTCCTTCCATCCAACATTGATTCCGCACAAACTTGTACTAACTTGGTTTATACCCCTTGATAGCCCTTTGTCAAATCCTTCTGAAGCTGGCCAAATGATACAAACTTTACCAGAGGGGTGAAATCGGAGAGGGGGAGAATGACAGAGAAGGACAGAGAAATGTCTTGATCATGTAATTTCCTTTTAAGACCAAGCTACAAGCCAACAGCCTCCAAGGATGTCATTACCAAACTGCAATTGGAAAGGGCTGCAAATTAGTCATTAGATATTTCCTGACTACATGGGCCAATCGCCATTCGGTTAGACATACAATCTTCCCGTACGGCTGATCTCCTGAGAGACTAAGCCAGCAGCCACATGAAATATCTGATCTGTAGACAACAAAGCTCACAAATGAGAGTCTCTGTCTACCACTTGGTTGCCGTCTAATTAAGCACTTTGCTAGGACTGATTCACATGCTACATCTTACCTGTTTTGAGTCCTGACTCGGTTTTGTTTTCAGACAGTAAATCTTCTAATGGGATTACTCTACTGTGATCCTTGTAATTTCAAAAATCACCTTATTTTGCTTTCCATCTTGGTATCCCGGCCCGTATAGTTTTACCTATAGTTAATTCCTGTTCTGTTCTGTTAATGTCATTATAATACAATGATTACTTGAGTTGTCTCTAAAAAAAAGTAAATATAATCTACATACTTCAGTTGCAAGGTTCCTCTGTGCTGACAGTCGTCTTATAAGGAAACAATGTCAATTTTCCCTTGAAAATCAAGTCAAGCCAGTTCAAAACAGTCACTATAACATGCTTGGTTTCAAGTCATTCTAATAATGATTCACAAGCAGACGTCTTCTTCCCAAACCAGGAATGTTTCACTGAAATCTGACTGGTTTTATCTGATTTTGCATTAGTGCTTAAAGTTTCAGATGTATATTCTACAGCAAAGAAATATTTATTAAGTAAATAAAGATTAGAAAGTTGCAGGGGGAGGGAGATCTAAGAACACACTTGCAAATCTTAAATTCCTGCATAGCCATAAACATGTCATAAAGCAAAGCAACACGTGACGCGTGGTACAAAAAAATGACCTAGAAGGTTTAGGAATACCCAGGGCATTTGAGTTGTTGGGGCAAGACACATGGCAGCCTGACCCAGGAACAATTTGATTTGCTGAACTCCACTCATGTTCACAAGTACCTGTGGAAGGGAGAAAAATGATTGGCTGCAAAAAAGGTCATGCAAAATCCTCTTTCATACTGAAAGTAATTACAAAAGAGAGTGCTTTGACCATAACTGAACTAAACTTTTGTGTAAATAAAGCTCAGAAAAATTGCGTCTCGTTTTCTTTTAAAGCTCCCAGAAAACTGCTTCTTTGCTGCTTTATAACAAAAGATAGCAAAATGCCTTGACAGTCATGAAGACAGAATGACCTATTTGTGCAGAGGAGTGGAATAGGCAGCTTGTATTAGTGGAGCATAGGTATGGAAATTTGAGTGTCTCCTAGTTGCAGGAAAAAAGAGATTTGCAGTTTTCAAAAGGCAGGTGAAGGGGTGCTCAGAGGAGCAAGCCCCACAGGATGAGAGTGCATAGCTGCACGGGGTGAGCCGGCAAGGCAACCTCCAGAGCCCAAACCCTCCTTCGGCTCAGCAGCCCGCACGGAGACTAACTGAAAGCAAACCGAGATCTGCCAAAAAAGAGCCTCAGCTCCTTCCAGAGAACAGGGTGAGCCTCCCCGAGGTCCCGCGCAGACCCTGACCGATGCTCGGCACTGTGCAGTGCCGTGCTTCCCCCGTACCCCGCGCTGTGCCTCGCGGGGCAGGCTGCTGAGCGCCCTTCTCTCGCTGCCCCGCTCCTTCAGCACCCCACAGCGTCGGTGGAAAGGGGCCACCGGCCGCCCCACCGAGGCAGAGGAGGCGGGAGCCCACCCAGGCACGGCTCCCCCCGGCCCCACTCCGCGCCCGGGGAATTCCCCGCCGGCTCCCGGCGGGAGATAAAAAGCACCGGGGGACAACGGGGTGGTACAGACACCTCCCGCCGCCAGCACCAGCCATGAGCCTCCACCTCCGCCTCCTCCTCCTCCTCCTCCTGGCCGCCGCTCTCTGCCGGGGTAAGCGGGGCCGGGGGCACCTCGCCGTCGGCGGGCGGGGGACGCGGGCTGCCGGCGCCCCCGGGGCCCGGCGGGGGGGGTCGGGGCGGGCCGGGGGTTGCGGCGGGGGGTCCCGGGCCGAGGCTCAGGCGGCGCCTCCCGCCCTGCAGGCGCGCCGCTGGCCGGGGAGCTGCGCTGCCGCTGCCCGCGGGCCGTGTCCGAGGTGATCCCGCCGCGGCTGCTGGCCCGCGTGGAGCTCGTCGCCGAGGGGCCGCACTGCGCCGTGCCCGAGGTCATGTAAGTCTCCGTCCCGCTCCCGCTCCCGGCCCCGCTCCCGGTGCCCATCCCGGCCTCACGCCCTCCCTCGCCCCGCAGCGCCACGACGAAGCAGGGACAGACGGTCTGCCTGAGCCCCTCCGCGCCCTGGGTCAAGCTCGTCCTCACCAGGATCCTCAACAGGTACCCGCCGCGGGGGTGTCCCGTCCCGGGCAGGAGCGGGGCAGCGGCGGCCCCGGCTGCAGCCCAGGCACAGAAGCCCCCGGCATAGCGAGGGGGAGCCTCTGTCACCGTCCCCCTACCCCGCTTCCAAGCTAGCTGAAGGCTTGGCAGGTGATGGCAGGCAGTGTTCATCTCTGTCTCCTTGGGTTTTTGCTTTCAGCTCAACACAGAAGAAGTGACGGGGGAAAGAAACTCGCTGGAGCGGAGATGACACTCAGCCTGAGGCTTCGAGGGCTTTCTTCTCTTGAAATGCACTGCGTTTGAGCTCGGCCTATTTATTGAGGACTTTATTTAATGTAATGATACCTGATTGTATTTATTTAAATACTGCGAGTACTGCGTAGGATGTATCTTTCATTTGGACATTGTCTGAAAAGCACAATTCTAAGTGCTGTACTAATTTACTGCCTTTAAAACCTTGCTTTTGGGGTGTCGTGCAGGAGAAAAAATACAGGGAACACCCTGAATTCTTTCACAGAAAAAAATCTGCCTGGGCTCCAGCATGAACAAACCACTGATGAGGCTTCAGCATCAGTATGAAGTGTATTTCCATGCTACACACCTTTGTAAGGACTTGAGTAACTCGCAGAGAAACATTTATTCTACATAGCAGCTCTGAGTAGTGAAGGGAACTGCTGCGTCCCAGAAGATGTCTTTTTTGTTTTGCACATCATATAGCTATGTGCCTGGAAAAAACCTTTCCCAGTTGCTGTGGGAAAGCTGTGCCACGTGCTGTGCCAGAGCCAAAGGTTAGCTCCGCAAGGCAAGTTCACCAGAACTTCTAGTTCCCCTCTCCTGCCAGAAGTCCTGCTGTACACAGCACTGCTCACCTTGTGCATTTGCATTTTGAGGGAGCCGGTGGGTTTTACTCCTTGCAACCTTAGACATGTGATGTCTTTTTTTTGTATGGCATAATGTCATAATTTATAGAATCTTAGAATCATTTAGGTTGGAAAAGACCTTTAAGATCATCTAGTCCAGCCATTGACCCTGTCCATGTCTCTAAGCACCGTGTCTACACGACTTTTAAACACATCTAGGGATGGTGACTCGACCACCTCCCTGGGCAGCCTGTTCCATGTTTGATAACTCAGTGAAAAATTTTTTCCTAATGTCCAGCCTAAACCTCCCCTGGTGCAACTTGAACCTGTTTCCTCTTGTCCTATCGCTGGTTACTTGGGAGAAGAGACCAGCTCCCATCTCACTACAACCTCCTTTCAGGGAGCTGTAGAGAGCGAGAAGGTCTCCCTTCAGCCTTCTCTTCTCCAGACTAAACAATCCCAATTCCTTCAGCCGCTCCTCATAAGACATGTTGTCCAGACCCCTCACCAGCTTTGTTGCCCTTCTCTGGACATGCTCCAGCACCTCAATGTCCCTCCTGTACTGTGGTGCCCAAAACTGAACACAGGACTCAAGCTGCGGCCTCACCAATGCCGAGTTACGAGGTTATATCAAGATACATGTAAGTGAATGTGCTGTTGTGTTGATGGATGTTTATTCTAGTCCAAATTCCTTTCAGAATTGTGTATATGCTGTTTCCTCTGCTCTTCATATTTCTGTCCAACAGAAAATTAAAAAGAAGAGGGATCTAAATCACTTCTAAATACTAGTATTTAAATGTCATTGTGGTGAGACCATATGATTTCTATTCATCCACTCATTTTCCAAAATGTTGAAGAAACCTGTATAGTTATATATGTACAATTTTTGTGTAGTGGTATCATCGTTCATCCAGAATAACTCTAATAAGTTCCTGTAAATCAAGTGGAAGATTTTTTCCTAATGGTTTTATTACTATATATGTTTCACAATTAAGAAATTTTCCCTTGTGACTTACAGAGTTTTGCTTTTTAAAAAATAAATATTTAGATACACTTGCCTGGTGTCTGTTTCCATGTGTTAACCTAAAAGACAGATCTTACAACATCAAATCTTGTCTGTTTAGTTAATGGCTTGTATAAGCTGTGCCCATCAATACCCTTTCACCATTCCAAAACTACAATCCTCAGCATTCCTTTGCCTTAATGGGAGTTCTGGACTGAGAGCAGTAGGACTGAGCCTTTCTATTTGGTCCCATTTGCTGGGAAATGAAATTATTTGGAAAACTGATGTGACAAGCACCAGGGCTCCGTTTTCCTCCCTCCTATTTCACTGCAGTCACCCAGAAGTTGAAAACTGGGATAGAGAGAATAGCATGTGGAGCAATGAAACAACTCTTTCCCACACATCTCCCTAAATACTTGTGCCAGTTTCTGGTTCCTTTTGAAATGAGGAAAAGGACAGGTTTCATATGGCCAAACGGCTTAGACATTTTCTTAGCAAAGTTACAAGAAAACGTTTTACCCTTCCATCCTCTTGCTGCGCTTGAAATGAGCTAGTGCTGCCACTCAGAGAGGCTGAGAAGAAACCCTGACCTTTTGGCAGACCCCTTGGAGGCCAAGAGCAGGGAGTGAGTCTGAGCTGGTTTAGGTTGAACGAAGCCAGCAAACTGCGGTCTGGATGGCATGGAGGTCAGGTAAAGTAACTTTCCGCTGATAACAGATTGATGCTAGTTTAAATATGAAGCTGTGTGATTGTCTCAGGTTTCTCAAGCCTAAGAGGCTCTTCTTCCTGTCTACTGACACACTTCTGTCATCCCACCTACTGCAAAGGAGCAACACTATTTTCACAATGTATTTTTCTAACACATTCCCCATGAAAATGCAGCAGCACGCAGGAGGCTGTGGGTAAAGCGAGGATGATACTACCCATTTCAGCCCCGATTAGCCAGCTGCTAATTTGCTCCTTAGGTAAACTCTCTCCTAAGTAAATACTGGTCATGCTGACATTTGCAACGGCTTCATAAAGTTAATTCCCAGCCTCTGTGAAAAACGTGACCAGGCTGGACATCGTCCTTAATAAAAGGGAAATTGTTGGGAACGTGGAATTTAAAGTGTCTGCAGAACTTGCTTTGCAAATTGCCTTGTTGTTTCAGTAACAAATCCACCCGGAAGATGTGCAATCAGAGTCATGTGGATGTACTACAGTATCTGTTGTTTGCAACACCTGACATTGCCCTGCGGCTCCTGTCCCTCTTTGGGATACACGCACTGCCCTAACAAGAAACTGGCTTCAAGGCCATTGCTCCAAGCAAATTCTGCTGCTGCAAGAGGGAAGGCAGGCAGGCTCCTCCCTTCCCCATACTTACATTGGTCAAAAAAGGCTGGAGATCAGAAAGTTCACAACACAGAAGCAAAGTGGGCAGATATCCAAAGCTCTTTGGTGGAGCAAAGAGGAGATGTGGTTGCCTCAGCACTCCCTGCGTGACCTTTGGAATCCTCTGGCTACTGGGGCACTTCTAAGTGGCCAGAGGAGACTGTGAAGGACAAACTGAGGGAGAGCACAAGCTTGACAGTGATTCTCAACTCACTTTGAGAGAGGCAGCAGGATTTCAGCATTTTTGTCCTCATCTGAGTATCTTTCTTTCCACCTCCACACACCCCCCCACCCCCATCTCTTCAGCACACACATCTTTAAATAGGTCTGGAATGGCTGGATATCCTTTTCACATGACCCCTGCTACATGTCTGTAGCTGCCACAGACAATATGGGGATTTTCTGTTTGCACAGCTTTTTGCAAGTATGATTACTTTACTTGGATGACCACCTGGGAGTGGAACAGTAATGAAATCCAGTTCCACATCTGTTTGGCAGCATCTAGCCTGGTTTTCATAGTAAATACAGTCTATTATGTGATGAAGCGGCCTTGATTGTTCTGTATTCCTCTGTTCCCTTGGCAACTTTTGAGTCTTGGACATTTTCAAAGTATTAGGATTAAAGATACTCACTTTCCACATGTTTTCTGAAAGTCTATGGGTAGCTGTGGAAATTGCCATTGGGCTCACACTGAGGAAAAGACTGCAGCGTAAGCGCATAACACACTTTCATAACACGCTAGAGAACCTAAGGCAGAGGAAGGAAGAGAAGTTACGAGTGCCTTCATTGGAGGAAGTTCCTTGGTTGGATTGTGTACCTAATTAGACATCAGAGAATCCAATGGCAAAACTCAAGCCCATTGAAAATCAGTTGCATCAGTTCTGCTACTTGTTTGCTCAAAGCACCTTAACCATCCATCGCAATAATCCTCACCTAGTGGGAGCAAGGTCTACCATATCAGTGCCAAGGAGAGGTTAATGTTGCCGGGCCTTCCTTCAATTTCCTAAAAATATCGTCCATGCAGAGCGGCAGGATGAGCTGTGCAGATTGCACATTTTCCTTATGTTACAACACGCGTTTTTGTTCTCTTTGTGTCATCAGATAGACCTCTTGACACACTAACCTCATCATGGATAAATGCTTTTAAAGTTACTCCTTCTCCTTGGGCTTCCCTGATTCATACTCACTGGCATAAGAAAATTATCTATCTGCCTCGCTTTCTTATCCCTGCTTCCAGGAGGCACCAGTGCAAGAGGAAAGCATACCTATGGCCTTGCATCACGCTAACTGGCAGTGGAGCAGTCAGCCTCTCTTATCTCTCACCAATAACTAATGACCAAATGTGGCCAACTGGTTGTGTTAACTAGAAAAGGGAGGGGAACCTCCCCATAGCCGGAAAAGTCTGGCCAAGAGGTTGGGCTGATCCTGTTTGCAAAATTCAGCAAATTGCCCAGGGCATAATCCTTGAGAGAGTTCATTCCTTTGGGATGATCCTGAATTATTTTCCTCTTAACTTTGTTGAGAGTCTATCTAAAAGTGACAGCGTGGATCACATATTCATTATTTCAGCTGTCTCCTAGTCACAGCCTTCATTAAAGATTACTGTATTGGCTCCAATACAAAGGAATAGTTGCAGGATATTCTGAGCACCAGTGCAAACAGCACAAGATGTTCTTTTTTCACAGGGACAGAATAAATGATGCTTGTTTGACTTTTTATTGCCTTTTTTTCTAAAACATGGTCCTGATAATACTGCTTTGAGTGTACCTTGATGGAGCCAGATGTGTAGGGTTAGCCTAGCACAGCTTAAAGGGAAGTGACCGAGCAATGCTCCTGGGCACGAGACATTTTTTTGAGTCTTCGTGTATCTCGAGTTTCCTCTCGCTCTGTTGGCTCGGTGGGTATTTGCACAAGACTTTCCCGACACTCAAGCCTGAGCTAAAGGTCAAGCCAGCTGTTGAGGAGTTTGATATGTCAGAGAATGAAGACATCCTAGCCCATCAATAAATGTTCTTGTGAACGTCAAACAAAATGGTTAATTACATCACAGGAAAATGACTGAGCAAATAAGCTTCTTCATAAGCACTACAGATGTTACACATTTGTCAACAAGCCACATTTGCTGATTGAAGAGTATTTCCTTTTTGGCATGGTGAAGCAATCTCAGAGCTTCTTCACCTTTTTTTACAGGGAGTTTTCTGCTTCCCCGATGCATCATGATTTCATTGTTAGGAGCCGCTCAATGCTCAGATCTCCCTTTAAAAGCAATATACCTTAACAGCTTATCTGCTGAATTAACGCTGAATCATGTTATAATTCACATCAAGACCAGTCAGTGGCAAATGACTGTATGAGAATGAATTTTTCCTAGTTGAAGAATAATAAAGCAAATTGCTCTGAAAAGCTGTATCGGCACAGGGAGGCAGTGCTAGGCCCAGGGGAACATGGGCACATTGTCCAGTTGATTTTCTGAGCCCTGAACAGATTAAGTTCCAAATCCCACAAATACCTGTTCTCCAGATTTTGAACATGACCGTTCTACTAAAAAGATGGAAGTTTTTCCAGTTCACAAGAAGCACAGCTTTACTTGAAGGAAGCTTGGGTTTTTTTTAAGGCCCTCTAGATTATTTGTTATGAAATCTCCCACTGGAGACAAGCAAGACAAGGAAGCGGCTTTCCAGAGGTTTTAGAAGGCAGAGGAAAAGAATGCAATTTAAGATCCTTTTGCTGGAGTTGATAGTTTGAACCCACAGGAGAAGGTCCATTGAAGAGTTTTGCACTGTATGGGGAGTTCGTCACTGCTGTTTTACTACTTGCATGTTTAACTGCCAAACTAGTGTAGTCATTGATATTGCTATATATTTCATTTAGCTCAGCCTATTCTTGGACATAAATTCTTGCTAAGACAATTGGATAAGACCGAAGTAGTTACTCTAATGAAATATGGTCTGTTAATGCAGATTTCTACATGACAGAAGGCATTGGCCACTCTCTAACAGAGAAATCCTTTTCCTCCATGAGACGGGCCCTCGACGTACCATCCGTAGCAATATTCTAAGAGCTCAGCCACTGCTGCCCTCCATGAATTGCTCAAAAAAGGGGTAAAATGCAGGTCAGTCCCATTTGTTCTTCTACACCTGATCTGCTTAAAGTGACAACTGAAGTCAGCAATGAAAAGTCAGCCTCATCTAAATTGAGACTGACGTCAGCGCGATGAGGACTTCACACAAGTGAAGTCTTTACGCTGAAATTCAAGACGACTGAGTTCAGAACCAGGCTGCTGTTGAGCTGGTGCTTTCTGAAGCAGAAAGCCTGTTTGCACAGAACATTGCCACAAAAAGAAAAACAAACTGATAGCATAGGAAAGATTGTCCCAAATAAACAAAAGCCAGCACATAATGCCATATCTTATAAACAGCCACAAGCCAGGAAATGTTAGTTTATACAGGGACAGGAGGGTGGGGGTAACCTGAAATACGGGGAGAAAAAAGTCAGAAAACAGTTCACAGACATTATATTCCTTACATTTTAAAGCTAGTCCGTGTCTTTATGATCCCTTTGCGTTTGACACACCTAGCATATCACTTCAGGTTCTACTCCGGATATTTTTGCATTGGAGAAACAGGATTTTCAGCATGAAAATATCATTTTTCCCTTGGCACCTTGTAAGGTAATTTCAGAATAACAGGCAGGTTTGTAGCTGAGTTTTGGTGTTGTGGAACAAGGACTAGCATCCAGGCTAGCGCTGGATAGTTAGTGCTTTGATAGTTGGTGCTTACCTATTGTGTTAGAACCCATAGTTCTTTCAGAAAACTCATGAGCAAGGCAGAAGGAATTACAGACAGGTATGAATTAGGTATTTGCTTGCTACACTTTGGCAGACCGAGCATGATGACAGGCAGGCACTTTGGAGAGAAATACAAACCCCCACTGCTCTGAGATCTTGCCCTCCTGGTTACTTTAGCACTTCCATAACTTCCTGCAGGGTGGCAAAAGTGAGAAATCGTTAAGTGTCCCAAGGCTTACAGATCTGATGGATCCAGAGCCATAAAGGCTGCACTGGCAATGCCCTAATCAGTGAGTTCACACCGAGCTCCAAGAGGAGAAAAGTCAGCTCATTACCGGCAAGGCAGTCAAATTGGTCATTGTGCAGGGAAATACCCGACGGACTAATTGTGAACACAAAGTTATCACTGTTCTCGGCTTCCCTCTTCCTGGAAATACTTTGCAATTAAGCAGAGAGTTGATTTACAACCTTGCAAACACTGCACTAATAAATCAGTCTGTGTTGTCATCTCCCCCTGCCCAAGCTAAAAGAAATGAGGTGTCCATTGCCTAACATCAAATTGGTTCTTTTGCTGTCCAGACCAAGGAAAAAAAATTAACACAATTATTAAATCTTTGAAAAGATCTTAGAGGAAAAATTTTAATCACTCTTCACTGCCCCAGAAAGAACAAAGCAGTCCAAAGAAACGCTGGAGGACTGAAATAAAGCAATGCATGATCTCCAACGACTAGGAAGAAAGGGTGGGATGGCTGTGGCACCTCCGGACTGCACCTGCTGCTCAGAGGCATCCATGGATCCTCTGGCAGACTTTCCAGATGGCTGGAGAGGGCCCCTACCACTCACTGCTTTGCATAACATTTGCATAACTCTTTGCTTTCCAGCTAACAACTAAATTCACAATGAAGGTACTGTGTGCTTGGCAGAGAAACACAGGTGCTAAAATTAAACAGGAACTTATCCCTAGATGCAGAAGACAGATGATTTTATGTCTGTTTCCACGAGCATCTGTCAGGCTTATAAACTTCAAGAAAACTTGGGCTGGGCTAAATTTAACCTCCAAATCCTGGCGCCTAAACGACAGTCCGTTCCTGTATGAGGTCCCACCGCTGGCTCCCTAGCGCTGCTGGGCTCGCCGGTACGTGGAGCAGGCTGAACAGACACCTCCGGCCAGAAGCGGTGGGGCCGGGAGACTGGCCGGGGCACGGAACTCGACCCCGCAGCCCGTTCACGCACCCTGCAGGCTGCCGGGCGGTGCCGTGCCGACCTGGCGGGAGACAGGGAAGAGGGCGAGCAGCAGCCGCCCGAGGATGTGCAGGGAGGAGAGAAAGATGGGTGACGGCGTGTGAATCACGTTTCTCCTGCCCGCCAGCTCCCGGCGGGGAGATAAAAGCACCGGGGGACAACGGGGTGGCACAGACACCTCCCGCCGCCAGCACCAGCCATGAGCCTCCACCTCCGCC
>VFFE01009008.1:56362-67855 GCA_008921705.1 Burhinus oedicnemus | reverse complement strand
GGCCGGGGGTTGCGGCGGGGGGTCCCGGGCCGAGGCTCAGGCGGCGCCTCCCGCCCTGCAGGCGCGCCGCTGGCCGGGGAGCTGCGCTGCCGCTGCCCGCGGGCCGTGTCCGAGGTGATCCCGCCGCGGCTGCTGGCCCGCGTGGAGCTCGTCGCCGAGGGGCCGCACTGCGCCGTGCCCGAGGTCATGTAAGTCTCCGTCCCGCTCCCGCTCCCGGCCCCGCTCCCGGTGCCCATCCCGGCCTCACGCCCTCCCTCGCCCCGCAGCGCCACGACGAAGCAGGGACAGACGGTCTGCCTGAGCCCCTCCGCGCCCTGGGTCAAGCTCGTCCTCACCAGGATCCTCACCAGGTACAATCGCGTTCTGTGCAGGGATGGGACACGGGCCGCGCTGCAGCTGACGCTAACGCAGCCCTTTTGGAGGCCAAGCTTAGCTTTTGGCTGGGTTTGAAACCAGCATGGGTGTTGCAGGAATAACAAGCCACATTCTGCCATGATTTCTTTGAGGAAATCTGTTTTGTTATGCCACAAACTTGCCCAAGAAGTGGCTTGTTTGTTGGGACGAGAAAACCCTGCGGGTCAGGTGGAGTATCCACAGCAAATGCCTGATGAAATGCAAATGTAGCCACAGTACCAGGCCGGCATGGTCCACCGTCAGGCATCTTTTCAAGAAGACACATCTCCTATGGGACTTACTATCTGGGGCATGCAAGAAGACTTAAGGAAAGATTTCCTGACTGTTTTATAATTTGAATTCTGCCTGTTGCAGTTCACGTAACCAGCTCTGAGGGAAGAAACATCTCCAAATGAAGCTACCTGCGTTTGCCAGAAGGTACCAGGAAATGGACGCTGGAAGAAGATAACAGCCCGACTCGTTAGTTTTCATGTGTTTGTAGACCAGGTGTTCTACATTCGATCCCTCTAAGACTCTCCCTTTCCCTCATATTTATTATTGCCTATTCCTACGTATGTATTTATTGACTGAAGTGACTGTATCCATTTGATAAGACAGCATAGGCTTTGATAGGTGCCTCTCAGCAACCTTGCTGCAGTTCTCACAGTTTGCATAGCCCCACCTTTGTGCAAGCTGCTTCTTTCCAAATACTATTTGCCATCAAGTTCTTACAAATAGCACCAATATCCGAAAAGAAGGTGGGTCCATCGTGGAGACCGTTGTGCAAATGTCTGCAGGGAGTCTGCCATACAGAGGTTTGAATGGGCAGTGCTGATGAGAGTGGGTAATCCATCCGTTAGGAATAACAAGATCGCCGAGTGCTGTCTGGCACTGAGCATCTTAGTGCCTGTTTGGGATTACACGGGAATAAAAACTGTTTGGGATTACATGGGAATAAAAACTGGTTGAAGCGAGCGCAGTACTGCGCTGCCATGCGCAGTCTGCCGCCTCAGGTGCCTAACTGAGCCTTGGGCTCAGAATGTTTTGCTAAATCTTTTTTCCCTTCTGTAACTTACTAGCGTTTACTGTAGAATGCCTAGGATATTTTTGCACAGGGTACTGTACAAAGGAATTGCAGAAAGCTTGCTCCTGCAGTCTCACCCTATTCAATTCTTAAGACAGTTTAAGAATTTCCATGAAATCGTGGGGTTTTATGCCAAGATTGTGTTGGTTTCTAACAAGATAATGTTGGGGTTGGTTGCTTGGTTTGTTTTGAAGTGAGTTTACATTTAATTATTTGGTATTTATACACAAGATGTAAAGGAACAGTAAAAGTTCTGAAGAGGCTTAGATATTTTATGTCTACTTGTATGACATACTGTCATAATTCATACAGAATAAGTAATTTTCCTTATTCTGCTTTGGAAAAATGTATTTAAGTAAAAGGGTGGATTTATCATGAAAATACAATGTAATTAAATATAATGCAATAAAAATATTTTCTTCTTGAAAAATGTACTGTGTTTTTTGGTGGATTCCGTGTTAAGATGGACCTGCATACCTGGGTCAGTTTGGCTAGCTGGGAAGCAGGGAAGCAGTTGCCTTTGTGCGTGCCCAAGGGTTCCCAGGCACGCCTGCGTCCAGCTCTCTCAAGTTTCAGGGACACTTTGTACTGAGCAAATGCGCTTTTAGATTCAGAGGGAAATTTATTTAAACCCTTCACTCGGAGCTGCCGATGTGAAGAGAGACCAACCCCAGGGTGGATGTATTGACCAAGTAAGCCCCTGCAATCTGCAGGAACTTGTATCCTGGTTTAACTTAAAGTGGGGCTGTGTTTGAAGTTAAACATGTTTTGCTGGGTGGGAAGGAGCAACAGTGTCCGCTGCGGTAAGAAACCACGACAGTTTACAACAATAAATTTGTTCCCAGAAAAAGAAATTGTTTGGATCCCAGCTCTAACAAGGAGCCCTAACAGCTTTTAAAGCAAAGAATTTCCACTTCTGGATTCTTTTTTAGTGCACGTTTCTAGTGCAAACAATATTCCCAATCACTAGGTACACAGTACTTATTTAGTGACAGAAAAATCAATTGCTGTTTGCTCATGAAATTCAATAGAACCTTATCTGAAGGTATAACCATACCCTGGCCTTACTGACGCGACTAAGAGTCATACAGTGTTCTCCTGTGACACCTGAAGAAAGCTGGCTCATCCTCATAACACACTATAGCTTTGCTTTGAGAGAAATCATGGGAAAGCAAATTCATATGAGCAAGGATTGTCCTTGTTCCTTATTTCTTCCTCTTCACCTAGCAAGTAACTGGATGTTCCTTTTTTGAGTTGTGGCCATAGGGAAAAATCTTACTGAATTTTGAAAACTTCTTGATGTATAAAATAGCTTTTCTCTCTCTGTAACGCCAGAATTTTTAAGTTCAATATTTAGGCTGTTGTGGTTAGGAGAAAGTGTTACAACTCTCAGAAAAGGAGAAATTTTTTTTTTATTTTTTTTTTTCAGTTATACCATCTACCTACTCTTGCTCTTGAGGGGAAAATGTCTTACTATATTAAAAACCTTTCTAGGGAAAAGAATTTATTTTGTCTGACTGATCCATCAGATGAGTGCAAAAATTTAGAGTAGTAAAGGGCTAAAAAGATGTCCTGCATCTGAGAAAAAACAATTAATCCAATTATGCAACTTCGCAAACATTAAAGAGAAGAAATTAGGGGAGAGTGTAAGCTGGACAAAGCTACATGCCAAAAAGCAACGGAGAATGGGAGGGGTTACTTACGTATATGTGTATAATTAAACAAAATGTCTATCAAAGGGTGGATTTTACAATATGACATACATATATATATAAAAAGACGCACGCATCTCCTTAGATCAACTGCATATTATGAAATCACAAAATGACTCAAATGATAGATATTCTGTACCCAACTGGCTATTCCACTGGGTCATAATGTGAACAACCCAGAAGCTGAAGGTATTTAAATGACTGGTGTTACTGGTTGAGCCATATGGTGAAACCTGGCTGTATGGAAAACCAGCAGCTTCCAAATGACTGCGATACTATTTGTCGGACAGAAGTATTCAGAGTTTTCCCCCGTAGTCCACATTGCTAAGTGAGGCGGACTGATTATTTACTGTCTTCCCTGAGAACATTTTCCTTCTCAAAATCTATGGTAATCGACTGTTTCTTCGTTGCATTTTTCAACCTTTTGCCCTCTTTTAGACTATATTGCCTTTTATATTAGTAAGGAAAAGAGAAACTTTGCTCTTTTTTCTCTCCGTGGGAGTTCTGTTTCCTATGGGTTTAGGTCCTTGTGCCATTTGGCACCTAAGCCCTTGTAGTGTTCCTGACCGGGAGACACCTGTGCATTAAGGAATCGGTGATGCACCCAACTCGGTTAACCGGAGTTGGCCCAGGCCTGCCCTGTGCTGCACGTCCAGCTTGGCTGTCAGGCCTGCGCCGTGCTGCACGTACCCCTCGGCTGCAGGAGAAATTGAGCCAGCTCATTGTAATGGAGAGGTCTACAGGGAGCTCCGACTCAGTGCTGGTGATTAGCTACGTGGCCTTGCCCTTAAATAAACCTGCAGCAACAAATTCTCATGCGAACATTCTTCTTATCTGACAGTAGAAATGATAAATAGAGTTATTTTCTTTTTAGAAAATCCTCAAAGAACATGAATGGCTTTCAATGGGATAACCTTTCCGCAGTCAGGATCTGCACAGAAAGCTGCGCCCTGACTGGAACCCTGGTCGATACTGCACAATTTAGGCTTACCAGCATCTGAAGAGATGGAAGACAGTCTTCACTATCCTCTTCTTCTCTATAGTGATAGCTCTAATAAATGGCATTTTAGGCAATACTTGACAGAGGAAAACAAGAGCCTGACTGCCGTTTTTCCTGGCATTCTAATGGACTAGCACCTCCTAGTTCAAAACACCCTTCAGGAATTCAAGGAGGTCATTTTCAATCTCAGGCAACACGTCTGGCTACCAAAGCTCTGTGGCTGGACCTGTGCTAGCCAACTCGCTTCTTCCACACAGGGGATGTCAGCTCTACTGCAGACACACATAAAAACAGTGTCACCTGTTACACCACCATACAATGAGACCTCACTGCTCTAGGCAGTTTTTGATGAGGCTCATCCAGATACTGAAGCAGCTCTACTGGATTTCCCACTTCTCCCAAGCAGAGCAAAAAGTTCCCATAAAGGAAGCCCAATGACAAATGACGTCAGCCCTCTTCTGTCTCACCTCTAGTCACACCGTGTTGGGCTGCAGAACCAGAGATGCACTTGGCTTCTCCTTCCCTCCCTCCTTCCCTCCTCCCTCTACCATCCAGCTTTTTCATTCATCCTAACCCTACCACAGAAATGGATGCTTCTTTCCAAGACAGGACCAATGCAGTTCACATTTCCAGTGGACCTCGTTATTATGCTGAAACCACAAGTCTACCCTCCTGACCATCCCATTGATGCCGTTTGTCACTATATGCCTAGACTCCAACCTTGTTGGTTTTGCAGAGGTTCTTCCTGTTCATTGAGGAATTTCACAGGATACTCCTCTACTGGTCTCAGAGCACAAGTCCCCTTCCAGTCCCAGAATTTATGCCTTGCCTTGCACTCTAGTTGTTCTCCTTCAAGGGCAAGCTTGAGATTACAAATTTTCAAGTGGCGGTAACTCCCATTGGGCTGTGGATATGCGACCAGTAGGTGCAGGTTACTCCACTGATTACAAAAATGCAAGTATTGCAACGTCACAGAAGTGTTCAGATATAGCAGAGCAGCCCTGCAGTTGACACCTGCTGAGAATGTAAAAACATGCGCCTACATGTTATTTACAAAGGTCTGAAGTCAAACTCTATGCAAATTAACATACAAACCAAAGCTGAAAGGTTATTTTGCAGGAAATGTTAGCAACTTCCCAGAAAGACATATATACAGATAGGGATAGAAAATTCTTTTATCCCAGTCCTTGCAATAGCCAATGATACTTTTGTACTGTGAACTATCCACTTCACAAAACCCCTAAAGTTTTCCATTGTTTTATGAAATAACCTCAGTCGTCAAAATAATCTTATAACTGTGGAGTGGCAAGCTTTACTGTTTTTGAAAGCAAATCCTGTTCTAAATACATACTTTAGAAAAAGCATTCTTACTTGTACTTTTGAGTTAATATTCCAAAATATTGTAATTAGGTACTTCTTAACATTTTTACCTATTTTTTCAGTCATTTTCTAAAATTACTAACAGTTTAGTCATTTCATGAAATGACCAATTTCACAATATGAAAATACACACACAAAACCACAAACATCTGTTCAGTTTGTGAGCGAACGCTCACTTGCATAACAACACAAAACGGTTCTGTATCATCGACTGGATGGAATTCAGTGCCTCAGTTTCAGGAATCTTTTCCGAATACAGTATTTTAGGTATATGAAAATCATCAGCAATTCATTGCAAGAGAAGGCAGGGCTGGACCGGGATTGAAAGCAGCATGCAGTGTGCGTGTCTGGTCATAGGCCAGGAGACAGTAACCAGAGGTGTGGCAAATGCATGCTTTTTTTTTTAGTATAGATCTGAATTTTCCTCTCAGGAGAGACACCTAGAAAGAAGTGGGAAGAAGAGATCTGAAAACAGAGATGTATTCAATAGGGTTAAATGCAAGAGCGTAGTAAGAGGCAGCCTCTTTGTGCCTGCAAATCTGAGGGGACTTGCAAGAAGCAATTAAATTTTCCTTGACTGAGAAGAACAGAGTAAAACCAAAGTGGTGTAAGTGCATAGAAGGGAGCATGAGGAGACGGTGGCTGTGCCCAGTATTTCCACACCTGGTTTTTTTTGTGTGTGTGGTGTTGCACAAGTAACCCAAATCCTCATTAAACAAAATCGTGACCCACACATTATTAGCTCCCTTTTAAAGGAATGGGAGCTGGAATGACAACATTAATGCTTTAAGTGATTTCTAAAATACTCAGAGGTGTTGAAAACTCAAACCTTCTTAAAATCTTTTTTTTTAATTTTTATTTTTGTAATGATACAGTATGAATAAATGCAAGAGGTCAGGAGCTGTTTTCTGGACATCTGAGCACGTGGCATGGTATGTCTCATCCATACTGCTAAAGTCTCTTTTCCTACAGACAAGCGTGTCCTCAGGCACAGGAAGACTCCCTGGTCCGTTCCGGCCCATGAATTTGGTGGGCATTATATGGGATAGTGGGTAAGTATATGTAAGAGATTCTTAAACATCATTATCTTAATGTGATAATGCTCTGACTTCCTCATCCTATCCAAATAACGCTATTACCTAGATTTTTGCTCATGTTCTACTATTAAGTTGATTCTGTCTTGTATTTCAGCACTGAGAGAAAATTAAGCAAGTACTGAGCTATAAATGATGACAACCAATGAAGCATAATACCTCTCACTGCTTTATCCAGCATGTATTCTTGCTTAGTATTTTACTGTTTTCTTAGAAGTGAGAAGGAATCACAGCAAACTGAGTGGCTCCACCTTACTGCTCAGTTCCAGGTGTGTTAGCACAAGCTATTTCATCTCAGATTTTCCTGCTACTTGTTCTGGTTGTGGCAAAAGGCAGGAGCGAGAGTAATTCTAGCTGTACGTAAATGTGAAGCAAATCCTGGATTATAACAGTGTCAGCAGTCCCATGTGGGTCTGAAGACACAGCAGAGTTTTTCAGTTCACCATAAGAAGGCACAGAGAGCAGTCATGGATAACAAGACTGTAATCTCCGTCCTGATTCTCTCTTTTATGAGCAACTTTCCTGGTAAGAAAATTCAATTTATTTGCCTTTGTATTACAATTCTTCTGCAATATGGTTTAGCTACACAGACTGTTTTCAAGGTGGGCCTATTTCTTGTATCCTATTGTGCTTCTGCTAATGGGGATTCACTGACAATGTCAAACTTGTCCCTTAAATATTCTGAGAAAAATGGGATTACAGCCAGGGCCTGAGAAGTTAACACTGTAATAACTGTATGGCATATTGCATCACTATCACTTTTCATGCTGCTTTTATGATAACAGGCCCTGAGATGAAAGCTTGAAATATTCAACTTAGTTTGAGTCAATCTATTCTAATCAACAAGCATCTGTTAGAGCTCTTCCCTGAGAAGCACGAGGGTAAAAATAAACAAACTCTGCTGGGAAAGTCTAAAAAGTATTTTGTGGGCAGAAAGTATGCCAAGTTTAGGGGTCTGGAATGCTTCCAAGCCTCAGCACCATGTGGATGATTGCTTCTACTGTGTCCTGGCTTCACATTGGGATGACACACATCTGCAGTCTCTCCTGAGCCAGAACAGAGCTGGATGTGGCCAACCTCCAGGGTGAACAACTAG
Source organism: Burhinus oedicnemus (assembly GCA_008921705.1). Lineage (NCBI taxonomy): Eukaryota > Metazoa > Chordata > Aves > Charadriiformes > Burhinidae > Burhinus > Burhinus oedicnemus. The sequence continues at coordinate 60,096 of VFFE01009008.1, read as the reverse complement.
CTAACAGGATGCCTGTATCATTACACACACGTGCAGTGAAGCTCTGGCACAGCCTTTGGGAGTCTCATTTTCTTCTCTTGCTCCTGCAGATGGGATGTTGCTGCTCTGCTGTGATGCTCTGTGCTTCCCAACGCTTGACTTCCAAGTGCGTTTGTTTCTGCTTTCTGTCAGCTAGGTAGGGAGGTGTCGGTCAGCTGAAAGAAGCACCGGCAGATTCAGCTGAGCAGAAGATAAGGGAAGAAGGGAAATAGGTGGATGATTATATCAAGGTACAAGAACTAGCACAGGGTGAGGTAAAGGGGTTTGCTGTTTGGTCTTAAGGGGTGTGAAGACTACTCATAGTAAGAGAGGACTGAGATTTCAGCTCCTGAAGTCCTACTCATCTCAGTGAGAGGGTCTGTGTGCCCCACATCCATTTATCTGGAGCTTGTCTTTGCTTTTTGATACTGAATCTCCTCTTTCAAATACATTCCACAGTTCAACTGTCAGGAATTTCAAGGTGAAGATGCAGCTTGCCTTAGTAGGAAAAATGGACAAATGTGAGAGTTGTGATTGTGCTTTTTAACTGTGATATCGGACTTGAAAACAGGAAGATATCCCAGTGTCTGCAATGGATGGAGCTGGGAAAGCCCCGGGCTTCATGGCTTGTGATCTTGGATAATTTTGGTCACCACTCTGGTACTCTGTGCTCAATCCATAAAGCTGGGATAACTTTTTTTTTTTTTTTGCTTCACTACGTGGGTCTGGAGGGACTGTCAGGCAACAGGAAATTCAGTCCATGGACTTGGGTGCTGTACAATGTGTGGCATAATTTAATCAAACTCCATCCCAAAGCTTGTTGGGTTTCTTGCTCCTAGTACGCACCCGCAGTTGCTTCCTCAGAGGCCCCCACACCTTTCTAGCATCTTGATTAAGCTTCTAAGCTGAATATTTTCATGGCTTTTTCACACCAGGTACAAGCGTAGAATTTTAGCCCAAACAGCTTTCCCCTCCAGGCTGTGTTCATGGGGAGTAGCCGTCTGCCTCTTCAGGTAGCTTTTTCTTCCTCTCAGAAGATAGGAGCCCCACAGTTCCAGTAGCCTTTCGTTGCACTCGATGTTGTGGGATGCCAAAATGATTGTAGTAGTAATGGGAACTTATAAATTGTTGCCTGTACAAAGTCTGCTGATCTCAAATACCCTGTTCTTGTTCAGTGAAGGCACTACCTTAAACCCATGAAAAGCAATCTATTTATACCTTGAGGCATGAACTTTTTACCTCTTCTGCTTTCTCTAATTAATATTTTCATTGTTAGTTTGGTTCAGTTGCAGACATAAACTTCCCTTTCCTTTCCTCACAGAGATGATACTGGCAGCGGAGCTGCGGTGTCACTGCATCCAGACTGTCACAGGATTAATGCTGCCAAAGCACTTGGCCAACGTAGAAATCATTCCTAAGGGCCCGCACTGCAATGCTGTGGAAATCATGTAAGTAAAGTCAGCAGGCAAGAGAAGTTACGGCTTACGAATGCTGAAAAGTTGGATGCCCTTAAGTTTACAATCCTCAGCCTTGTCTGTGTCTTCCCTTGACCTCCTCAGGTGCCAGTATTAACTAAAGTGAAATGTTCATTCCACTGCAGAGCAACACTGAAGAACAGCCAGCAGATCTGTTTAGATCCCCAGGCCAAATGGGTGAAGATGGTAATTAACAAGATTCTACAAAGGTAATTAACAAGATTCTACAAAGGTAACTGCCAGGATTACCTAGTAACTGGAGTTATTCCACCAAAGGGCATATTTTCTCCAGTGTAACCATCAAGATGTATGCTCTTCTCTGAGACCCATTTGAGTAGTGCGGGGCTAGGAATACAGGAGGACTAGATTTAATTGATCTTTGAACAAGGAAGAAACAAGGCCAAACTGACATATCTCAGTAATTTAAAACAAACAAACAAACAAACAGTTATGTGTCATACTTTTCAAACAAGTATATTGATCCAGGGTTCCTCAGGGTTGTGTTCATCTCCACATTGCCAAGGGCAATGTTTGGGCTTTCTGGAGGAACCATCTTGCAAGCAATACAGAAGTGTCGTTCAGCACTGCCCTGCACCAAGTGGTCTGCCCAAGAGACAGGATGGTCATTAGGACAATCTTCTCTGGTGTCTATGTGTGGCTGTATCTCCTCGGAGATGAATTATACACAATAGCTATCCAGGCAAACTTATTCTAGAATAGTTTCAAGTGACTTCCTCCTAGTGCAAATTAAACAAACATTCAACTAAAAAGAAACAAAAAAGAAAAGAATTCTTTTATGTTCCACTAAAAGTGAATCTGTTTTTGTCTGGTTTCGATGTTTGTAAATTAATCTCACTGTTTTGTGTCTGCTGTAATTCTTTACAATATCTGTATTACAGTTCATCCAAGAAACGGCGTCAGTAAAGGAAACAGAGGCCTCTCTGCAAGCAAGAGAAAACTACATAGAAAAGTCATTAGCCTTTAAGTTTGGAGAAAGTCAGGGTATTCATAATTTCACTCTAGCTTTTTCTATCCTCACTGCTGTCCGTGCACAGACTGTTCGCCTGCAAGAGGGAACTGCTGGGCTCAATAAGCTGTCACAACACTAGCAGACTGTCACATTTTATGGCAAAATTTTACACGGTGCTTAACTGCACAAGCATTTAAAGCAATATCCTAACCAAACCCTACATTGGTCAGCTGGGAACACCTGCACGCCGAGGATTCAGCATTCACTGACCTGGTAGTTACACCAAATCATCTCTAAGCTTCGTTCTGAAGGACTATGAAGTACAGTTTTGTCTAGTTTAAGAGAGCTGTAGTTTTCAAAGTAAAGAAATACTAACCAAAGGAGATTCTTAATGAAAGGAAAAAAAAAAACAATTATAAAGGAAGGCCAGGTTCGATGGGGCTTTGAGCAACGAGATCTAGTGGGAAGTGTCCTTGCCCATAGCAAGGGGGTTGGAACTAGATGATCTTTAATGTCCCTTCCAACCCAATCCATTCTATAGTTCTATGATTCTATGAAAAGAACGGGAATAAAGGAATTCCTTGTTATCAATAAAAACCTTGCTTAGAGGCAATATGGTCAATTAAGTGAAGCAAATGCAGTAAGATTTCAGTGTTTAAAAACTGTGGTTTTGGTCTTACGCGTATTAAATATGCCTCTAACCTTAAAACAGCACAGTCATAGTAATTCTGGTTTTGGCACCAAGCTATCAATGTCACAAGGACTCATCCACAAAAAAAAGGTTTTTAGGAGCCATCTATTTGATTTTTCTTAAATGAAATGTAAAGAAAATGTGTATGAAATATCTTTAATGTTTTCAAACATGCTCAGAGTTTTGCCACCTGCAAACCACTGTTAGGGTTTATTCATAGTGCACTAGGGGCTGAAAAGTAAATGAAAATTTACAGTAAGTATAACAAGACTGCAGGTAATATTGTGAATTGCTATGTCTGTTTTTACAAGAAAATAAACTAGATTTTAAATTTATTTTCAGTAATGACTGTTTTGCTAAAATACATTTCCTTTTCCTTTTAAATAACATATTTGAATACTATCTTGTTTTCAAAATTAAAAGTGCTCATTCCCCATCTGAACACAGGTGCATTTTTGGTTCTTATGTATGCAAGGGATCATGACATCATCCTTGAACACTAACTCTGTAGGTCTCCAAACATATTTGAGAGATGATGTCTCAGCTGCGTAGCATGAGAGGCTATTTAAGGACTACCTGA
>VFFE01009008.1:6028-55798 GCA_008921705.1 Burhinus oedicnemus | reverse complement strand
TGTGAATTGCTATGTCTGTTTTTACAAGAAAATAAACTAGATTTTAAATTTATTTTCAGTAATGACTGTTTTGCTAAAATACATTTCCTTTTCCTTTTAAATAACATATTTGAATACTATCTTGTTTTCAAAATTAAAAGTGCTCATTCCCCATCTGAACACAGGTGCATTTTTGGTTCTTATGTATGCAAGGGATCATGACATCATCCTTGAACACTAACTCTGTAGGTCTCCAAACATATTTGAGAGATGATGTCTCAGCTGCGTAGCATGAGAGGCTATTTAAGGACTACCTGAGTACTTAAATGAAAGAACAAACCAAACAAAACCGAAGCAAGCCAGATCTGCCACTAAGACTTTACACTTACAGAAAACTGAAAAAGTAAGTATTTTCTGCAAGAAGAATTTTCTTCCAAATATATTGAAAAAGATGCTGATGTAGTCAATTAATTAGAAACAAAATTGTTGATCTTTTTATCTGTGTTTGGATTAAAAGAATATTTATTTCAGTTTTAACTGAAATAAGGTAGCTTTTTTGATCAGTTTATTTTGCCAAGTGTGCACTCATACCAAGTTGGGACTGGAAGCACATATGCACATTGCAGTAGGAGTTGTTAACAAAAAATGTCTGATAAACGCAGTTTTGCTCTCTATGCGAAACCCAAATTTGCTATCTTAGATCCAGATTTTTGTCTCTGCAGATAGCCAGTGACTGCACTGACACGGAGGATTAATACAACGTAAATATGATGCAGAGACACAGCAAAAGAATCTCCTTCCAAGCCTTCACGCACCTGGTAGCCTAATGTCACTGCCCCTCTCGGGGGCATCATCTTTAAAAAGATTTAAGGTTCCCGCCCTCACATCTGCCATTGCAAAAATTCTTGCAGAAACAGTACTCCTCAAATACTTTAAAAGTTATTCTAACTTCCAGTCTATTTTTGCCGAGAATTAATAAATCTCTCTCAATGTTTTTCCACTGCAATCCCTCTGCATACGCAGGTCTTCCCTTCCTTCCACAATAACGTATCTATAAAAAGCCACTATAGTCCTTTTTGACAGCGTAAACCCCTTTTATCTCTTTGCAGAATATAAATACTTCAGCCTTCTAATCACTCTCAGTTCTTCTCTTACTTGATTCAAACTAATCTTTCTCAAACACAAATAATAATCTTTCAGGTAAAATATTGAGCTTCTCATGAAATCATGCTACTTAATTTTAAAAAAACAGATGGTTATGGTTGCTTGCATGGCGGTTTAATTGCACTGTAGACGGTCATCCAGACATAAGAGTGGATTTCAGCAGAGGCAGTATTGATGGCCCTTTTGTCATCAGGCAGGTATCTTACTACAAATGAGATAAGGCACAAGCCGAACCACACAAATAGTTTTGAAGTATCCAGGTTTCAAAGGACATGGGAGGTGATCCCGCTAACTATGGGAGGAAAGGAGGAGGAAGGACATCTGTACAGTAGAATGAGATCAAGTTCAGAGGAAAACAACAAGGATAGTAAGAGTTACAGGATGAGAAACAAGTAAGCAGAATAGGTCTTTTCAGACTGGAAAAGAAATGACAGTGGGAATGTGACAAAATTCTGTAATGCGGTAAATGGCATGCATAAGGAGAACAAGGAATGATCGGTCACTGATTCTAACGTAAAAGAAAAACAGGACAAAAAATGAAGGTAGCAGGTGGCAGGTTCAGCACAACCTTAAGGAATGTGTTCTTCTTACAACAAATGGTTAAGCTGAGGGTCTTTGCTACACCTGTTTGTGAATATTAAATGTTTTGGGGGTTCAGACAGTGAGTAGCCAAATTAATGAGGCAAAATCCTGTAAGGCCTATTCAACACAGAGATGCTGTCTTTGGCTCAACTTCAAATTCCTGGCATCCGGAAAAATACAGAGGAAAAGCAACAGTTTGAAGTATCTTTGTATGTTTCCCCGACTCTTCCCCAAGCATTCTTTATTGGTCACTATGAGAACCAAGACACTGTTCTAGATGAGCCTGTAATGAAACGTGACACAGCTGTTGTTATGCTTTTTTGTCCTAAGGCCCTGAAATGTCATGGCGTTTCCAGGATAGCAAGGCCTCTGTTGGCTTGCGTTTTGTGAGCAGCTGAAGAAGTCTCCCCTAAACGCCAAATGAAATGAAGGAGGCAGTAAAACAGAGCAGGTTGTTTCACAAAGTATGCTGAGTCAATCTTCCAGTCCTCATGCTGCTGATTTCATATCCTAGACTGACCATAGGAATAGCAATGTCAGCATAAAAAAGGGGAAACTATAATTTCCACTGTGGAAGGATGATTTAGAAACTTCACAGCATGACGAGGAAGAGTCTTAGATTACACCATTCCTGTGTACCAGAACCATGTTAGAACGGGTGCATAAATTCTGCTTGAATTAATCATGTCCCGTAAACTATGGAAAACATACCATTTCAGAAACTTCCACTGATTTGAATTGGGTTTCCCTGTTCCTGGAATCACTAGCCAATTTAATATGATTTATCTGATTAACACATGCATTTATTAGTGTTAATTTATCAGTGAATGAGGACTCAGCACTTGATGGCCTGTTGCTTTGTTCTCTGTTCCTCGGAGTCAGTGAAGAGGGCTTTCTCCCCCTAGCAGTTATACTGTGCTTGCAGTGGTAGCATCACTGTGATTTCCTAAAGTGATCAACGGGCAATTGCAATAAAAAATTGCTTATTATTATGAATTCCAACATCATATAGCATTGCTGTATTCAGTCTTTCCTGGGAAGCTTTGCCCATCTTGACATGAGTATCTGCTCAATTTTAACCTCTCATGAAGCATTTTTTTGATCCAGGGTTATGAAAAGCCAATGATAAACAGGAAACATATTGTCTGCATTCAGACGGTCACCATTTCAGTGCATCTTTTCCATCTTCACATTCTGAGTAATGTAATAATGTTGTCACTGAGCTGAAACCACCAAAAAACAAGGCCAAGTTATGAGATAATATTGGTGCTGAGTAAATTGGTGTGGTGAATGAAAACAATTAGCCACAGCTCCTCAGACACTTGCTAACACAGACGCTAAATAGTGCCAAAACAAAAACATACATTATAACACATTGGCAACGGGGCTGTTTAGGAGCCTGAAATATAGCGTCATTAATGTACTGCCACAATTTTTTACAGGGAGGTAGCCGCAGAGTCTGAATTCTGCACTTCTTGTCCCAGCATTCTTCTTGTTCCTAATGCCAAGTTTTCGTAAGTCTGGCCACCACACTGAGCATCGCTGCGGGAGCATGCCAATGAGCGCATACCACCAGGGTGAGATTACATTCAGACGGTCCAGCTGAAATGTGCTTTGTAAAGCCATATTCAGGATGCTGCATCCTTACTGCTGTTGCGCTCTGTGCAGTCTTTGGGTATCTTGAGGTTTTAATAAGGTGAGCTGCTCTATGAGCGAACTACGGGAGAAATTATTCTGTGAAAAACGAGTAAGTGGTCACTAGAAGACTTCGGCATGAAAAAGGCTGTGTGCTCACTGCAAAGGTGGTGAGTTATCTGCGAAGGAATCAGGGTAGCATTCTGAAATGGATCCAGTTAATGTGAGTGCAAGCACCAAAAATTCTGCATTAAAAGCCTTTGCATAAGTCTTTAGATCAAAACCCCAACAAATTAATTGTAGCCTTCTTGCTTCCTTCCACAGGCTTCACGCGAGGCCTCTAATTCTATGGTGCTCTATTTCCCAGCTACATGTTACTTCCCAGCTCAGATAATACAGATTCCACAAAAAGAGCTGATTTGAGTAGTTTCTTAGAACAACTGAACGGGAGATTAATGAGAAAGACCAATCCAAAGGGGAAAGCAGTTGGACAAGTCCAGACCAAAAGGAAGAGAAAGAAGGATGAGGAAACAAGAAGGAAATCTGGAAAATAATGAAATAGTAAAGATTCCTTGGAGGGTGTAGAATCTTCCTGCTCCTGTCTGCACTGGCCTGACTCATTACAGCCTTAGGTTTGGCACTCTAAGTTATTACTCATGTCATCATATGTCAGAAGTAAACGTGCCACTCTGATGCCAGATGTAGGAAATGATGTGGGAAATACTGATTTCAATGCAATGAAAATAGTATGTTCATAAAAACTCACCTGTGAGGCTTGTGGGACACAATAAATATAGGCCACTTTCAGTATTAAATTAAAATGGTGAATATGCATGTAATTCTTTAGTCATATGCAGAGTCAAAATCAGAAATGTAAATTTTTTTTAGCCATTTTGATATTTTGAGTACCAGCATTTGGGGTTTGAAACGGCCACTTCTGTCCAGTGCTTCATTCTAAGCCACAAGGGAGCAAATGTCCATTGGCCAGCAAGACAAGATTTCTTGGTAATGATAATATGTCTATTACTTATTGGTAATGACAATGCCTTTATTAGACCAACCACTTTATGTGGGAGACATAAGTATATGGACCACAAAGCCTTCATCATGCCACTTTTATATTTCCTTATATAGTGAAAATACCCAGGGTGCACTTCAAGAACACCACTTTCCAGTCACTGTGTACTGTAGGCCACATTTCACTCTGTCCCATTAGTAAGACGACGGAGTTCCACACAGATGTATGAGAGCAAAAAAATACTTTTCTTAACTTTAGAGCCTTCTTCAGTGAGGAACTGAGTCTCTGCTTTACAGGAGGTAATGACCTAGTATCACCCCCTCTTAACGATGGGGAAATTGAAGTCATAAATATCCCAGAACTGTGACCAAGGTCTCCTCCCTTCTAAAGCCATACAATGCCGAAGGATTGTCCTCCCAGCAAATTACCACATTCACAAATCTTTCCTACAGACACAAAAATCTTCTCTTGTCAACAAAGCAGAACATCGTGGGAATATGATTAGAAAATTTTATAGGCAAATGTGTGCCCTTTACCAATTCTTTCAGCCTAAATGGAAAACTCTTCCATTGTATTTTTTCATGCCGTCCAGCAAGGAGGAATGGTAACACCACTTCTTACTGAGAAATACAAGAAAGCTCGTAACAAGACGTACATTTCTACCAAATGTCTGTTCTCATTTATTTTTATTCTTACTCTGTTTGCCAAACAAGCTTTTCTAGCAGAAGGATTGCATTTGGGTTGCAAAGTCTTGCTCTTTTTGTTTTGTGCCAGAACTGTGGCTTAGCCCTCTTTTCCATACAAAAAGCAACAGGCCTTTGCTGGTTTAAACAATCTTTTCTACATTATCAGCCTGTTTGCAAACCCTGTGAAGTAAAGTTAGATAGTTAAATGGTGGGTATCTGGTGCTAATGAGAAAGACTTCCCTAGAGTTCTTCTTCAGTAGGTGTGCTATGGCAAAGAATGCAATTTCAGATTCTTTAAATCTCACAGGATTTTTCCCATGGTCTGAATTATTTGTCTACTTTTCCAATGACTTGCTGACCCGCTTCACCTGACATGACATATCTCAGTCAGAAGGTGTGAAAAGTTACACTGGCATCATTAGAAAATAGTCTCAAGCTTCGTATTTACACTGATAGTAAACAGAAAACTTCAACCTAGAAGTCGCTCTACTGCAGCCAATAGAATTATAGTACAGATGAACGTAGCCTGCAGATGCTTTTGCCTCATGACTGCCATGTATCTAAGTACTCGTCCTGTGGATGAACTCATGAGTATTTACTACGAATAGCTTACTGAACTATGGAAAATACCAGTTCTCTCTACTTCTGTGCAATAGCAATTTTTCATTTCAGGGTTTTTCCAAAGGCACACCCTATTTACTAGTCATCATCTCTTAACTATTAGCAACATTTTCCTTCCATTGAACATGAATAATAGTATATTGCAATGTTAGGATGGCATTATATACCTTACACTCACTACTGGGCAGGAACTGGGGAGCACATTATGATCAAGGTTGACTGTCATCTCTCCTTAGATTCTACTTTTCTGTGGGAGTGCTCTTAGAGAAATTATTTTTTAGATTAAATTGTCCCTGTGCTCATTCTGGAAGATTTTTATGTACAGAAAGTTTTAGTCACATCTTTTTAATGACAGATGAGTTGTTTTATCCAAAAGTACATGTACGCCCCACACACACGTATATTCCCCTGGTAATGCCATGGTTAGATGAAAAATGAGAAAGATTGAAATGAACAATATCAGAGTGGACACATCTTAATAATCTCCTTAGAAAAAAACCAACCTGGCAAGGAGATGGATTCGGGAACGAAGATGAGAAATTATTGTGATTATTTCAGATTCACATTTCCTAGAGTAAATGCCATTTTCAGAAGTGATGTAAGCATATCAATGCCTAAGTCAGACTGAAAGCCAGTAGAATCTACCTGGCTAAGTGAGTTCACAGGTTATGAATTTAAGATACGAGTAGCATTTGGTGGTAAAACTTGCTAAGGGCACTTATTTTGAAATATGAATGACTTTTCCCAGTTCACTCTTACCACTTTGTAAGTAAGAAAAGGCCGGTCTTCACATCTATTATAATACCAATAGAATTATTAATATTATAGTTATACCATTCTAGTTTGGCTTCGCATTTCCCCTGTTCAGACAAGCAAAGCGTGACGTTCAAAAAAGTAATGTTTTTACAGCGCTATTAGATGTGGACATTAAAGTTTTGCATCTTTTGGAACTTGAGGAGATTTACTACTTGCACCATGAAAATCTTAGGTTGGCTCAGCATTTGAGGGTGCTGCTGTCTGAAGCTTTCAATAATTCTGTTGAAGGCTATCAATTCAAAGAGGGTCAGATTCATTAAAATTCTACATAATGGCTGAAAGATTAGAAAAATAGTTATTATCTTCTGCCTGAGCACCTACAGGGAAATTTAAAACCTGTAAATATATTTTTAGAACTCAAGTACAAACAATAAATAAAATCAATTCTTTCATTCCCTCCCAGAGGGGACCAGGGCACCACATGCACTAAAGACATGGCCAGGAATAAGACCGGGGGACACGACATATGATGCACAAGCCTGATGTACTGACACAGCATGTATGCTTCACATTCAGGAAGAAAAAAAGTCATGTTGTAATTATCTCATGGTTTCAGACACTAAGAATGTATTTCCTTTCTGTCTAAGTTCATATAGAGCAGAATAAATCATACCAATATTATTCTTACCTCTACAGCTGTCTAAAAGCCTTTGCCTGACATTCAGGTTAGGTGAAGCAGCTGCAATTCAGATTGATTTGCTTTATACTGCTAAAACATATATTAAAGAGTGGCATAAAAAATCTTAAGGTTTTAACAGTGTAAGGAAGAGGAAAAGACTTTTTTTCCATATCAGCAAACATTAAGTTTTGTCTGTATTCAGAATGGTAAAAAAATGTTAAGGCATTTAGGAACACAGCTATGTTAATTCAAATTGTAACGTGAAAGCAGATTTTTAAAAAAGCATTCTTTCTCCCAAGACAGCTTATTTTATACTGGGAACTGTCTAAGACAAGGAACATGTGTTGTCAGGGCAAGTTGCATCTTTGATGAAGGGGTTCACTGGAGCATAACAGTGCCAACATTGCACTGCTTGCATCCCACTAGAAGGCTCCCCTGGAAAGCTGCACTGCGAGAAGCCACAGCGAAGAATGCAGATCCGCAAGGAGCATTTTTTTTCTGTCAGCACATCTACCTCACTTACTGGAAACCCTCTAGTTAAAAGCTTGTCTGCATGTTAGGGCTTATGCCCCTATAATTATGCTGCTAGAACTGCCTGGTGGTGCAGTTGTGTCTGCCCTTGCCTTCTCAAGGGGAAATTGAAAGGATTTTGCAAGTAGCTTTGACAGCCCATTATCAAAGCCGTGCCACTACCAAAAAGTTGGCAAGGCTGAAGAAGGTGATAAAATAATACCACTAGTGTAACCTGAACCAGATTAAAAAAGCTACCATACCTTCTGCTGGCAGAGCTATTGGGCAATGACATTATCAGCTGCTTCTTGAGATCCGTAAGGTTGGCACAGGGCGGAAGGCTGAGGTAAGAACGAGAACAGGCACAGCAACACTGTCGTCCCCCTAGCTAATACGGTTATGCCAGCTAAGCCCCCAAGGGAATGACATGGCTGGAGCCATCTTCATGAGTTTCTAGAGAGAGAGGTCAACTGTTAATGATATTCCTAATTAGCTCAATCAGTGTGACCTGAACATTTTTTTTTCTACAATCTGTCAGGAAATTAGAAATAAAATTGAATGGTGACTTCTTACCTAACTAGCTTGCAGGATAGCTATTCTAAATAAGCCCAAGTTTGCTGTTGCACGTTAATGATTTAAACCTGTATCACACACATGCACTTTACACAGAACAGATGTTCACGGTCAAAGTCATGGATAATGAAACAGACGAGTTTTAGAATATTAAGAAAAGTGCACCCAGTTATAGCATAGCTGGATGGAGCTGAACATCGTTTAGGTGATCCATACATGTGTTTTTTGGAAATACCCAATGTGGTCAGACTGTGTAAATTAGGTCAGTAATTTCAGAATGTTTCTAATTCGTTCTCAGAAGGGATTTAATATAAATGGCTTATGTTATAAACAGTTCTCTCCACAAGTAGTATTTTTAAAGCACACAGAGAACACACACCCATGTAAATGTGCCTGTTCATTATTTTTTTATGCAAACTTATTGACCTTTATGAATTCCACCGAGTTTAGTTAATCTACCCCAACAATACAACCTTGCCTCAAATTTACCATTAGAGTTGATATTTCTTAGTGTTGTTGGGCCTCAATTCTGAAAACCCCAGCACTTTATATTTAAGCCCATAAATGGCACCAAATCACATGGTTGACCTTAACAGTACAGACAACTCATTCCCTATAAGGCAGCAGCAGTCTTTAAGGAGTTCAGCCAGTCTCCACAGCAAATTCCCTGCTGTGTTTAATGGATTATTCCCACCCACACAAGCCAGTAACCACAGAGAGCACAATAAAAGATTCACATAACTACTTACATCCAAATACAGTCAAATAATTTGTCAACATCCCTTGTAATAAAAAAAGATAAAATCCAAAATTCTGCTTTCCACCTCATACTAAAACTCAAGCTTAGAAAACAGAATACGTTACCATGAATTTTGTTCCTAACTTTTGCCTCAACAACCATCTCTATCCTTGACATTCATACTTTATAAGTTTGTAGCAGCGACAAACTATCCTGGCATAAGTTTTATGCATCATTTCACAAACCTTTCTTCATACACAGCAGGGGTTAAGTCAATAGCACTGTACAGTTCACATATTTCAACATCAGCTGTCTATTAAATGGCATCTAATAATAACATTGTCAGATTACTGGCTGCCATTGATTAGGAAATCACTATTTAAGCTAAAACCACGACTATATATATTCAGAACCACAGCTTTATTACCCTTTCTGGTCTATCTGCACCTACAACGCCGAGGTGAGGATGGAAGTACAGTCCTAGAGTACAAAACTGGGTTCTGTGAATAACACTGAGCTGAGGATCCATCAGTTCTTTCCAAAGTCAAAAGAATCACGTGGGAGCTAATATTCAGACATGTCACTGCAAACCTTAGCTGAAGTGACAAATCCTCTTTAAAATTTAACAAGCCCTCTGCATTTTGAACCTACTCCAGAGATAAAATCAGGACTGGATGAGCATTAAGGAAAGTTCCTCACGCTGAACAGCTAGAATTATTACTTCACAGTTCATTCAAAATCAGCCTGTCCTCAATCCAAACGCAGCACATCTGACTGACCCCGGCGTGAGAGAATGTACAGGCAAAGAGCTGCTTAGGACTACCCTTCTAACAGCATCTGCCCTGGACGAAAACACTTCAGCAGTAAAAAGGAAGCGCCTGCTTCCCCAGCATATTAATGTTTGAACATTATTGCATAGAAACATAATCAGAGGACTTTTTAATAATGTTAACACGGTCAGTTCCTTATCCCGTCCCATTTGTCTGGTACAAAGTGGATTGATTCACGCACAAAACGTTCAGCAGACGTAGCTGTCACGCCAAGTGCACACACACCCTAGCTTAAGCAGACATAATAGAACAGAACAGGACCCACCACTCTACCTGACCAGTGCCAGTTGCATCGTTACTACAGCCACTGAATCCTGATATGTTCATGTATGGTGTTATGTGGTTATGACAAATACAGCAATACAGAAACAATTACGAAATAAAATGTATGCTCCTACTCTTTATGTATCCTGCTGTTTACTTATTTCTCATTTGGTTTGCCCTTGAGTGGTTTGCTTGAAAGTATCTGGGGTGTAATACAGATAAATTTTTCCACATGGATTTACTACGACAGGTGCTCCACAGGCCATGCCAGAGTGGTCAATGTCCTCTTAGTTTATGACGTGAGAGGCACAAAGGCCCAAAATCCAGCCCTTTAGGTTAGAGTGATAAATAAGGCTGTCCTGGGAGTGACGCTGGAGAAGAGACTGGGGAACAAAGTTCATTCAATTTAGAGCAATGCTACATGAAGATATTTATACTGAAAAGCAACTATACCAAGGGACCCACATGTAATCTCCTGTGTGTTAATGCCTCAGGATTGCACAGACACAGGCAGCTGCCTGACTGCAGCGAACAGGCTGGAAACCAAAGGAAGGTGGTTAATCGCATAATTTGTAGTGAAGTCATAGCAAAGTATGCTGTAAGTATTAGGAGCTTACAAGAGTCTCCTATGGATAATGTGCAGACATACGGCAAAAAATCCAAAGGCTGTTGCCTAGCTCAGGCAGTCCATGAAACATAAATCATTGGTGGTACGGGAGCAATTCTGGGAAACTACTGCCACGTGCCTGATCGGTTCTTGCCTTCTTTCCTAGAACTAAGTTTTTCGCTACCATCTGGGACAGGAAGCTGGGCTAGATGGATCTTCAGTCTCATCTGGAATAGCCGTTCTAATGAAAGTCACATGTACTTCACTCTGCAGTCTACCACTATTAGGAGAAGTTGGATTTATCCCTTATCCTCCTTATCTCTCATGTGGAAAACAGCCACATGGATAGGTCACGTCTTACTGCATTGCAACAACAAAGCACTCTGCATTTTGATGAACCGGGACAGAGCAAACTAAGGTATGTGAAAAACTGTCTCCTTCACCAGCACTAGGGAATTGCTGTAGGTAAGCAACCTCCGTACCCAACCTTGGCAGTGCCAAAACACACCCATGGATAGGTAGTATGAAACATGTTCTTCCCCTCCTTCCCTTCCTGCCATTCACAGGTGATCTGAAATTACTGCTCCCTCTCCACAACCTCAAGAAAGTCCTTCCTCCACTGGCCACCACTCAACAGACTATAGTGCATCTGCACACATAATAGTTTTCCTCCAGGGGATGGTATCTACAAGAAACCAGTATCAGCACATTGTTCTGTTGTCACATGACTGTCTTGGGAATAGCATGGATTCCAGAGAGCGCTACACGTGGCTTCACTTGACCAGAGCAGCATGTATTTGCAAAATCCCAATTTTCACTTTCACTGCCCGATGCACACCAAAGACTGAGACTAAAACACTGACAGCAACCAGTTTCCCTCAGGAACCGAAAGACATAATACACCTCCTGGAATAGATGCCTATTTTATATGTTATTTTTGAAAACTGTTGATCAGTGAAGACTGGTACAATTCTTCCCTCCTGCTCTATGTCATATGTTTTTCTTCAGATGCAATCTAATCCACTAAAACAGCAATGGAAATATCTTCTTGTGCAACTCTGGATTTTTGCCTCCCACCCAATTTTCAGCATGGAAGTATATTGCCAAACAAGTAATGCTAGTAAAACAAGACAAATCAAAAGCCTCTCATTTTTTTAAGGTCCTCATGGAACTTAGGACTTTTTGAAATCAGTTCTTTGAAATTCTCAAAACACTAAGCATGAAGAAAGTTAAGCTTGACGGTACCCTAGAAGCTTCAGATAAATGCCTATAGATAGTCAAATATACATAGTCACATTATGTCTATTGTTGCAACTTAAAACTGGACTTAACCCTTGCAACTATTTTTCTTGGCATAAAAAATGGAACCTGAAAGAGAGTTTCCATGTAAAGTTCCAGCTTTGAACGATTAGCATAATAGCCTTTGTGCTGTATTGTAATAAACTTGACAAACTGGAAACATTTATAAGATATTTAGAGGAATGGCTAGGAAATTGCGTTGTATCTCCAGAGCTGCAGAATGTGGAAGCAGATTGCTTTCATGGAGAAACGAGAAATTGCTGAAGCCTACAAGGGTACTCAAAGATGATGACTATTACCATCTGAATAACATGTTAGTTGTTTGCAACAACCTCTGTGGGAATCCAGGAAAATTTCTTGAAAAGTACACTCCATTTAGCATTAAAAATAGAGGGACAACTACTTGAGCAAAGACATAGCCAAGCATCTTGCTCCATGGCTACAAGTTCACTATCCTCTTCCACACAGAAGTGCACTCAGAAACTCATTTGTCAAGCTAACAACAAGTATTACAGCGCTTGAGGTTTTTTTGCCAGTACTATTTGAATAGAGTAGCTGAATATATTGTCAGTGAAGGTGCTGTGTTTCAAGGAGTTTCCACAGTCAGGCCAAATAAAAAGCAGGTTCTTATGTCCTGTGCAGAAATGGCTTTGCACGAAAAAGAAATACGGGTTTCCTATGTGAAACATCAGGTATCATATGTAGAGTTCGCCTACTGACTTAAGAGATTTATGCTAAGGATAAATTTGTCCTTACCATTCCTGACCAGCATAAACCTGACTTTTCACCTCAGCCCAGAATTTCCTTCATACTCTTAACTGCTATCAGCACAGCTTCGCTTCTGATACCCACACTAAGTATGTAATCTCTGTTAAAACCTGTACTTGGTACCTACATTTGATGCTTCTCTTCAATGGATTGTTGATATCTCCTGTATCTATTTTTACTATGTCTTGCATATATACTTCTCTAACTTCTATTCTATCAGTGACCTTTCAATAAAATACTGATCTCCTGTCAGTTTCCAGAATAACAATGTTTGTAATATCCAGACAATAAATATAATACACCTCATAGTAATTATTTTTATTTCAACAAGCTTGCTAGTCCTATTTTCCTCATTCAGTATTACCTTTAAATTCCATCTATAATTAAATCAAAATTAAAGTCACAAAGTGTCTTTCTTGCACAGCAAGAAAATATAATTATGTTAATTAAGTTTTTAAAAACTACAGGGAAAGCAAACAAATTCAGATCTAAAGAAATGCATTGAAAGGGCTTGGCGTGTTCATGTAACATAGCAGATTTTTCTAACTTTTACTTGCACTTTCATTTTGACCAGCATCTTCTGCTTTCCAAGAACACTGTACTCCTCATCGTAAGGGTATTAAACTAGATTTTTACTACCACACCATCATGTAAAACGGACCCTTTTTCTTTCTAGACTTAAAACAAACTCGATCATTTAGAGACATTTCTTTGTAAGTTTTCTCCTATGCTCTTCTCTCGAAGAGACAAGACCCAACATCAACTACACATTTTCATAGATTCATTTAAGCATTTTTTTCTGTAATTCTCTTGCTGATCCTAGACAGCTGCCAGCACACAGTCTCTCCAACAGTGAGACACCCAAATCCCTTAGACTATGGATACCAAATCACCAACTCTCATCAGCACGTAAAGGTGTCTTCCAAAAAGAAAAGTGTGCAAAGCAACCTAACGCAAATCCACCCCTGCCATTCCACAACCCCAGCCCACCATGGTATTTGTTGCTTTTCCCCAGGTGATTTTCAGCCCTTTACAGCCCTCCTCATAATGTTCAATCCGCTGCTCACCTCAGCCATAAATGCCAGTATTCAACCATTTCCTCAGAACGAAACACCTCTTCAGCGCCCAGAAGCAAAACTTGGGCAGGAACCATTTGTCCTTGCCTGAAAGAAAAAACACAGAACAAAAAGTGAGTGAGGGAAAGGTAGAGAATTTCGACTGTCTATTGGACATAAACTGTGCCATAAAAAAAACCCAAAACCAGATATGAAGAGATGGGAACTTTGCTCCAGTGGCACACAACTGCTGCTATGTCTCCACTTCCCCACAAAGAAGGATGGTGAAATTGTGAAAATATATAAGGAAAGAGCAACTGTAATACGTAGATAACAGCTATTTTGGAGTCTACATAATTTTCAGGAAGATTTGGGACAATATCTGTTTTCAATAAAATGTCATGAGCTTAGAGAGTCTCATACAGATAACATTGGCAATACATCTTTTCTGAATTTTTAACATGAAAACCATATTGAAAATTGTGACCTGACTTTATATCATTGCCAGGATTTTTTAGTTATGCAAATGAACTGGAGATAAGCTACTTTCTGGGATTGTCTACAAATGAGTGTTTTACCAAAAAATTTAGTCACTTAGTGAGTAGATCTATCAAAAATAGATCTACTTCACAGCTGAAGAACGGTTTGGCAAGTGACAAGAATGAAGGTAACTAGTATGGGTCTGCTGGGAACTTAAATGTGGATTTACTTTGGTTTAAACTCATAAAGACATCTTCTGTTAACTTCAGTAGCAGTGCTAATTGTATCTGCATACCGAAGTCAAAGCAACAAAAATGCTGGTTTTATGTTTTGCTGATGTATGTCATCAGAAAAATAATTTTCATTTATGGTTTTCTTTTTTAATAGAATAAGCTTTAACCTAAGATCCATGGGGAGATTCCATTATCAGACATAATTTGTAATGTGTGGTTAAACTACATGCCAAAAGCTTTGGCAGTGTTTATAATTCTTAATGATTATTTGAAAATAACCTAAAAGAGAATATAAATGCAATTAAGATATGTCAATCAGGCTTAAGAGAAGCTCCTCAAGCCTGAAAATCTGTGTTCCCTGCTGTTGCACTCATAGCAAAGAGCTCAAGCATCAACTAGATACCTCATTTCCACTCATGCAGAATTCTGTAATGAGTCACAGCATTCTAAAAGAGTCACAGCAGAGCAAATATAACTGACTGTTACAAATTTAACTGATCTAAACTTGACTGGGAAATCACGCAGTTTACAGCACATTCTACATTCCTTGCAATTCAAATAGACTACTTGGTTTGTTTTACTAATCATAAAAAACAATGAAAAAGTCAAAATACTACATACTTATGCAAATATATTACAGAATTTGGAACTTGTTACTATTGAGGAATACCTGTTACTATTAATAATAGTAATAATCATTGTCTACCAATGATTTTGTAATAATACTGTTGTTTCATTTAAAATAAAATCAAAATAATTTCCTTGTTTCTCCATGAAAACATGCATTTAAAGGATCTAATAATATTTGTGAAAGGCATTATAAATGTTTCTTGCTGTGGCTAATGATTCCTATTTTATTTACTTTTTAAAAATAATACCAGAAACTTTGCACCAAATTCGATCCCACGTCAAATGCTAGAATTTTCCTTTTTCATGTTCAAAGCTACTTTCTATTGTTTCCACTTTAAGGTTCTGCAGACTGCAATAGTAAGACAGGGTGCAGAGAAAAGGAAAACCTTAATTTATTTTAACCACAGTAGAGAAAGCTACAAAAAACCCCACATTCAGTATTTAGTACCTCTGTAGAAATACAATGCACTGTTACTGAATGACACAATCTACCTAACTCACATCAGTGCTTCTAATACTGTGCTCACTTAAGAAGACATTTCAGAGTCAGACCATGCCAGACAATAAATGCTAGTTATCAATCAAAAATGCATCTCTCCATAAACTTTAGCACTCTGAGAGCATTGATTTACTGCCTTAACATCTATAGAAAGGGATGCCAAAAAAACTAAGATTAAAAACTCTCATTAAAACAGACTTGGCTGGGTATATATTTCTTCAGTTCGTGCCTTAAAACTGCGTATTTGAGCCAAGATTTTTCTAAACATACAACATTGACTGGTAGCCTGAGGACTTCCAATAGTTGCATGAAAAGCATAGGAAAAGAGTTCTTAAAAGATTGCCTGTGCTTTGATGTCTATATTTCTCTTCAAGATCCTAAATACAAATTTCCATTTTGAATCTATTTCTCTTTCATTTCCTACAGAACAATTTAATATGTATTTTGTATCTCAGCTGACAGCTACGATGAAGAGAACTTGTGCTCCTGTTTGACTCTGTTTCCCTGCCACCATCATCTGGGAGTGGGTCCTAAGGGAAAATAAGGTAGTAAAACAAGTGAAGTGACTGGAGGCTCTTATTTTACGTTTCAGAATATTGACTACATCATAGCAAAAGATGTAGTTAAGGCCATCACTAATGATCGTCATGACATTCAAACCGAACTTGGGCTTCCCCATTAGTTCAAGACGGCAGCAGGGGGGGACCAGCGTGAGGCCAGACAAACGTGTGCGACGAGTGCCTCCTGGTGGCTAGCTTGCCATATGGCAGCGCACACCAGGGAAGGCAAACGCTTGCCTTTGTAATTAGCCTAATACAGCCACAGGCTTTCTATATAGGTGAAGGCACAGCCTGGATTATCGATGCGCACTTTAAGACCGTCACAGCACACAGTAACACACATGCACACACAGACACAATCCAGAGCGTACTGATGAAGGAAAACCCTTCAGGCTTCCAGCGACGTTCGGTACTGCCTTCTTCTCTCCCTTGTGAACCAGCACCTCCGAACAGAAGTTGAGGGATGTTGGACTAAAGTGCAAAATATGCATCTGTTAAGTAAATCAGTAACACATCTTTTTCCTTGAGTATCTCTTCCAGCTCCAGCAACTGCTGTGACTCTCACTTTTGCTCACATTCCAAACATTCCCAGTATTCTGCTGTCAGGGCCCAGGTTTTATACACAGTTTGCTGCTGTAGAAAGCAGGCTCTGCAGCAGGCGCTGAAAGTGCCAGATCATGGGATCTTGAGCAGCGTTTCTTAAAATATAGTAACATGTTCATCCCCAATACTGGAGTCCTTCGAAAATAGAGGCTGCGGGTAGGGTGGGGGTACGACTGCTAGAAAGTAAAAAAAGGCCAGCAAATAGATTTTTTTACAATACAAAGCTTCCCAAGGGTAACAAGTTTTTTTCTTAACCTAAATTTTTCTCAAACTATTTTTTTTCTCTAAACTAAGATTATTTTTTCCTTAAGCTAAGACTGCAAAATACAAGGTGGTTCACTTCTCCTCTCAGCGTCTTTGTCTCATAAAAATGTACACCTTCCAGCAGCTGGGAATGCAAAACAGAGAAGAAAAAAGTGGAGAAGTGGACAGAAAGACATAATATTCTCCCAGGATATATATTAAAAAAAAATTACTCATAAAATTTTTTGTAAAGCAACATTTCCTGATACAGGCTTTCACAAGGTGAGAGAACAACACTTCTTACTAAACAGCCATGTTTGACTTCCACTTCACACACAAATACGTATTAAGAGATAATTTTAAGTTGATGGGATTGTTCATGCCCAAGACAGTATTTTATAACTATAGTCCTTTATCACATCATATTGTAAGATTTTCCATATAATGTATTCAGCAAATCTTGAGCAATAGTAATGTGGTCACTTTTTGTAGGCTATGGTCTGCAAACTGTTAGCTATACATATTGTTATTATACCAGTGCTGAGCTTTCAGGTGGTTTTTTTTCAGGAATGATACGAAAAGGCAGTATATTATTTTGGTGTGAATGACTGATATTGGTAGCATGTTTTTATATGTGCATTACTTTTATATGTGCATTACTACACATAGCTTCAAGGTCAAACCTGAGATTGCCAGTATAGTGCAATCTCATTGGTGTGAAGTTAATTTAAAATGTTGTGGTGTTTTGATTTTTTTTAAAGTTGTGATATTTAAGTTCCAATCTCGAATGGCATCTAAAACCTAAGCAGTTAACTCAGGTCCAGAATAAAGGTTTTATCCTCATACTACTGAAAAACTATTTTTATTTGTCTGTAGAGGTCAGTATGACTAGCAGGAATCCAACTGGTCCAAAAGGTGAATTTGCAGAAAAGGTAACAGGCAGCTTTTTTCTTGTTGTGTTCAGCACCACCGGACGAATATGCTCGCCAACATTTGTCAGCCATTTTGTAACTGATGTACTTTTGAGGTAAAGCAATTCTTCATTTACAATTTGCACAGCAAATTTTATCAAAAGCATTGATAATACAACTGCTTTTTTCTAGTGTACTAATTTGGTAGAAAAGTATGTGGTGAATGTTCCATTTGTGGAAAATTTTAACAACAGCAACTCAAAGTTTTATAGTCAAGTATACAAACCTTGCATTAAAAAATGAGTGGATAACGTTTTTTGTCCTAGACAAAAAGAAACTTTGGCAAAATTCTCTTCTCTGTAATACCAATTTTTAGGACCACTGATATTTTTTTCATTTCCCCATCCTGTTTTCTGTTATCCTCATCAGCTTGCTTTCTTTTAATATCTTGCCCATTCTTTGTCATAGATATACCTCCTTTAAGTAACCAACTCTCTTTTTTAGGATGACTTGCAATTCCTTTTCTCACCACCACATAAAGTGTCAGTCTAGGTTATTTGAACATCTCTGTTTTTACGGAACCATGAATACAACAGTCCTAAAAAGCAGCATTCAAAAAATGGCTAATTTTATATAAATGAGCTTAAATATTCAATTTACATTCATAATTTTCCATTCTTTAGAAGCTGGATAGGATAGATTAGCATTTGAAGATCTTTGTTCTATCTTAAAGATCTACTACCTGTTCAGGACTGCAAATTTTCACAGGACTTCCTATAACCTCACGTTCATTTTTCTCCAAAAGGGATAATAACAAGAAATAATCATGGGAATAGGGTCAATGAATCTTGGAAAAGTGTTCTTTTTTTAAAAAAGCTTTATAATTAACGCAGTACGTACATGCTAGATGGTGTGTAAAGTTTGGTGTCACTACTGTTTATAAAGTAAGAGATTACAACCTAAAGGGGAAGATTTATATAATATCTACAATACTGGAAGAGAATAAGATTCTAGGACGACAGGTCATTAAAAAACAGTATGCACTTTGTCTGGGGAAGCATCTGAGCCATGTTCCTTACACAAACACCTAACTGATCAAAAAAATTTGCCAGTACCATAGCAGAAACTGCAGCCTCAGTAATGCGCCCCATCTTTTCAAAGCTTTCACCAGCTTCATAAAGGAAATTTCTGTCAGTAAGCCCAGTACTGCAGGTAAGGTTGCTGTTATTATTCTGGCATGCTTGATCTATGCTATTTTCAGGTATCAGTTTGTTTTCTCCTTCCCCTCTGCAGAGAGGATTTCTTCCACACTTTTTAGTGAAAAACCTGCCATAAAACATGACAGAAAGCACTGATACGTGCAAGACAGTCCAAGAGACTTCCCCTGGGAAAACACGAGGGCGCAGCTGAGAATTACCGAAGGCATCCATGTTGTCTGTGTAGCTCTGACTGGGTGCCGGCTTCGCCCGTAGCCCATTTTGGCGGGAACAGGCGTTCACACGAGTCAAAGGCCGCAGGCCGCCTTTTGCACCACCGTCTGCAGCGGTTCCTGCCCCAAGCCCCCGCAGCCCTGTGAGGTGGCACGGGATGGGGAGGTAGGGGCGGAGGGGGCGGCCTGTGCCGCTCGCCCTCTCACCACACAGACCCTCAGGGGTTGCCAGCCCCGGGGCCGGTTTGCCAGCCACAAGGGTGACGGCCTGCCCACAGGTGTGCCTTCACTGGAGGCGCCGCCCTTTCCAGTTTGCCGGGCGGCGTATTCGTCTCGTTCCTCGGGCCCGCTTGTCCCTGTCATGCCGACCGGCCGCTCCGCCCTGCCCTCAGCAACGCACCCGGCCCCGGCCCGCTACTTGCTCTGGCTCCTCCCCTCGTCGCTCGGTTGCGGCGGCGCTTCTGTCCGTCGGGACTGACATGGCGGCGGCGGCCGCCTTCTCCTCCTCCTCCGTGCTGCGCCCGGGCTTGGCGCCGCTGAGGAGATGGCGAGTCCTCTCGCGCCCAGCGCCTCGGCCCGCCTGCAGCACCAGCAGCTCCCCTCGCAGCGCTGCCAGGTACACCGCATTGCTCGGGGCATCTTCATCCTCCTCCTCCTCCTTCTTCTCCTGCCAGGGAGCGTTATGGAGGACGGCGGGCCGGGCGGCCGCCGCCGTTTAACGGTGGCGCTGGCAGCCCACGGGCGCGCGGCGGGCTGAGGGGGAGCCCTCAGGGAGGGCAGGGCGGCTCCCTCAGCCGTCGCCTCAGGGGCGGCCTCCCCCGCGCCCCGGCCCGGGTTGCGGTTCTCCCCGGGAAAATGGGGCTCCGCGGGGTCTGTGCCAGCGGGCAGAGGTACCGGGAGGGAGGGAAGGGGAGGGCGGGCTGCGGCGTTCATCTTGTGGGGATTTAAGGGGTGCACCGAAATGGGGGAGCCTGGCGGGCCTTCCCGCCTCCTCCCCAGGGGGCGTCTGGCGATCTGTTTGCTCCCGGTAGCTTAAAGAGCCTCTCAGTTGATTTACACAGAATTACTATGCATATTAATTTTTTGGCACTTGTGATTATTTTCGCTGATGGGTTGGAGGCGAGTATTTTAGTCTTTGCAAAGGAATATTACTGTCTGTGTGAAGGGACGTGATGGGGACAGCCCGTCCCGTTGCTTCTCGCTGCCCTCAGCAAGGCAGGTGGTGTGATACTGCGGCACTCCTTGAAAAAAAGAAACAAATTTTAAAAAATACAGATTAAAAAAAAAAAAAAGTAAATAAACAAACAAACCCGATGTGGTCATGCTGTGTCTCTGGTAGCGTTGCCGGTGTTAGCTGACAGCCCGGATGCCTGGGGCGAGCTGGACACACTGCGACGCAGCGAGGACCAGTCTCCTGATGTTGTTACCCTCTGTGTTTCATTTAATGTGCTGGGTGGACTGACCCTCTCCTGTTGGTGTTGTGGCATGGCAACTGCGAGTCCTGGGTGCGGATGGGAGGGTTTCAGCTGAGCTCTTGCTTGTCGGTCTTTTCACTTATGCTGGAGTTGTCTTAAATACTGACCTGAAAACTTGCTCAGATTAGCAGGTCACAAGTAGCCTACACTGAAAGCAGTGTCTTTGCTTTATGTTTTCAAACGTGAAAAGATTAGTAAGCCGTACTGTGACATTTGAAATGTGTCTGACCTCCTAGGTATTTGGTGTATCCTGTACAACAAAGGATTCGATTCTGCCAGCTTTGGCAGAAATAGCTGTATTTCTGGAACAGTACATGCCTACTTCTGTTCTTTGCTGCTACTAACTGTTTTTGCCAGTTCTGCGAAGCGTAGGTGCTCCTGTACTAATGTTTTTACAGAGGTTTTCATGTGGTATATATGGGACTGAGAAGGTCCCGTTGTGATGCTCCACATGATTTTGTATAGGTTGATCTAAAATAGTAGCTGACTTCTTTATTTCTGTAACGTCCTGCAAGTCAATGGGTGCACTGAAAGATTAAGTACATGAATCGGTCTGTCGTAAACTCACACAGGGTTTAGAATAAGAGCATCCGTGAGTGGGTAGGATGATAGTGGGGCGGGATGGCCTAGTAACACGTATTAAATCGGTCATTACACCTGGTTTTTCATGTAGATAAAATTTAAAATAATAATTCACTGCTTAATTTCAGTATCTTGAATAGCTTGCTGCAGTTTAACCTTCTTGTACAGCTGATGCTTTACTTTTTCATGTAAATCTTGTATAATATTTCCATCGAAGGACTTAAACTATCTAGATTCTAAACCTAAGAAGCATCAATATGTTATAATATTTGCTATTTTTGTATTTGACAGTTGTGAAAAATTTTCTGTAATTGAGAAAGTTGTATATGCAGTCTTTTTAATAAGTAAATAGAAGACTTGGAAGAGTGTTGTAGTGCAACTAAGGAGAATGGCAAGGTATTGGAAGTTTCTCCTTAGCTATATATTTAAAGCTTGCTTTTCTTTTTTTTTTTTTTTCTTGTGAGAGTTAATTTTATAACCGGGTGGGTTTGCCGAGTCTGAGTTCTGAAGGTCCAAATAACAAATGTGATAGTATTTACTGAGTTGTAGGAAAGTATTCTTCTGGATATTTATTTCACGTATGAAAATACTGGTTGATGCATAGAAGACAAATGACAGTTGAATTCAGGAAGTCACAGATATTTTCAAGGTGACCTTTGTTTTACTTAAAATGGTTGCTCAGGCGGTTGCTAGAATTGGAAGGTGAGCTGAATTGAAGTATATTTTGTGCAGGAGGTTGTATGTGTATGCTGCCACTCCATCTTTCCCTGATAAACTCTCAGCACTCTATGTATCGCATCTGGAGAAACACTGAAAGCTTTAATGGTTGTTGAGTAAATCCAGAGACTTTAAAAATGCGGTATGAATAGGTGGTGACTATGTGGCACAAAGTAGGTTGTTGGTGAAATATACTTAATGAAAATAAATTAGCTGTCTTACATAAAAAGTGACGTTAGTGCAATTGTTTTCATACTTGGGAAGGCAATTTCTGGAGTCATGAAGGACAGAGAATAATCTTGGAAGACACTTCTACGTTTGGAATGGCAAATGACAGTGCATTGCCACCTGATTTGTTTCCTTTTTAGTATTTGCATCTAAACCCAGGAATGGTTTCTGCTTTTTAGCCACTGGCATTTAAACAAGTTGCTTTTAGTAACTTGGTAGGTAGTATCAAGACGACTGTGGTGTTGTTTTGGGTGCAGTTAAAAATAGGTAGGCAGTTGGTTTCTTTTCCAGAAGTGCAGGCAGCAACTGTTTGTGTCCAAATACAACCTTATTTAAGCAAAGAGTTCTTTTCAAGAAATGAGTCAACTATGTTATGAGTGGGATGATGCTCCTGGCAGTTTGTTTGTGCCTCTAGGATTATTATTATTTTTTTCCATCTTTAAGATTAGAAGAGGAAAGAAGTTGTTTCAGAATTCACCACTATGCATTTCTTCTATGTGCTGTTAGGGTAATATTTTGAAATCCTTAATGTTCTACCATCCATGTGTCTATAAAGTTTAAACAAGTGTCTCTGACTAAATATGGTGTCTGCTGGCTTTTTGATATTTTCCCCATGTGTTGAATTGTTAAACAATTCTTATGCTTGAGTATGCTGATAAACAGACAAATATGCATCTTATTAATATAACAAAACATTAATCATGTGTTAGTTTACTGCAGTTGTGTAGTTTCTTATAGTAGAGATAGAGTGCAAAATTGGTTTTAGACCATCTCAGAAAGCATGGTGGCTTTTTTTTCTTCCTGAATGTTGTTCTAGGTGCGGACTTGTTCATCTTCTTCATCTATAACTCTGTAAGATGCAAAGCTGACCTTTCACACTGCATTTTCCAATTATTTGGTGATTTCAGTTGCTCTGTGGTTCATGGTCAGTAAGTTTTATCTGAAGGTTTCTTTTCCCTGTGCTTTGTCTTCACTGAGATTCTCCTTGAGACTTGGAGTCACTCTCATAAACATTTGCCATAACCGTACGTGCTATTTACCATCTGCCTTCCCAGTATCTTTAAGTTATGAATATGAAAAATAGAACTACTCTTTGCATTGATACTTTTCTTAACTTCCTCAAAGTATCCATTCAGCTGTTGGAATGCCAGAAGAGGGTTGCTCTTTTAAAGTAGAACCATCCCATAACTTCTTGCTAAGGTATAATTGTACTTGTTTTCTTCTGCATATGTGAAATAACCTGGAATCATTTTGATCTATACCTGGGCTGCCCCAGAGTATTAATTTTTCAGAATAATGTTAAGTTGAAACATTTCTGTTTTTCAGGCAAGTTTTATCTTTTACAATTGACTTCCGCTGAGGCTTGTAGAATGTACCGTTGGTTGTCTTTAGAAAGATCCAGGTGTTGAAGAGCCTTATCACAACGCCACCTTGTGAGGATGTATTACAAACGTTTTGTCCTAGCTTACAGTGTTAGTGTGTGTGTAGGTTTTTTTTCCTTCTGTATTTGTGTGTATGGTTTTGTGTTTTTAGCGCAGTTTTACTGTTGTTTTACTTTGGTTTTGGTCCTTGGATGACTGAGAAGATTGAATGTGATGGGGTGAGAATGGTCAGGTTTGTGAGGACAGATCTTGAAAACGTAATGAATCTGTGGCTGGATTTTAAGGAAGAGACATGCATTTAAAATTGTTTGCTTCAAGATTAGGAAAACATCCTTTGGCAATCCATTTAGAATAAAAATAGCATAGAAATGCTATATACTTTCATATGGATTGAAAATATTTTTGGCACCAAAATATTAAGTGCGTGTATTCTTAAATGGATATGGCATTGCTACACAGGTGAGCATTAATTATTTATTTGGTATAATGAGTACATGCAAAGAAGTGTCTTGTGCCAAAGGCATGTATAGGTAAAACATAAATAATGAAGATGAGAGAGAGAGACAACTATGAAAATGAGCATATACAGAGCAGGCCATACAGGAAAAGAGTAAAACCACATCTGTTGGCTTAATTATTTTTCTTTATATATATATATATGTAAGTTAAACATTACAGAAGCTTGTGCTTGGGAAGTAGCTAAGACTGGTGTAAAATTGAAGGAAAGTAGGTATTCATGGTTTTTGTGTGCTAAGCATGTTTCTAATACTTTGCTTTCCTGACAGTCGGATAAATTCTTCTCACTAGAGTGTATTTTCTTTTTTCCCTTTTTTTTTTTTTTGGATACTAGGCACTATGATTTTTTTATTATTTAATTTTTTTTTACGTTATAAAGACACCTTGTTGGTGCCATTATAACTCATCTGGAGTCCTTGTAAACTATGCCAGTTACAAATGGTCGTCATGTTTAATCAATGTATTCAATTCAAAGCAGGGGTTACAATCTGTGTGTGTGTGTATGTGTGTATACATGTAAAGCTCTTCATCTCAAAGAAGGAAGCAAAGGATGTTTGCAGAGAGGAAACCCTCTCCTGCTCAGGCTTACTTTCTAATAAATAAGATCGAGTAATCAGTGGACGGTCTTTGGTTAGGAGCTGATGAACCAGGAGCGTGTTTTTTCTCACAGTGCCACACAGTCTGCTCCTTAGGAGAGAAGTGCACTTGTCCAGTAGTAACTTTGTGTATGTCTTGGTAGTTCTGCTTCTGGGGAGTTGGTGTTATTTTACTGCATTTTTACGCATAGAATATTACTTACTTTCTTGTTACAGTATCAGATAATTGCGTCAAGAAACACTGTTAACTAGGATTCTTGGAGCGTCTATGAGAAGATGAGAGGTTCAATTAGTGAAGGAGGTAGTGTAGATAAAAGCTTGAACTGTGGTGGAATATGTCCTGTGGACATGTACAAGGTGAGGAGCACCTGTGCTTGCTCACAGTGAGCAGACAGGCAGGAAGATGGAGAAGACTCCAGAGACCAGGAGAACAACCAAGGTAAGATAAAGCCGACGCTTGGATTATCTGAATGAAAAAGTACTTTAAGGAAGTTTTGTTCAGTCGAGATGCACTTGATCTTTGAGCAGTTAGCTGGTGAGGTGACCATAGGAAGTTGGTAGAAGACATTAAGAGCTTTACCAAAGGCTAAGTATTAATATTATTGTCACCAAAGTGTCATTCAAGCGTGAGGGTAGGGCTTGTAAGATTAAGGAAGGAATTCGACTTCTGTTCTGTTCTGCGGTGCTTCTGGAGCGCTCTTAATGTTTACCTCACATGCCATTGGAAATAAACTTTATTTTAGAATACATTTTGGGGGTTGTCATGTTACTGCTTACAAGTTGTGCATTTATTTGAAGGGGTTGAGCAGTTAGAGAGTTGTATACCATTATTTCCAATCTAGAAAAATGTTTTTTCGGTTATCTTGTACTTCCCTGTGTAGCAGAGTCCTCGTAGAACTGTTCTTCGGTAACCTAAAATGTAGAATGGATTTCTTCATGTATCAGTCAGATATAGAGGTTAAGCTTGTATGATTTCTTCATGTAAGACCATAGGTAGTCTGTGATTTTGGGTGGTCTTGTGGTTGTCCTGTCCTGTGTGGTGTCATTGTCGCTGCTGCTGTTCCCCTCCTACCTTCTTTCTTCTGCACTCTTGTGCATTTACCTCCTCTGGTCCTGAAGATTTACTAAGAATGATTGAAACTGCACAAATTTCTCAAATAAGTAAAATGTAACTTGCTCTTTTTGGCTGCTTAAAGTTATGATTTTAAGTCTTACTGAGTACCATGTTTTAAACTAGATCAGTGATACAATTTTTTGCTCTATAGCTTTCTGTCTCTTCCTGCTTTCTCCCCTCTAAGCACCGCCACGACCAAGCAGTAAAGTTAGTATTTAAAGGCTGCTTATCTGATATAAAAGAAATTAACATCCTAGCATCTGAAAGTTATACATGATGGAGGTTTATTATTTATTGCGGGTTGGTGGGAGGTGTAGGGGGGTTCTACATCCTCGGTTGGGGTGATGATCACAGCAATGATAGAGGGAAAGAGGGGGGCTGAGGAGTTCTGGGAAAAGTTCAAGGCACAAGATGTTTTCAGTTTTCCTCTGCTTTTCTATGTGGGTAGGGCAATGGTTGTGGACCCTTCACCCAAGGAGGACGTTGGTCTGCTGTAACGCTGGTTGAGGGGCAGAGTGAGGTTACTGGGAGGACAGGGAATTGAAAGGACAAAAGCGAGGAGGGCATGATAGAAGCTCCTGAGTTAGTCACCACTGGCTTATATGAGTTAAGTCCTAAGAAAGCTGAGAAATAGCATCACCTAGGCTCGGACAAAAGAATAATGTGAATAATCCCATGTCAAATAGATTTTTGAAGGAAGTTTGGGAAGGGAGGTGGGTAAAAATTCCTTAAAGCAGAAGAACTTAAGGGCGTAAGAATGTTCTCATGTTCTGTTCCCAAATCCAGGAGTTCATAGATATGTTCAACCTGGCTGGCTATGTGTGTTGGGAAGTTGGGGTGTGAAAGGTGAGCTCCTCTTCTGTATGCACTGATGGCACGTTCCTCCGCTTCCAGTAGCAGAGTGGGGAAACACTTCTTTCCCTGGAAGGATTTGTAGTGCATTAGTGTTTTTCAAATAATATTTGAAATACTAGCAAATTAACTAATCAAAGCATTTGCAAGTATTTAACACGGTAGATTGCACACTTAAGTGTCTTGTTTACGAAATTTTAGACCTAAACATTGTATGTCTTTTTGTCTTTATAGTGACGAAGCAACCATTATCTCAGGGACAAAGCTTGCTAAACAAGTTTTGAAAGAAGTTCAAAGGGATGTAGAATCATGGATATCCTTTGGAAACAGGAGACCTCATCTCACTGTCATATTAGTAGGAGACAATCCAGCTAGTCATATCTATGTCAGAAACAAGATAAAAGCAGCTGCAGCTGTAGGTATGTGTTATGTAATATAAACGATCCTTTGGTAATCACAAGATGCTGTTATTTAAAAATAAAATATTAAAAAAAAGTGGGGGGGAACACCCTTTGTATCTTAATTTAATTTTGCACTGTTTTCTTTGTCATCTTCTCTGATAAACCTAAAGAAAATAAGTTGCACTGACATGTGAAGAAAATAGTTTTAATGGCACATGAATGGTAGCCTTAAGTTCAATTCTGTATCTTAAACTGTTGTTAGGAAACAGTTTGCAGCCTTACCGTTGGAAACGGGAACCTAAAGGAGAACACTGGCTAAGTTCTTTGACAGTTAAATGTCTTAACTGGCTTTGAGAGGCTTGGTGAAGAAAGATAATCAGAGAGAAATTATGTCAGTTTTCAGTTATTTCTGCAAGATACTTTGATTATTTTTAATGTGAAATATTTGCTTAAGAGCTTGCCTCCTCAGTACCTGTTAGATTCCTTCTTTTGTATGTGGATTTTTCAGCCCGCCTCCAACTGTAGTAGCAAACCCTGCTACCCTGGAATTGATGGGAATAGGGATTAAGTAACTAGTTTCACAGGAAGATATCGAGAAGAGCCTTTTTCTTCATAATGTCAGTCTTCATGTGCATCTGCTTTATCTCATGGAATATCTGTCCTGTTGAATGCTTTATGTCCACAGTAGAGCCACCCAAGTCAATCGAAAACCAAGGCTTCACAGCTCTGAATATGAAGGACAAAATTTCAGACATAATGAAATCAAACAGTAAAGCTAAGTGACTGATTACCTGGGATAAAGCCCAGTCACTACAACATCTCATCTCCAAATGAGAGAGTATCGTAGCCTAAACAGGGAATCTCAATGTTGTTGCTATCAGTGAAACTGCAATCGTTTGAAGTACCTTGAAAAATTGTCTTTTCTAATAACGACTTATGTCCCACAGAAGTAGAAGCTCTCCGATAAAATGCCAGTAATGCTAGTGTAGCTTTATCTGTTCTGTTTTAATTGTAATTCTCAAGAGCACAGTTGTAGAAAAATTACATGCTTTATTTTCCAATAAGCAAGGCCTCCGTGGTTATTTAAGACAGTTGTTAAGCATCGGACAGATTTTTAGACAAAACTACTACGCTGTCCATAGATGAATTTCCTGATACTAATATGTCTTCTGTTTTGGTTTTTATCAGGCATTTCTAGTGAGATTGTACTGAGGCCAAAAGACATTTCTCAGGAAGAACTCTTAGATATGACGGTAAAACTCAACAGGGATTCAACAGTTAGTGGTTTATTAGTTCAGCTACCTCTCCCAGGTAGGTAACATCTTTTGTCCCGCTCCTCATGTACAGTCAATATAAGAGGAAAGATTTTGACAATTTTGGGTTGCAAGTGTATCTTACCTCTTGAAAAAGGACATGCATAGTGAAGAATTAGGTAAGATATTAATTTTTTTGTTGTATACTAGCCTGCAGTTCATTTTAAACAAAAAAGCAAATCAAATTATGAGAGTAATTTCGTATTGTCAACATTGCCTTTTTTAAAGTTCAGTCAGAGTGCTATTTCAAGGAATTTCCCTCTGCACACACACTTTGTCCCGTTTATTTCTCTTTTTTTTTAATTTTTTTTGCTTTTCAACATCTTGCACTGTTCTGCCTTGAACTCCAAGACCTTTGCCATATTTTCATCCCCTATATCATGCCAAGTTATGCCATCTAGTAGATGATGCTATGGCCTTTCTCACAGCGATTCCAGATTTTGCTTTAAACACTTGTTCTTGTTTTCTATGCTGTCCCTAATGTTTTGGGTAAGCTTTGTACTAAAGTCCTAAAAGCCACTACTCTGTTCGTGTTTTGTATTTCACTTCTGCTAATTTGTAATGATACCTCGTGAAAATATCACTTGGCAATAGCTGGCAAAATAGTATTTTGGCAGTGATGAAACTTGCAGTTTTCATCTAAATCTCCGTAAGTCAACTTAAACCACTGTATGATTCCTAATGGAGAGGCACCTAAATTATTAGAGTTCTTGTAATAAATTGACTGCCATGTTGGGTTTCCCCTGTCTCTGTGTTTCCAAGTGTTGTCTTTTATCATACATGCATACCGTATGCTCTGAAAAGCAGAAGCTGTCTTTCTGGCACATATAGGCATGATTTCTAGCACTAGCTGGGACTCCAGAGGTTACTGTTTATAAGTATCTGTGATGATGGTGAAGTTGAAACTTTATTTCGGAGTCTCAGTCTTTGCTTTCAGATAGTTCTTGCTGCCTTTATTTCATATCTATGAAACAGCAAAAATTGGAGCAGGTGCTAAGTGTTACAGAGGAAGAGATGCTTTGTTTGGATTTGTAATAAACATCAAAGTTCATGATGGGGAAGTTTTGCGCTTTGTATTACATGAAAGCTAACTGAAATTGGCCACTTGTTGAAATAAGTTGGCCACAAGGTGGAAGTGTATCACAAGTAAGGAGACTGATCTTGGACACCAAGTGAGGAACTATGGGAGCTGATGGAATGTAGTTGGTTTACTTTGAACAGACATCTCTTTCCACTAAGAACAGATTAGGGTAAACAGGTAATGTAACAAGTTTTCATTTCAGTAGTGGGAACTCATGCAAAAGATGGAGCACTGACGCCCTAGGGATGCAAATCTTTCCATCTGATGAGTGTAGCAAAGGAAAAAAACTCATCCACTTGACTCCCAATCCACTGTTGTGTTCCCCAAAAATGGGAGTTGTCATGTGTCACTTGTCTTACTTGTGTGGGTATTTGGTAAAATTGTTAGGTACCGCTTGCAGAAATGCGTTTTTTTATGAGGAGGATATCAGGTCATTACTGCTCTTGAGCTGTCTACCTTCATCGATACGTAGTTCAACAACAGTGAAGCTTAGTGAATTTAAACCTGTTCGACATTTGAAGAGGTAAAACCCCTGTAGATAATTCTAGTTGTGTCAATTCAAATGTCTGATGTTAGTACACTTAAATGTTTAAGCCCTAAAGTAATTGCTTGAAGATCCTTCTCAAGAACTATGGTGTCTGTCACAGTAACCACATGGAAACTAATTAGCCTTCCTCTAACCTTTAAAACTGCCTTAGTGAAAACTTTAAAGTACTTTAATCAATAGCAGAACTTTTTCAATATTGCGTTGTCTGTATAGTAAAGTTAAATATGCAAGTTACTGTGAACTGAAAATGTTCGGGAAGTTCTTTTTATAAGTGATGTCAGATATAACTCTGATTACTGAGTTATTTTTTTTCTTCCAAAGGAACTTCAGAAACTGAAGGGCAGAAAGCTAAATTAACACATTTTCCACAATTATTTTGCTTTGCATTGTAATGGAAGGAGACAAAGCCAAGAAGTTGTGAAAACTTTATCAGTGAAGGCTGCTTATTCCAGAGTTGAGGTTGTTGTGTGGGGTTTTGGGTTTTTGCAGTAAACCACACACAGGTGTGGCTTTTGATCAACATTGGGATAAAAATAGAAGCAGAAAATAGCTTTGTTCTCTTTGCCTTTTGTGAGCTGGAGCAACTTAACTTTGAGGATTGTCATCTTTGCCTGAGGAAAACTTTCTTTCTGTGCACCTTTGGAGTGCAGTATTTCTGATGTGGTAATGGTTTTGCGGGCGGTTTCCTGTATCTTTTTTAAACTGCCTGGAAGATGGCTATGAAATGTTAGATGTCTATTTGAGATAGAGTATGTAAAACTCTAAGTTTTCTTAGTTGTAAGCAGCAAAGAAGTATGAGACAAATGAGTACAAACAAGATGTCCCTCTGTTGAGAAAGACTGTGCCAGCCTAAGTGCGGCCTGGTTGGGTGGAACCGACTTAAAATCATCGCAGCGTCTCAGTATAGCTTCTCAAAATTATTTCCAGGGAGCTCATAGCTGCTGCTGAACAGCTTCCTCCTTGCTCCGTGTCTGTATTTCTTGATCGATATGGCATGTTTTCAAATCCCTTTTGTGCCGTGTTTTTGTTTTCATCCGTCTTCCCTTTTGAAAACCAGTCTGTATTTTTCCTATGTCAACATTAGAGGCACATGTTGCTTATTGTGTAACTAAGAGTTTCTTTGTGTGCACGTCGGAGTAGCTAGGCAAGTGATGCCCTGTGTCACCTTGCAAGTTTGAGTAAGAAGTGAAAGAGCGAATGCAGAGAGGAACTTGGCTTGGAGAATAGCTTCAAATGACAGCAAGTAAGTTTGTATGAGTATCAGTTGAGAGGAGGCTAAGCATGTTCTATGATACAGACAGTAATGTACTTAAGAAATTATTTTGTTCCTCTGGAAATAAATGAGGCTATCTGCAGTCAAGTGGAAACAAACCAGGAAAATACATTTCTTGAGGCAATTAAAATCTACTCATTAAGTAACAGTAACTGTCTATACAGTTTGAATTGGTTTTGTTTGGTTGTTTGGGGATGGCCCACCCAAGATAATGTTTTAGAAGCGTCTCTGATGAGGAAGGGAAGGTGTCCACGTCTTCTCTTCTCAGGCCGTGTCAGCCTACGTGTCCCCAGCTATGCAGCTGCATTTCTCCTCAGTACTACGTACCCTTTTCTGAAATTCTGTAAACCAATTTTGGGGGGCGGGGGGGGGGGGAAATCCATGTAAAGCACGAATCCTTTCCCTTTTGCATGAAGGTATCTATTATCTGTCTGTTTCTGGGAAAGTGAAGACAGGCAGCAATGAGGAGGTGCTTGTCAGAGCAGTGTTATGTCCTATCCCAGGTCAAGCATGGCTGCCAAGGTTTTGTTTGATGAACATCTAACTTGCCTGAGGTTAACAAGTTTTCTTTTGCAAATAGGTTACTCCAAATTTCTTTCCTCTTTTTTTTTCCCCCAAGTTGACATGAAAACAAGATCATGGTTGCCTTCAATCTGAATTAGGCTAGTTTGACTTCTAATAGACTCTTTCATCAATGTACTTAACATCTTAATTTCCACAGACCTTTCTCATTAGGATTCAGAAGGAAACTTACTCCCATCAGAATATGGAGAATTAAATTGTAAATCGTAACAGTCTGGTTTAACTCTAGGGTTTTTTAATTGGAAATCCTTAACAAGAGATTACTATGGTTTAAGTTTTATAACGTGCGTGATAACTTCAAATTAGCTTGCTCTTTTTAATGCAAAATCACAAAATGCTTAAGTAGAGCGAGTTGACTACTAAATTCAAACACGCTATGTATCTTATATATGTCTATAAATTATTTTTACTGGGAATGTCTGAATTTTGCAATCAATACCCATTTCCTTTTATTTGGCTTTTTAAAACATCCCGTTGTGCACCCTGAATCGGACATAGGG
Organism: Burhinus oedicnemus; assembly: GCA_008921705.1. Taxonomy (NCBI): domain Eukaryota; kingdom Metazoa; phylum Chordata; class Aves; order Charadriiformes; family Burhinidae; genus Burhinus; species Burhinus oedicnemus. The sequence goes on along the minus strand of VFFE01009008.1, from coordinate 23,286 downwards.
ATATATCGCCTCACAATCGCAGAATTCTGCTAGGGATCTAGCCTATAATGGGTCTTGTATCATTATATAAAAGATCCCAAAAAAAAAATATCATTCTGAGATGGAAGTAAAGCTGGAAGTGTAATCCTGTAAGCATTTTGGGACATTATTAGACAAGGAAGCCATAGACTAAAATGTCCCTGCTCATTGCAGGGGGGTTGGACCAGATGACCTTTAAAGGTCCCTTCTAACCCAAACTGTTCTATGATTCTGTGATTCTAAAATTGTGACTGAGGTACCACTGGGTAAATACATGTATTAAACTAAGTTTGCTTTCTGGGTCAGTATGGGGACATTTTGTAGAGCTGTTACTCTGGAGTGTCTTTACACGTGCAAGCTTTATACTTGGGTTTGTAAGATTGCTGAGGTAGGACAAGCTAACACATGGGTTTTTTCCTAATCAGTACCAGTGTTTATGCAGTATAAGCTTTAAGCAGTTGCAGACCTATCCCATATCAACAGTGCATATGAAAAATGTTTATTATGAATAGATATGAATAATAATTTATGTGCAGGTATCATCATTTAAGCCATACTTAGTGTTTTAAGGTCATCGATATCAAACAATGTTATGCGTTCTCACAGTTTTCCAATTAAGTAGGACATGTTTTAGTCCTGCTGATTAGCAAATTACTAAAACCAGCTGTGTTGTTGTAAAAGGGAAGATGAAAACTAGACCTGCAGAGATATTTCAGCTAGTGTTTCCATACGTTTCTTCAAAATTTAGGGCTATTCTTTGTGGTCTTAGAGACGGGTAACATGCGCAATAACTTAACTCCTATGATTTTTTTTTTTTTTTGAGCCACTTGATAATTAACATTTCCAGAATGCAGAAGTGACTCTGAAGTGTCTTGTTCAAACATTTTTATAGTTACTAAGTCATCATTCTCAGCTGAGTATCAGCCTCTCATATTTTGATTTAATCTGTTGTATTAGCAGTGTCACAAACTGAATCATTTAATTTTCAGTAGTTGACTTTAAAAGGTGAAGTTGTAACTTCTGCCTTCAGGGGGAGAGTGTAGTTTATTCGTAATGAATAATAATAATTACCCTAGCTAGACCGAACTTCTGGGTTTTTCTGTGTAATGATTCAGATAGTATTGATGACACCTAACAAGTGAAAGAACTGTAATTTGAAAGCAGTGTGTTTCCTAGATCACATAGATGAACGAACTGTTTGTAACGCTATCGCACCTGAAAAGGATGTGGATGGATTTCATATTATGAATATTGGACGTCTGTGTCTTGATCAGCCTTCTATAATACCTGCCACTGCTGCTGCCGTGTGGGAAATTATAAAACGGACAGGTAAGAAACTGAACTGTACTGAAACTTTTTTTATCTCAGAAGATGAATGAAGGATTAAGTCAGGTGTGAGTTAAAAGGTGTGGGTTATCTAAATGTATTGGGCTGATTGAACAACAAACATTTAGAGGCTTAATCTAAATAATGAGGAGGTGCCAAATAGATGAAATCTTTTGCCAGCAGCATCACTATTAATTAAGTGTAGACAGTAGACCGCACAGAATACTTGGTGAAACACTTTGGTGACTTATTTTCTGCATTGTATAATGTTGCAAGGAAGTTGCTGTGATATTGCTGACCTCCTGATGATTTATCAAATATAAGATTTGAATGCTTAATTCCTGTGGGGGAAGGGGAAGAAACAAGAACAAAAATGGGAACATTTAATTCAGTACTAGAAGGGGAAAAGAATGCATATGTATTCAATAGTTGTCCTTTTATAAGTGTAATACGCATGCTTTTACTGGTAGACATAAGAGCTTCCATTTCCCTTTGTGGTCAGAGAAAAGAAATTAGGCCCCTCCAAAGGGTGATCCAGATATTCTGAATGAGTTGCCAGTTTTGCTTTTCTAAGGTGAAAGCTGAAAGTTTTTTTGTGGATTCATCCCTCAAGTTCAGCCTTGTGGATTTTTCAAGTCATGTTGATGTCATCACTCCACAGCAGCGAGTAACTATATATTGGGGACTGAGAATAAGGGTTTAGATATATCAAAATAGCGGAATACAACTTTTTGATAGTGGTGGTTTGTTTTTTTCTTTTTGTTGTTTTGTTTGGGTTTTTTTTCCTACAAGGAATACAAACATTTGGAAAAAATGTCGTTGTAGCTGGAAGATCTAAGAATGTTGGAATGCCTATTTCAATGCTTTTACATACTGATGGAGAACATGAAAGGCCTGGAGGTAAGTCCATGAATGTTGTTTTAATGTTTCCATTTGTGAAAACATCAGAATAAAGCTGACCAGAGGATTCACGTAAGAAGAGAGAGCTTTTGTCTCTTGTACAATATTTGCAACCGGAACAAGAAAATACATTTGCTAATATATTTCCTGACGTATTTTCACGAGAGCATTTTCTGGACTTTACTTTTTCTGGTCTTAAGTCATCATTTTGTCCTCTATTTGAAACAGCTACTGTTAGAACATGGTTAGCACTGAACATTGAGGATATTACCTGACGGTGTGGCCTTGAAGAACTACAGAGTTTCATGTGATGTTCATACCAATTAATATAGCTGTATGGCTTATTCTCATGTTTATGTAATATTAATTTCAAGTTTTTCTTACAAGTGTGTGTGTGTACACATATATACACATACATATGCCACATATATATGTATATAAAAAAAATACGTGACATGACTCCTGTGTTGTGCTATGTTAGTTAGGTGGTGATTATGAAAATATCCAAATGACCAACAACTTTTCCGTGTGACCTCTATGATACTACATGTTACCCTGTGGGATTTTTCTGCAGTGCAGTTTATATCCCCCTGGAAACTGGGGGTTGTAATGGAAATATTTTTAAGTAATTCTAATGACAGAAGCATGCATGTGCTCCTATTATTGTGCTGTAGAAAGAAAAACAAATAGAATTTAAACAGAATACTGTCCTTTTGCAACTTCATTTTAATGTTAAAAACTGCCGATGTGGTGTGCGTAAATGAGGTAAACATCAATGTTTAATCCCAGGCATATTTAATAGGAGCAGAGTGAAATCTGTTATTAATATAATAAAACAGTAAAGCTTCTTACTAATCATAGAGTTGGTTTTTCCATTCGGCCTCTGTGGGAAAGTTGCTATTTGAAACTTCTCTCAGTGTTTGAATTGTAATTACCATCAGTGCATAGTTCTGCTCTCATCCTCTTTCCCATGAAAATTAGTAGCATTTCTGCCATTTGCTGCAAATATTGGGCTTATGTATTGCTGGCAGTGCAGTTCAGTTTTTGAAATAGGCTTTAAAAAACACAAAGTTATGTTGCGAACTACTTGCATGTTTCTCAGTTGGAATCGAGGAGGCGGTGACCTGTGATTCTTTGAGCAACTTGTTACAAAACCCACAGTAGTTGCATGGAAGTTTTTGAGCTGTAACTAAATACTGTTTTGAGGCTTTCAGCTTTTGAGTTACTTGTATCCTTGGCTCAGTTTTGTTCATGTGATTCTTGGGTCTGTAGTTCTTTTTTGCCTCCCTGGTAGTATGACTAGTTTTGTGGGGCTAGTCCATGAGTTTGTTGGCCTATGAAAGAACTTTGTTGTGCTTCACGGTCATCTGCCTACGTTCTGATTCCTGACATAACATACGTTACTTCAGTGCCAGCACTATTTACTGGCATTGTCATCGATGCTATGTAAGTCAAGTATGTTATGTGGAGACAGAAAAACATTCAGGTATTCCCTTACCGACAATGACACTGGAATCTAGATGTAGAAAGAGTTAACTCACTGAAGAAATGGTTTTATTTTTAAGGTGGCTTTTATTTTTTTTCCAACCTGCCAAATGGTAGTATATAGTATAAAGCAGCTCGCAATGAGAAAACAAAGGAAAGTTTGTACTTCTTTCACAGGAAATTAGCATTAAGTATGTATTTGTTGTGTATATGGTGATAAATACTTTCGTAGTTGGGGTAGTCAAGTATAGTTTTCATTCCTGACTCACAGATCGGGCTGTCCTTGAACATCTGATTGGTTTTCTGCAGTTATCAACATTTGTGGATATATTGTGACAGAGAGGAGCTTAAAGCAGTTGAGATAAAGCTGAGATAGACAGTGAAAGAGAATGCATAAAGCTAAGTATGATGAGATCAAGGAAGTGGAGCTAAAGAAAAGATTGGAAATGTAAACGTAATAAAAATTATAGTTTAGGTGGAATAATGCTTTCCACCTGTTCACTTAGCGGCTAATAGCAGGGCAAAGTTTGTGCATTATGATCCGAGACATGTGTTGGGATACAAGACAAGGTAGCTTTAGCAAGTCTGTTAAATTTATAGATGAAGTAGGGTTTTGGAGTTGAAAATTACATGTCGGAGTTGCTAATTTTATTTTTTACCAAACAATAGCAGGCTTTCTTCTTAAGCACATGTGTAGAACAATTTAAACCTGATAATACATGGAGGCGCTTTTATCCTTTCTTTTTTTTTTTTTATTCAGGGGGATAGGAACCGGACAAGACCCACAGTTAAGTGGTGAAAAAGAACTTTCTCAGGTTATCAGTCAGGATAGGGTTGTATCGGCAACTGGGATGATTTGATTAAATAATTTGTATTGAGAGGTGATGCAAGGGAAGGGGGGGTGATACTATTTTTTTTTATTTGTTTTTGTTGTAGGTTTTAGTTGTTTTTTTAACAGATTATGAACAAAACTGAAAAGCTGAGGTATGTCTTCATCTGTGATGTCTTCTATGTAGAAGCCATAATGTCCTGCAGGTGGCAATATTTGATCAGATCTATAAACTGTCTGAATCTTTACAAAACCAATGGTGTTTTGGGTAGGGAGGTCAAGAGACTGTCTCTATTTTATAAGCTAGTGAATTAACTCAATGATATCATGTGGAATCATAATTGCTAGATATATTCCTCTTCTTTCAGCAGAAATAGCAGTGTAAAAATAGTTGTTTATCTTCTGTTTTGGCATGATTACAAATAAATGGAAAACTGACCCTTTCTGAGGTGTCTCTAAGCTTCTGGACTGCTATTCTGAAGGTAGGGGTTTTGGTGGTCTTTTTTTTTTTTTTTTTTTCTTCCCCCCTCCCTTCCTTTTTGGTAGTAAGAACAATTACTTGGTTTCAGGAGCTGGCTACAGACACATTGCTCACTCACATCCTGATGGGAAATGGCACGGATTTTATTTCTCAGAAGGTGTGAATATTTGTAACTTTGGATTCTGTCCATTGGTTTTTCTCAGCCTCTCTGCTGAGTATGGGGTAAGAGGTCAAAAGAGTCTCATTGTGTATATATTTTTGGAAGTAACGGTTGCGATTTTGGGCAAGATATCCTTCTTTTGCTTAAAATAGATGTCGGAAGACTCCTCTGTTTTATTCAAGCTTTTCTTTCCAGAATCCCGTGTTAAGTCTGTTTGCCTTTTCATGTGTGAAGGATGGCCCTTCAGAGAATCCTTGAGTTATACTGTGATTGGTAGAGCATTAGCCAAGAAAAGGAAAGTGTGTCACATCAAAGAATAGACATGGTTCTTCTGCAGGGGGCGAAGTGATTTATTACTAGTATGTTTGGAGGATGAGGCCTCCAAAGAAGGAAAACTGCAACCATCTATACAGCTTGCATGCCGCTCACTCAAAAGAGTATTTGCATGGCCTACATAAAAATGAATCAGCAGCTGGAGTGATGCTGCTTAAGATTAGCAAAATGAGGACTATCAGTGAATAACATTTTGTTCCTGTTCCCATTGTTTTTTTGTATGAGTTGTCATTTCATGATCCCAAAGGTATTCAAGGAAGAAAGCTGAAGGAATCTTGACGTGCAGCCTTTATGTACTGGCTGGGATGTTGCTATCACAGGAAGGGTTACTAGAGAGATATTTTTAAGACAGTTAGCTGTCTGAGCTCTCGATGCATTTAAATTCATGGGAAGTTATAGGAAGTTGGTGAGAGACTTCTAACTTCTGGCAATTCCCCTTATTTCATGGAATTGCTTATGCACATCTGTAGTTTTTTGTTCTCATTATCTGAAAATGTCTTGATCTGTTTCTCTTTGAGGAGACGATATGCACTATAGAGACTGAAGGAGAAGAGGGATCAAAGATGAGGGGAAAGAGCAGAGAAGTCAGAGCACAGACAGGTTGAAGATGAGATGCTTGAGGAAGAGAGTTAATGAGATAAGAGGGACAGATTAGATCAGTCAGACACATTCCAGAGGAAGCAGATGTGGTGGTAACATCTGAGATGGCAAAAACTTTTAGTTTAGTGGTTCATAATGTGGCTTAGGACTCTATGATGAGTGGAAGGTGGAGATGAGGGGATGTAACATGTGAACACTTGTGCGGTACAAACAGTTGACAGGGAGAGTGTTGGGAGGAGACTTCTTTTGATAGCTGTTTTCTTTGCTGTTTTCTTGAGCAGTCCTTGAGGGATCACCGCACTAGCTGTTGGATGCAGTATGAGACTTCAGTCCCTATGCCCATGACAATTGCTTTTGTGTGTAGTGGCCGATGCTCAGTATCTCCATCAAAGAGCACAAGGTTTTTCATGTCTTACTAGGAGGGTTTATTTGTAGGCTCTTGCCAAGCAATGTGGATACATGCAGGAGCAGGCCCCGTATCTTTCGAGTTTGCCCAAAAGGATGTGTGCTTCTATTGGTGATAACTTCAAACAATTACTGCTGTGGTGTGAAGTAAGGGTTCGGCTGTTTTTCTTTTATCAGGAGATACAAGGGATGGTAGGACACCTGCGAAAATCTGAGCACCTTTTTGTTTGGTCTTTTCCGTTCCTGTTGTTGCGCTTGAGCTACATGAAATGATGACTTGGAATGCTTTGAATTTATGGAAAAATATATGCATTGGATGTATCGATCCCTTAAGTGATTATGGGGATAAACCTCTCAGATCGATCCAATTGGAATTTTGTAATTACTGATGCCTCTCCTTAATGAAATCTGATACCGTTATAGTCAAGAGAGGGATTTTGCTGTCTGATCCTTGCATGCGGTTATTGGTCAGCAGGATTTCTAATCAAAGACCCTTGACCCAGGAGCGTCCTTGTTGTCATAGGTACTAGACTCATTCCCTACGCAATCAGGCCCTACGAAGAGGAGAGCCTCACTTGTCATCTCCTGTACTCAGCCAGATGATCAACGGTGTTAATTCTCAAGAGGGGGAATACCAGTAAGAAATAGTGCCACCTCACTGAACTTGAATTAACAATTACTCCTTGAGCACTCAAAAATCTGTCAAAAATAAGGGCCAAAGGCTAAACTTTCACTCGAGGGAAACGCGTTTATGAAGTTAGGACACAGGTACAGGGAAAACTATGGCTTCATTCCTGTCTGTGCAACGGAATGTCAAGGGAAGCATCTAGGGAGCTTCAGGACAGGTGAATGACAAACACGATTGAGGACAGAGATCCAAACGTAGTGATCTTGTACTTGAAGCTTTAGTTTGTGACAAACAATTGAGTCTTGTGGCACACTGTACAAGTTGTGCTTAATAAGGTAGACGCTGGATGCTGGATTCCATGCCGGGTTTGCACTGTGTAATTCCACTAAATGTAATGAAGCTGATCAAGGAATAAGTTAGTCCACAGTGTATAAATGAATTCATCCTGTGAGAATTTTGAAGACTAAAGGTTTTTTCATTTGTGTGAACAGCAAGTGTTGTGAGTGTTCTGCCTATGCTGAAATAAATGATGCATGCCAAGACAAATCTGATCGTGATCTGTACTGTTGTTTATGTACCAAAGTAAGTCCTCTGCACCTGAAAGTAAATGCTATACAGGCATTTTTATATGTGACAATTAATTGATAATCTCATTTCAGGTGATGCTACAGTGACCATTACTCACAGATACACACCAAAAGAGCAGCTCAAGATCCATAAACAACTCGCTGACATTGTAATAGTAGCTGCAGGTAATACTAGTTGTTGTTAATACTCCAGTCACAATGTTTAAAACCTAAAAAGTAAACTTTGGTGTCTATGTTGGTGGCACTACTAGCTATTTCATGTTTCACCAAATAATTGGTGCTCGTGCTTGCTGAGGGTGTTGCAGTAAGTAGTATTTCTTGTTGTAAGAAGGGCAAGTGATTTGGCTCTTTGTTCTTGCCCTTCATATTTGCAGACTCATAAACTGTTTCTCGTCACATGTGACACCTTTCCCTTAGGGAGACTTTAGAGTGAACTCAAGATTGGGAACCAGTCAGTGCATAGTTTATACAGGTATAATTATGTAAATTAAAACATTCTCTGTGCAGTGCAAAAATCATGAGTCATTTAAATTTTGACAGAAGGGTTTCTGTAAATCAGCTGGAGGCTGCATTCATAAAACAATGGTATCATTGCCTTGCTGTTAGAATTAAGGGCAACCTTGCCAAATCAACTGGTAGTTTTGATAACATATGTTATTAATGACTGAATTGTTATTTTATTTTTTTCTTTTACAATTATCATGTAAAGAGGAAGAGAATGGTAATTGCCTAGAGGAAGGGCTCTGAAAGATCAGTGTCTGTATTCTTAAAGCAATGTAGAGTGAAATACTAGCAGTTTCATTAGTCTAGAACAAAGAAACAAGCAGAACTCTGCTTCTGAGCAACCTCTGTTTTTTATTTACGGGTATTCTAAATAGAAATGTAAATGAATTTAAAAAAGCAAACCCAAACAATCCAACTTTCTGAAAACCTTGGTGAAGTTCTGTGAACCCTCACAGCTCGAGATATCCTCCTTCACTCGTATCGTTTTGGAGGACTACGAGAGAATTGTCTTTCCTCTTTTCTCCCCCCTTCCTCCCTCTTCCTCATCCTCAAGACCAAAGTCTTGCTTATTTATTTTCTCGATGAAGACAGATAGGTACCTGTCTAAAGCTCGTCACTTGCTGTTGAAATGAGATGTCCTTTGCTTCTGGGCTTAACTGCACTATCTCTTTCTCATGCCACGGCGGCAACAAGAAACAGCTCAGTTGTCCCACATGTGATTACTCAACTGTGGACCTGACCAGAATTCACACACTGTGAGAGAAAAATAATAATGTGTGTGGTAATTGGAAATAAACTAGTACCTTTTCATCCAAATTCACTGCTGCCAATTTAATCATCACTTCTGATTTTTATGCTGAACATAGTTTGTTGTCAGTTATGCTGGTAGTTAAACGGCTCAGTAGCAATTCAGCTGTGTTTGTTCTTCACAATATTTTCCTTGTGTCATTTCTAACAGGAGCATGATACAATACTCATTACACAACATGAGATATACTTGGAATGATGAAAAAACCTAGGGCTAGATTGTGTAAACAGTATGCAGCCCTGCCCCAGTGGATGCTCTGGGGAAGATTACACTTCAGAAAGGTGGAATCCCTCCAAGGTTCCCTTTGTTGCTTGAGAACTGTGCGCGTTGTACCTTTGGGATCACATGTTCCCCAGAAATGTGTGACCTGTTCAGTGAGTCTTGCAAAAAAAAAGTAACTTCTACCCTGCCAGGTAGAAACAGCTGCTGTCATAAGCCGCCGTGCAAGATGTGCAAAAGGAAAACAGCTTTTTGTGTGTGTCTGCATGGAAGAGCAAGATCCCCGTTCTCATTCTCCTCTTCCCGTGTAATATTTTCAGAAGAGCCATCTGCATTCTGGTTTGTTGCAGTGAGTCTGTTCATCCTGATGTGGTACTCTGTCTCTGAGGAGTTTTCTGTTCACTTGCATTCATGGCTTTCGTAATGCTTCAAATCAGGTGCTTCTAAAACAGAAGTCTTGAGTTTGAGAAATACCCATCCTCGTATGTTTTCTCTCATTCGCCCCCAGCTGTGGGACCCCAGTTTTCCTGCTTACTTTGTTTGTAGCTATCCGTGCAGTTTATTCGTTCCCTCTCATTCCTTCCCAAGGCATTGCATCGTAAGTTCCAACAATGCTGCTCTTGTCCAGGCTACCCCTCCCTAAAATCTGTTTCTCTGTGTCCAGGTGGAGCTTCCTAAACTTTTTCAATACCACACAGCGTTTGCATTTCTAGCCAAAGCATAATGTTTCCTCCTAAGTACACGCGGCACCTAGCATCACGCCATAGCCTTTCCTATCTTTGCCTGCTATCCCTGCCTTTACAGACACCCCACGAGTCTGTTCTTTTTGCCATCGGCCCAGACCCGTAGTAGAAGAGTAAGTGCAGCTTTACCTGTGGTGCTCATATAGCCACCACAGTACTTCCAGGGCGGTGATGGAGGCAGTAGGCAGTCTTTGACTAGTTAATCTGCTGCTTCTGCTGTTTTGGCTTTCCAGTCTGCCTTGAGAGAGAAGACTCATCTGCCTACTAGGTTTGGAGAGAGGGTAAAGAGGAGAGGGAACGGGGGTGTCAAAAGCCAGACAAAATTCTTTCTGGGACTGCTTGCGCTGTCCCTCGGGACATGATCTGTGGTCCTCATATACAGGAATTGCTTATTTGTCAGACCCTTGTATTCAGATAGTGGCTGGTTAGCTTTCTCAGGAGTTGGCTATTTTAGAGTCCCTCTATCTGAGCCGGAAATAAGTAGGGCTTTGTTTCTCTTTTGTTTAAAATGTGATTCATCATTTTTTACAAAAATTACCGATGAAAGATTTTCCCACATTCTTCAGTCAGTGCATTTTAGGAATAGCTGCTCTAACGCTTATCTCTTCCTACTTGGTATGTAAAGTAGGCTTAAGTAAATAGATCTGCTCATTTGGTTTGGGGGTTAGTTTATTTGTTGCTATTAAGTATTTGGCCTATTATCAAACCATTTTACAAAGGGTGTAACTGTGCAGCTTCCGCTAATATGCTTGCATTCCTATCACACACAGATCATTTACCCCCATAAGGCTGAGGCATTATCCAATTACCAGCTAGCTTGCAATTGATTGCGTAAGAGCGTGATGAAGTAGATGCAGCTAGATGTTATCAAATGGCACAGGAAAGAATTTGAGGTCTTGGCTTGCTCAACATTAGGAGCAGAGTTTCAAGCTTGTGTCCTATGGGGGAGTGAGAAATGGAGAGCAAAGACGGTTCTTGTATTGCCTGTATTTAAATGACTTACTGGCTGTGATCCAGCACTTTAAATGAAGCCAAAGCCCTTATATACCCATGCTTGCATCCAATAAAACTACAGTCTTAACCATATGGATTTGCTTTCTTTTCCTTTCTTAATTCTGTCCACCTGAGAGAAAGCTGCTTTGGTGGGGAGAGGGGAGCTTAGACTCCCTCTTTGGAGATACTCCATTACTAGGGTGAACATTCTTCACAGAACATAGAACTTGAGGGGACTGCTCGAGGAGCAAGGTGAATTGTAATTCTAAAGTTGGAATTTCCTGTCACTCAGAGTTGGAGGTTGCATGGTAGGAAAGAAATTTAGGAGGTCATTTAAAGTGAACACAGAGAAAAGATTGCTGCTGCTGCAATTAAGGTATGATAGGCTAATGCAGATGGTGTCTAAGGACTTGATATTCTTGGCTCTCTGATAGCACGCGGTGACTTCGGTCTCAGATACTGCTTTGCCTTAACGTTCCAGGAGATGCTTCATTTGTTGTGACTATCCAGGCGTAAACTTTCAGATGTCTGGTCAAACGGGATCCTGCTGTTTGTAAAGCAGTGCTAGTATGTTTGTTTTAAGGTGGTCTTTCCTGTAGTTAAAATTGCTCTCCACAAAGAGAGATTCTACTGAACTGCTGTCCTTGAAAGGAAGGTCTTTTCTGTGCCTGAAGTGGAGCTGTTGGCATGCTATAGAAGTTTTAGCTCTAGCTTCAGCACATTGGGAAGCTAGGTGAGATTTATCTCCTCAAAGTGTGTGTGTGGTGCTAGCTGCAATTTGAAATCCCATGCAGCAGTGATCTTTACAAAGTGGAAGACATTGATTGTCCAGGAGTACTGCCTTAGAAAAATGGTGGTTTGCCCCCCTCCCCCCGCCCTCCTCCTTTGGTAGGACCCAGGTCAGATTTCGGGTGTAATTCAGTAGTCATTTTTGTACTTCAGTTGTTTCAATACCTAAATAACTGTTTTGATGTCTCTTGCTATGTATATAGATAGCTCAGCTGTGCTGACTGAAAACATACAGTCATTGACTCAGCTCTTAATCTGAAACCTGAAGTGACCTTTTACGTTTTCTTGGTCCTGACTGTTGGACACAGTCGTGATGAATATCAAGATGCTTCACATGTCAATGTACTGAAGAAATATGGTGCCTACGAAAGACCTGAGGCACTTTGTTGCAGCATTGTCTTTTAGCTGGAGTTTCTTAATAGCAAAAAAATCATACCCCAGGATGCTATACAGATGTAGCCCACTGAGAGAAGATGAAGGTGTGTAGTGCTGAGGCCATGCCCTGTCTGGTCAAGCGGGGAGGTCTCCCAGTTTGCTGTAAATAGTGGGACATGGTGTTTTGTAGAAGCTCCTCTGGGAAAGGTCAGTGTCAGGCACTGGGGTTACCAGTAACACAGTTGAAATTGCTTATTAGTCGAGTGTATTTCTTGAATGATCCCATTGCACAGCTTTTGGTTTGGTTTTGTTTTGTTTTTTTTCTCTTTTGTGTAGTAGTAGTAGAAACTAACCGAGAAAAGCCTCAGCGGTCCCAGATTGGGTCTCAGGCTGCCATCCTCCACCCTTGAACAAATTTTGGTAAATGTGGTTGTCAAGTGTCAATGGCTTCATTGTCTAAGGAGTACAAGAGACAAAGCAGTGTCTTCTGTGCATCAGTAACGTTTTGATGTAGGAGGTTTTCCCGGTTCCCCTTTGCTGTATCTATGTGGAAATGGTAGAAAAAGCAGGGCAAGAATGGTCTTTTGAAAGCCTGTCCAGTCCATACTAGTGCACCAAAAGTGTTACTCTGTACATACTAGTTCAATCTGCTTTTTCAGATCTCCAGTAATAGAAACTGCCTTATTCTGTCCTCAGACTACTTGCTTCAATGTTCCTCTGTTCTTGTGGTTAAAAAGTTCTGGACAGTGCAGCGAGGGAAACAAACTTGTGCCTATTATTTCGTGTCGCATTGATCATGGACATGGGAAAAAAGCATAGTTTATCTTCTTGTGCCAAAAGTTTTTAATATCCTTGAAGGCTGTCATGAGATCTAAAAGGTTAATTCTTTGCCAAGTTTTCTCATAATCGTCATTGTTCTTGGTGTGTTATAGAGATGTGACCAGACAGATCAGGGAAGTCCGGCACCCACGGTGAGAATATGGTATCCCAGCTGGTGTCGTATGTTGAAGAGATTAGGGCTTATATGTGTCTTGCAGTGGCATGATTGTGTCTGTGTTCAGTTGATCTATCTCAAATTCTTTTTCTGAAAAATTACTACCTAACCAGTTGTTTGCTGTCTTGCCTTTGTGAGGGGCAACTATTTGTATGTAAATGTGGTGTCTTTCCTTCCTCCCTGTTCTGTGTCAAATGCTTTTTGCTGCTTTATTTCTTTTTTCCGGTGGCACTTGATATCTAAGCTAATCTATTTAAAGCTCTTTCCAGCTTTGTGTCATCTGCACCTTCTGCCACTACTAAAAATTAAGTGTTCTCTAGGATCTGCGCTAGTGACACTACAAACACCTTACCCTTGTGGTACTCCCTCTGCACATGCTTTCATTTTCATAAAGTACCTTTGGCACCTCTTACCTGACTACAATTACCCAACTGGTTTTCTATCTAGTACGTTTTTCTTGCTCACTTATGAGAAGATCAGTTGGAGAAAGTTTTACTTGAAAGGCAGTTGCTTCTCTCCTACAGATTGAGCTGATGCTGTTTATTATGGCTAAATCTGAGCTGGCTATTTTATTTTTTCTTGTTGTCTATCTGTTGCTTGTAAATGACAGGAATCAGAAATAAGAGGGCAGGATAGATCAGATTATCTCACCATGCTAGCATTTCGGGGTTTTTTGTAGCAGTGGTATTTCATGTGGTTCATGTTCATTATTTAAGTAACTGCTTGAAATGTCATGCAGCTAACAAGTAAAGTATATGAGACATCAGAGAAGAGTAACACAAATCCGATACAGATATTAAAAAGGCAAAGATGAAAGAAAATGCTGTGAAGGTAATATACACAGCTTGCTTCAGCACTTGACAACACTTCTGGATCAGCAGACCTCTGGCAATACTAAGGGTTTCTTGTGGCTCGCAGAGCATCTTTATCGTCCACCTTTTCTTTGGAAATGCTATGAAAGGGACTTACTGGCACAAACCAGCAAGTACTTCCTTCATTGAGATCACGTTGACTATGTTTGTGACTGCAGGTTTAGCTGAGAATATTTAGTCAAAATGAACAAATAATCACCTTTTCTTCTCAAAACTATAAACTGCATGAAACTGAGGAATAATTGTTCTCTGTGTATGATGTATCGAGAAAAATTCAAGTGCAAGAATTATCTTCTTTTTTGTGCATACATATAAATGCATGCACACCCCTTGATATAATTGGAAACCGGAGACCTAAGACTGCCTGGCCATGTTAATCAAATATATCTTGATGATTCCAGGTATCCCAAAGTTGATTACCACTGATATGGTAAAAGAAGGTGCAGCTGTGATTGACGTAGGCATCAACCATATCCACGATCCGCTTACAGGAAAGACCAAATTGGTTGGGGATGTGGACTTTGAAGGTCAGTGAAACGCTCTTTATACGAACCTGTTGGATAAATATATTAAGCCTGTGGGATTCATTCATGATAAATACGTGGAGTAGCCAGTGTCTCAAATGAGGTAACACTTGCGGGAGTTCTTTAATTTACTTACTTAAATAAGAAAACAAACTATATGTTCGTGTATCTGCTCTTAAGAAATGGTATATTATTTAAGAGAGGAACTGCTACTTTCAACTACACGTACCAGCAACCTTTAAAAGATGCAGATGAGCTCTTATGGCAATGAGGTGGCAGAAAATGCTTGTCTCCAGGTTTCTTTAATCCTTTGAGTCTGTGAAGTGTTTCAAGAGTAAGCAATAAAAACAGTCTATGCTCTTTCACAAGTATAGGGTCTGCCACTCTTCATAGCAAATATTATTACACCACAGCTTTTCAAGCCTCCTTTTACACGCTCACTCTACGGTTGTATGTGAAAAATCTGAATTCTGCTTTAGAAATATCCTTTATGCTAAGGTTTAATGTGGGTTCATCCTTAGCTGTTGAAAATCTTGGTCCAGGCAAGCCTAACAGATAAAAATTCATGTTACATATTGATCTTCTTATGTTTAATGTGTTGCAGAGCAAGTTCACAATGTAACTTGATTAAATATCTCTGCTCTGGAGGAGCTCCAGACTGGAATAGCAGGATTGTCACAGTTGAAAATTAAAGCTTATTGGCAGAGTTGAGTGTGGGAAGCTTAGACAGCATTTCCCCACGTTATTAATGGTTCTCAACAGTTCCTTATTTTGATAAGTATGAAAATCACCCACAAGTTTTTTTCACGGTTATTACCATCTTGGCTGGCATAATGTCTCAAAGCTTAATTATATTCAGAATGTTTCTAGCCAGCTGTATGTATTTGTAATTACATCACTCCCTTAGTTCCTGCTTCTTTTACTTATCATATGTGATACCTGTCTGTTTAAGCCACTGAAATTACCTGCACGAGTGTAGCTAAGCGCTTGTTTCGGCAGGCATTTGGAAATGTGTAGCTGTATGTGTACAGTAGAGCTCCAGTAGAAAAATACAGTACAGTAGAGTACAACTGGAAAATTATTTTTGTTTTGCTATCCTGCTTGTACTGTCACAAGTAAAAGGTTATATTTTCTGTTTTCAGAACCAAACTAAAGTACAGAGAGTTTTCAGGATGTTTTGTTTGCTTTAGCAGCTGTGGGAGGAAAAAAGCTATAACTTTGAGAAACATGAAATTGTATCCTTTTTGTTTGTTTTTATTTAAATGCGAGACCTTCTGAATGTAATATAGGTGTAGATTCAATGGCACGGCCGTGATTCAGAGTTTCAGCAATGCACTGTATATGTCTCGTCATGTCTGCTGTGGGTTGTTCTCAGGATTTTACCTGGGGGGAGGGAAGATCCAAAAAAGAGGGAGGAACTTCAACTTGGATTATGCCACTACAGTTGCAAGCAGCATTTCACTGTACGTTGCCAAAGGGAAATTGTTGTTGGTTCATTGGTATCGGTGAAAGTTTCACTAAATCTCGAACAACAAAAAAACTCCATCCCAGTGTATACAGTTCTAAATACTAAAAAGTAAATCACCCTTGCTGACTATTTGATTTGGCAGTTAGGAAATGGAACAAGCTAGTGTATTATGGTAGCAAATAATTTTATGCTTTTCCTCCCTTTGATCGCTTGGCTGAATTTATATTTAAGCCTAAGTGATTTTTGCAGGTTAAGGCTAGGTATGTAAATGGCTGGCATGACACGCAGCACCTGTTTAACATTATGTAGCCCACCAATATCTATTGTCTCATTATCCACTTCTTTAAGTAGAAAAATGTGGCCTTGGGGAGAGCAGAGATTTAACTGGGCCAATCAGAGGTTAAATTTGATTTATAAGAAATAAATGGAAATGGCTTACTTCACCAGGTCATCTGACTGAAAATCTCCCGTAGTGGAAATTAAGTTTATTAGATGGGTGGAAACTGTTTTGATTCAGTTGTCATATCCTAGCAATACTTGGATTCCATCCTCTAATCTCTAGGGGGAAGGTTAGACACTAAAGTTTATTCTTGTCTCTTTGACAACAAAAGGAGACCATTTCAAAATGTTTTTGAATTTTGTTCATTATTGAATTCAATGTAAGAAATTCCTGGAGGAAAAAATTCCTACCACAGGCCAAGAGAATTTGATAGGTACTCAAAAAATGAGTTTTGAAGTTTTGAAATCTGTTTTAAAAATCTGCATTTGTTTGGGTCACGTCCGCTTCTGCTGTAGGCAACGGAGTTGCATGCAGTCACCCGCAGCCAGAGACCTTGCC
Source organism: Burhinus oedicnemus (assembly GCA_008921705.1). Lineage (NCBI taxonomy): Eukaryota > Metazoa > Chordata > Aves > Charadriiformes > Burhinidae > Burhinus > Burhinus oedicnemus. Next base: position 6,407 of record VFFE01009008.1, on the reverse strand, counting down.
CTTGACGGCGCTTCCCACAGTGAGCTGAGGGCTGACCACCGTCATATGTGTGTGTACACACTCTCAAGCCAAGGAACACACTTAGGCTGTCCTTTAAACTCCAGTAGATGAGGAGGAACAACAAGATGGTTTAGTTTACTTAGAAAAATTTAACAGTATCAGACTTGTGTGTATCGCTATTACAGCTGCTACAATGGCTGGCTTGGAGCTGATGGCATCTGGGTACATCTGTGCTTGTCAGGCTTAACCATTTATTTTAGGCAAAAATCCCAGGCTGTATTCTGGAATGTCTTCCTCCATCCCAGTATGTCCTCTTTATTTTGACCCTCGAAACTGTGTCCACATCAAAAAAGTTATCTCCCCCCCCCCCCCCCCCCCC
>VFFE01009006.1:450360-508140 GCA_008921705.1 Burhinus oedicnemus | reverse complement strand
ATATTAAGTAGTACCAGTCCCAATACTGACCCCAAGGAACTCCACTAGTCACTGGTCACCACTTGGACATCAACCCGTTGACTGCAACTCTTGGAGTGCAGCCATCCAGCCAATTCCTTATCCACCAAGTGGTCCATCTGTCAAATCCATGTCTCTCCAATTCAGAGACAAGGATGTCATGCGGGACAGTGTCAAATGCTTTGCACAAGTCCAGGTAGATGACATCAGTTGCTCTTCCCTTATCTGCCAACGTTGTAACGCCATCGTAGAAGGCCACCAAGTTTGTCAGGCACGATTTGCCCTTAGTGAAGCCGTGTTGGCTATCACCAATCGCCTCCTCATTGTCCATGTGCCTTAGCAGTTTCCGGGAGGATCTGCTCCATGATCTTGCTGGGCATAGAGGTGAGACTTGGACTTGCGCACCTTCAGGTTCCTCAGCTGGTCTTGGGCGTGGTCTTCTCCCACAGTGGGTGGTTCCTCATTCTCCCAGTCCCTGCCTTTGCCTTCTGCGGCTTGGGCGGTGTGACTAGAGCCCTTACTGGTGAAGACCGAGGCAAAAAAGTCATTGAGTACCTCAGCCTTGTCCATGTTCTGAGTGACCAGGTCTCCTGCTTCCTTCCGGAGAGGGCCCACATTTTCCCTCGTCTTCCTTTTGTTGCTGACACACCTCTAGAAGGTTTTCTCATTGCCCTTGATGTCCCTGGCCAGATTTTACTGTATCTGGGCTTTAGCTTTCCTAACCTGATCCCTGGCTGCTTGGACAGTTTCTCTGTATTCCTCCCAGGCTACCTGTCCTTGCTTCCACCCTCTGTAGGCTTCCTTTTTGTGTTTGAGATTGTCTCGTTCATCCATGCAGGCCTCTTGATGTTTTTGCCTGTGTTCCTCTTTGTTGGGATGCACTGCTCCAGAGCTTGGAGGAGGTGGTCCTGAGTATTAACCAGCTTTCTTGGGCCCCTCTTCCCTCCAGGGCTTTATCCCATTGTACTCCACCAAGCAGATCCCTGAAGAGGCCAAAGTCTGCTCTCCTGAACTCCAGGGTAGTGAGCTTGCTGTGCATCCTCCTCGCCACCCTAAGGATCTTGAACTGCACTCATGGTCTCTGCAGCCAAGGCTGCTCTTGAGCTTCACGTTCCTCACCACTCCCTCCTTGCTGGTGAGAGCAAGGTCCAGCATGGCACCTCTCCTCGTTGGCTTCTCTCACTGGGAGAAGCAAGTTGTCATCGACGCATTCCAAGAGCCTCCTGGATTGCTTATGCCCTGCTGTGTTGTCCCTCCAACAGATATCAGGGTGGTTGAAGTCCCCTATGAGGACCAGGGCTTGTGAATGTAAGGCTGCTCCTATCGGGAGACGTATAAATCATACACTTTGGCATTAGGATAAAATATCCAAATATTAGTGAGTATGAAGAGTTCATGTTGGAAGAAAAATCATCCCATATCTGATTGTTGTAGGTGTTTTTTGCACCATTTTCCAAAGCTGTATTTGGAAGGAGGACACCAGACTAGATGGATACTTGTAGGATTTAGTCTGCCAGCTCCCCTAGGATTGTCATGGAACATTTTGAGGGAAACCATGGCAATACCAGAGAACCTTGCCATTCACCCACCGGGGACAAATGACTGCAGCCAAAAATGCAGTGGTCATGAAATAAGTTTGGTAGCAATCTACTACATTTTTTGAGTAACAGTCCCCTCTCTCATGGAAAATGAACGAGACGGACCAAACCTTAAAAACTTTTGTCCTCTGTAAGACAAAGAAACATGAATGATTCTTGAACAAATACATGAAAACATGTATCTGACAAATACACGAAAACATGTATCTGACAAATACACATTGGGAAAAACCACAGTTTTAATTTGTGGAAAGGCTGTTGGAGTGTAAGATTAACATCTTCAAGCATTAATATTTTAATAAAACACTGTTGCTGTTATGCTTGCAAAGTCTTTTTTTGTTTTGTTTGTTTTGTTTTGGTTTTTTGTTTGTTTGGTTTTTCTTAAAGACGGTGTCTGAAGAAGTCCCTCCAACCACACTCTTAAAAGTTATAAAGGCTGGGATCAAATACATCATTGTCTCCTGTATGATGTGTAAGAAATAGGAAAACTTCATAAATGCATTGTCACAGAAAAGGTCCTGCGACATGTGTGGGACATAATGCTTTTCAATTCAAGTTGATACTGATGCTACAGGGTCTTACTTGAGTATCTTCCAGCCTTTTCGTAGCTCAGCATCATTGCTACTTGCTTTTTCTCTGGAAGGCTGCTGCTTCCTTTTACTCTTCCTATCACCTTGGCTTTTGGCACTGTTTTCTCACTCTTTGCTTTACCCTGGACTAATGGCTGCTTTCTCCTGAACCATCAAGGAGTGCCTTCATCACCAGCTCCAGTAGCAGTGGCACCATGGAGTCCAAGCCAATAGGCCAGGCTAGACTGGTTGATTGCTTAGTCATTTAAATGTCTCTGCACAGTGCTGCTCCGTGCTCAGGATTTTGGGATGGTGACACAGTAACCATTGCCCTGTCTTTCTTACTGTAGGCATCTTTTGCTGTGCAGAGATTCTGTAAGCATGTATCACATGTATCACAAAGGTTTTGTTGTAGCACACGCAAAAGACAGCAAGCATTTAAGGAGCTTCTAGGCGAAGTGTTTGTGTGCTAAGCACCCACCATAAAACACCGGAGGAATATCTTCAGCGTAGTCAGTCAGGTGGGAAAGGTTGATCTTTGCTGGTTCCTGGAAGAGATTGTCAGTGATGCCGAATTGCCTTTCTCTGATTTCTTCATTATTCCTTTACAATTTTGTGTCTTTCAAGTTGGTGGTTTTCCTCTTAAAAAACCTACACTTGTCCAAACAGTGCAACCTCTGGCTGCAGTTTTCCCTTTCTTATCTTGTGTGACTTTAGTCTGCAGCTTTCCTTAAGACTTTGTTACAACCAATGGCCAAACCCTTGGGAGGGGAAGACGACAGTAAGTCACTATACATTATTAGTCAAGTGGAGCCCATTACTTTGGTGTCCTCTCTGCACTTCAAATGTAACGTATTGACCCTTGCTAGTGAAGACCTGGCAGATAATTAGAACTGGTAACTCCAGATCCTCTTTTCCAGGCAGAATAGTGAGGCACTTTCCTTTCAGCTGTGTGCACCAATAGTCACACGTGACTGTGCTAGTGTTCAGTGTTCTCGGAAGGGCCATGTAATTTCTACTGATACAAAGGCATTCACTATACTGAATCATGGTATGAAAAGTGAAACCAAATTCCATGCATCTTGCTTGTTTCAAAATATTTATATGCATTCCATCACCACCTGTCTTTCCTTCTGCTTTGGAGTCTTGCCAAACTGGTGAATATTTCAGTGACGGTGAAATTGGAGTAACAAACAATTTCACGTGCCTTTTAAATCTTAAGCCTGTGCAAAGGATTCTTAAGACTAAAATGCTGATCAGATAAGACATTGTCAAATTAAAATTGTGATCTCACACATGAGGTACTGGGGAAAACACCATACATGTGACACATCACAAAGACTCCTTGTTATCACAAAGCTGTTGATAAGGACTTCTGGAATGGGAGGACAACACAGTCAGTCATCCTGTAGACAGACATGCGATCCTATCTACTTCGGGCAGATGCCAGGACTGGTAGACGCTTATGAACTGGAGAAGAGGACCTTTTGTGAATCCCAGAGAGGAGTAGAGCATGATAGACCTGACGTCTGTAATGTTTTCTGCCATACCCTGTGGTCAGACCAGGACCATGGACAGTCTCAAGTGTTTTCTCTGCTTGGCAATCATTACTGTTGCCTGACCTGTGTTAAGTAACAATTGCCTTTTATTTCTCTAGAAATTTTTAATCTCCAAATCTGAAGAACAGACCGCAAAACAGCATGCAGATACTCTTCTGCCAGATCTTGCTGTTGTACTGATGCAAACTGACATCTGCTAGAAAAATCCTGTAAACAAATCAAGTTCTATAGAAAAAGCCTGCAAAATTATTTAAGAGTTTTCTCAGGCTGACTGAGCAGTATCTGCCAACCTCCTGATACAGGGCTGAGGATGTCAGTGCGCTTCCCTGAGATATGACATTGGCTAAGGCATCAATAGTTCCTCATCCCGTGAGGACACTGAGGGCTGTATGAGTTTTCTGTGCTCCTTCCATTCCTTAAAAATAAATGGATACCATCCAAAACTTTCAACAAGCACCTAAAATGTAAAACTCCAATGAAGATACAATAACCTCTATGGTGGAGATCTTTGCAAGGGAAAAGACCTTCACAATACATGATTTCATCATGCCAGGACCCTTTCACAGCCAAAAGTCCGGACAAAGCAAGTGTGCAAAAACAGATCAATTCCCTGTTCTATACTACTGCCAAAAGAGGAAGGTTAACTGACTCAAAAGGAGACATTAAGGTTCCCAGTATGAAAACAAAACAGTGCTCCCCGGAGGAGTGAAAAGATAATACATTTAGTCTCTTCAGATTCTTTGCAGTGCTCAAAATACTTACCTACCAAATAATCTGTAGAGTAGACATAGGCAAGTAGTAGTCAGTACCATTGTCTACAAAATCTCCGCTGCTTTGCATAGTCACTTGGCATGAAAGACCATGGACTTCCTTTTTACTACAGAGCATTGCTGCAGGGAGTTTCACCTGTTCTTATTGAAAAGGAAATTTCTTCAGCTGTTTGCCTTTCTTCTTTTGTACTCTTTTCAGAAATAAGAAGATAAAAATATATACATAGTTTTTCAGTTCTACCACAAAACATGGAGCAGGGATGAGAACTCCCATTACAGGCCAAAGTACACAAAATACTAGAAGTATTACAGAACCAACACAGAACAACATATTGTTATCCAGCTTGGAACTAAAGACTTCCGTAGACACGCAGTACTGTACATTGGCAAAACCAATGAGAAGGGTCTGAGTAGTCTCATAGACATGAGCTGAATAGACACTACAAAGTTAAAAAGCCTCATCAGGCTCATATGATGCATTCAAGAAGTACTGCAAAAAGAACTACCCAGTTCTTTACAGTGATGTGAGTTTCTGGCAACAAAATTTGAAAAATAACATACTCCAGGGAAAAGGACAAAGTTATACACAGAGTTCTACTATGCTTCTACAGCATCAAGTGTTATTTTTTTATAACTAAGTATAAAAAAAAAAAAGCAGATGGATGAGTGGTCACGTAAAGGAAATAGTCCTTTAATACTTAAGATACCAAAAGGCTGGTTGGGAAGATTAAAGCCAAAGGGATACCTACGCGCATAAATCAGTTCTCAAAGTAGCTTGGACCTCTGCTCCTCAGATTTCTTAAAAAGCCATCTATTTTTAAAAAGGTTACGACAATTTTTATTCCTTTGCAATTTGTAGGAAACAGATGTTTCTATATTTATTTTTCCTCTACACAATGCACATTTAACAGCAAGGATAGTCAGGGAATTAGTATCTGCTGCTAAGATACGTACCTAGTTCCTCCAGGAAACTAAAATTAGTTGTGCTTTTTATGTCATGTTTCTATACTCACAGTAAGAATGTCTCTTTCAGAGAAACAGGTTTAAGAAATTTTATTGAATATAAAAATACATAAACTTAAGGCATATTAAGTAAACTGTACAAAAGACACTAGCAATAAATGAGGGAACTGTATCCATACAAAAGCCAAGAAATTTACAAACGACTTGTACTACTGAAATGTGCAGGTGCCAGTGGTACATTCTGATTAAGACTTTACATTCTGGTAAAAAAAGAAACAAAACCAAAATCAAGAGCAGTAATTATGTTTGAGTGTGGACTTTTTACTACTCGGACTACTTCAATTTCAGAATAATACATTTGCCAGTACATGAAGTAAGGTTGTTGTGACCTTGCTTCTTTAACCCATTACCATTGGGTTAGTATTAGTCCTTGGAAGTGACGTTTATTTTGCTTTCATTTACTCAGTCAACTGACTACTCCACATGGCAAAGAACCTGCAGATACTAATAAATACAGGAACAGTCAGTTATAGAAGCAGAGACAAACAGGTATCAGGCAGCCAAGAGAGAGCATAGCCTCTGAATAAGCACATATTTTAAAGGATGTGATTATTCTGTATGGTTCACAATTTTTGCTTAATTAGAAGAATATTATTTTATATAACAAAAATGCTAGAAAGATCACGAAATTAAAAAAGCTTCTAAGAGAAGGAACTGAGATTCGATAAGGATTAGGCTGTTACAGAAAAAAAAGTTTGTAAAGCTAAAATGAAAAAGGACAACAGAAGAAATCATAAATACTACCCACCTGTCAGAAAACTTTTATAGCTGTCAAATTAAACTTCTGGAGTACAATAAAAGAACAGAAAGTTAGAAGCTTAAATAATGCCATCATTATCATAATATCTGAAACAAAATACTCATAGCAGAGCCAGAAGATTCACACACTATGTTAAGGACAACTGAGTTTTATATATGCACTACAAAAAAAGCCTAGAATTAAAGAAAATTGAGTTTTTATTTGCAGTCTGTGTTCAGACGGTCCAACTTAAGTTTTGTTGTATATCCTAGGGATCTGCATTTCATTCAAATATTGTGTGTAATTATAGAATTAAGGAGCAACTTCATTTAGCTATCAGCTGCTAAAAACTTTTGAACAGACTGCAAAGTTGTTTTTATCATTGTATATTTGAATCAGTGATATTTATCACTGAACACTTAAAAATACTCAAATACTTCAATACTTTTCTTTGGAAATACCATCATAAACTAAACTATCCAAGACATAAATGCTGATTTTTTTTTATTATTTTTAAAAAAAACAAACCACAAAGGTATATACAGAGTAGATAAGAAGATACTACTTCCACATAGCACTGAACAAAGAGAAGTACATGTTACATTTTCTTCAATGTATTTGGACTGGAACTCCCCATACACGAATTTTACTGCTACTTTCCTGAGGAAGAATTATCAAATAGAGTCTGTCCTACAGGTCTAACAAGAAGAATGCAGACTCATTTTAGACCATTTTGATGTATCCAAAATTAGCCAAATCTACAGCTGAATAGCTATATTGCCAGAATTCATATGTTGTCCTACTTAGAGCTATCTCTGGTATACATATTCAAGAAGTACAGTGAGGTTTCATTGGGGACTATGAGCAATTAAAGACAGAACTGTGTTTTCAAACCAACTATCTTTCTTTCTCCAAACTATTTACAAGACTACTGTATAACTACTACTGATCTTTTCAAATATGTTTTTATTAAAAAACATAATCTTACTCATGTAAGAGGGGTCTCTAGGCAGTTTTGTAGATAACTGAACAAGCAGGAGACTGGAAGACATTTACAGTTGGCTTGCTACTAAAAGAAAGGCTTGGGGAGGGATGTGCACTGTCATGCATGTGTGCTAAATACATATGTATTTTATCAAATACTCCAGAAAGGAAAGCGTTTTTCTCAGTTAGCAATCTTACAAGTTTACAAAAAACACTAGTTATTTTTAAGTAGCAGTATTTCAAGTTGTCAGTACCCTCTGCATTTGTGCTGTCACTTGAGGTTCCATCTTTAAGTCCACTCTGGCTTGTTATTTTAACAGGTTAACTGTACTCTTGTCTTACTGTTGTTCTTAGAAAAGCACAAATAATTTGATCATAAAGAAAAAATGAATTAAGTTACTCCACAGTTGTCTTGTACGTGTAATATATCACAAGGAGGAAGTGTAAGCAAAGCCTTTTTTAAGAAAATGCATATATATTGTTTAATTCTTTAATGTATTTGTGTCAATAAACCAGAGGAAGTTCATAAACATTTCCTTACACTTAAAACCAGTTTCACAGCTAAACACAGGAAGTACCCATCCTTTTAGAAGGCACCATACCAGAGCTTCAGAAATGCAAAATTTTCATCTTCACCTTTTTGGTAATTACAGACTTTCAGCTTTCTTTTTATAACTGTTTAGAATGCTAGTCAAGATTGACAATAAGTCTTCAGACATGAATTCTTCATAGTCTCTGTCAATTTTCACATTCTGTTCATCAAGATATTTCTAGAAAAGAGTTATAGCAAGTTTATTAGAACTATCATGGTCTCTATTGTACTGGTTCTGCTAAAGCATTTTAAGCAGTTGTTGCACAGGTTAAGTGTTTTCAGTTAAACACTTCTCTGAAAGACGTCTACCAGAAGCAGATTAAACTTGACAGGATGTTACTGCTGAAATTTAATAATCAATTCTGATTATTTATAACAAAGGTTTTGTCGACAAATTTATTTAACTAGTATCCACAGACCAGTGCAGCAACCCTAAATAACTGATACTTTATTGGAAAGTGTTAAGTTTTAATTTCCATGTGTTTCATTGCAGTTGCAAATGTCTCTAGAAAGATTTAATTCTGAATATCAAATTTTAGCTTACCTCTATAGATACTACATGAGTAGCAATCACTTCTAAAAGACGATTCAAGTTATCACCAGCTTTCCTGCTCTCTTCTGTTGTTGTTTGCATAACAACTTGATATCTAAAAAATAAAGACACTCAGAAAGTCACAGCTCTAATTATAAAATTCCTGACATCTAAAACAATCACTTTACCAAGCCTGATATATCGTCATGTTTAGCCACAATTTTTTCTATTAGTATTAACTTCAACCACGTTAGATTTGTATATTAATACTCAATTTAGAAGAAAAAGGACCGTATTGTGCTAACCGGTAAGAAAAAAAGTACCTTAGAGTGAGAACAGAGTCAGAATAGTCTTTCCAGACTTTAGGCTGTAAAATGTAGTTGTCACATCAGTTTGAAAACAAACTAATTTCCTTACTACAACCATATATATGAAAAAAATGATATGCAAAAGAGGAGTTTTGATACAGTAGAGAAATATTCTAGCAAAATATTAAGTGTCGAGGAGAAACATTTTTCAGTTGTGGATTTGTGGAATTAATATACTGAGATGGATACCCGCTCACCAAGGAATTTTACATTAGGATTCAAGAAAACGTCTTTATCCTTAAAACAGAAAAACCAAAATAAACTACACAAACAAGTTGAAGTTATGGGCCTTACTGTCGTTGAAGATCATGCAATTCATTTGTGGCTTCACTGAGACCTTCATTGACACCACTCTCAAGTAACTGTTTATGCTTCTCTAACAATTCCAGTTCATTTGCACATTTTTGCTCTTCCTCTTCTGCCTCCTGTAAACATAAGGAAAGAGGGGAATAAAAAAATTGCATAACTCAGGAATAATTAGGATTTCTTTTCTCCTTTATATTACCTGATTACATCCTGATACTTGAATTCAAAATCCACACAAGTAACTCCAAACTCAGAACTTAAAAAAACCCAAGAACATCCCCCCAAACCTAAAGTTTCAGGTATTTTCTGTATCGTCTTCCACCCAAAACCAACCTAACCTTCGCTTTATTTCTCTAACTTTATTTCAAGGTCTGTGTTGCAGCTATTTTCCCTTCAAAGTTAATCTCAAAGTGTTATTTACGTACTTGAAATAGCTTAGAAGTGGAACATCATGAACAACTGTTTCTAGGTTAAAAAAAATAAAATCACATTTGAGTGAGAAAATTGCTTTTCCCTTTTGTGTCTGAAAGATGAGTACAAAATGTAAGTAATCATGTCTCCAACGACAATGACACTGTTGACACTATACTTGGGCAATTAGATGCACAAAACCAAACTAAATTCCACTATCAACGAAACATGCAATTTTGGTAAGTTACTGAAACATCATCCTTCAAAAATAATTTAAATACTGAAGTGTTATGGATAGCATTTTAAAAATCACACAAGGAATTACATTAATACATCTTATTATAACCATCCAGTTGCAACTGAGTATTTTATGACCTCACCTTAAAAGAAAAACATATGCAACTGCCTAGATCAAAAGCTAAATTTCAAGTGTTTTTGAAAGCAATAAACTAAATTAATTGCCTTCAGCCACCTAAGCAGGTATTAGCAATGAAATAACCCAGTTTCATGGTTATAGCACAGAAGTTTGGATTTGAAAGAGCAGGTACGTTAAACACTAGCTTAGTTCAAAAAGCATTTTTCTGCTGGGCAGCACAGCCCCACCAAAGCCATGCTGTTGGGAGGTACTGAAGCAGCCACTTAGCTGTTAACTGAGAGGGCTATGTTTTGTTGCTAAACTAGAAATGAGAAAAGGATAGGGACTGCTCCCCCACTGGGGAAGAAAAACAATGAAAGAAACAATTTTATGTCATTAAAACATTTGATGTCCTTTTAGTCAGATTATGTTTTCCTTAGTTTTTAAAGTGATTTACTAAAAACTGTAAGTGTATTTATTATATACAAACTGAATAGACAAGGCAGATACTGTTGACTTTTACTACTGGATGTAGTAGCTTGTGATTTACAGGATCTGCCAAAGTATGATGCCAGGTTCTCTTATGAAAAAGTGAAAACTGACTCGCTTAAGGTAGCACTCAAATATTTCTGAAAAGAATGAGAGAATCCTGCAAGAGGAATGGGAGGAGACAAGGGCAGAGGTCCAAACAAACAAAATACGCAAACCAAAAACTTGGGTATAAATACATGGATTACGCATAACATTATCATTAAGGATAAACTGTCATCAACCTATAAGAAGTTCTACCTTAAGCTTCTGATGGTAAAGATCATCCAACTTTTCAGCTTCTTCTTTCAGCATTTTCACACTGCTTTTCTTGTCCACTACCATGACATTCACCTAGAACAAAAATGTGACCAAGAAAATATAATTAAAAAAGAATTCCAACATATAAATCCATTCCATCACAAACAACACATGGTAGCCTAGAAATGTTTAAACTGGGCCAGGCTGGGATGGCATTAACTGTCTTCATAGCAGCCTCTACAGTGCTTTGTTTTGGATAAGTGGCTAAAACAGTGTTGGTAACGCATCAATGTTTTGGCTATCGCTATGTAGCACTTGCACAGCATCAAGGCTTTCTCTCCCTCCTGCAGTGGGTAGGGTAGGGGCAGGCAAGAGGTTGGAAAGGTGCATACCCAGGACAGCTAATCAAAATTGGTCAAAAGGATATTCCATACCATATACTGTCATGCTTAGCAGTAAAAACTGAGGTAGGGGAAGAAGAATGGGGAAATAAAATTCTCCTTCTTCCAATCCATCCTGAACCCGGTATTCCTAAAAATCTGCCTGATGACAACTTGACAGTGATGGTAAGCCGCACAACAGACTGGATCAGGCAACTTATTAAAAACAAATCTTTCCAATGTTTATGGGTCAAATATATGTAAGCTGCATAATCTTCAATGCAGGGAATACACATTACTTCAACCAACAGAAGGAGACCTTGATTCTCACACCAAAAAAACCCACCAACCACCTCAAGCCAACAAAACCAACCCAAACAAAAAACCCACCATACCACACTTCACCTATGCAAAATGTCAAATGAGACCAGAAGATAACATTCTTAATCTTCATTAACCAACACACCTGTTCCAAAGTATCTTCCAAAGTCATCTTCCGTTGAGTAGCTTTTCTAATTTCTTCCTCAGTCTGGTTTATGATCTCCAAAAGGGGAGCCTGTAATACACGTAACAAGAGGACCTGGCTAATGCAATTTGTTAGTTTGAACTAAGATGTACCTCAGTAGACCTGCTCCCTCTCCCATTTTTATTTAAGCTGCTGTAACCTCCAATACCAAATTTCCTTCCTATACTATAATGTAGTTATGGCAATGCATCACACAAGGTTTTCAATGAAGTTTCACGGAGAGGTTAAGAACGTTCCAACATTTCCAAAGAAACAGATTTTTTGTGAGTTGTAACAGAAACATTCAGTGTTGACTCTGCTTACCTTGATCTGAGTTCTGTATTTGACTAGGCAATTTGGTCCTGCCTCAGGATTAAACTGAATCTCAAAGTCGTGGCCTTTGGAATTCTCAGCACTTACTGGAATTAATTTCAGCTTTCGAGCCAGTTTATGATACTCTGCCAGTTGCATTTCGATCTGTTTGGATGAGAAAAGGGCAAAAAATGTAGAAGAAATACAAGTGAAAAGCTTAGCAAAAAGTATTCATATAGTACTTTAAACAGATTTCTGAGTTGCTCTGTACAAACATGATTCCAAGTCATGCCACAGAATGCAAGAACTGTATGTATTGACAGTGCAGCAGTTTGCATTGTTTGGATTAAGTGCTGTTTTATGATTCTTTCATAATTTGCTCTGCAAGGTTTCTCTTGTGTGTATGGGTGAGACTGAATGGTTTCACCTGTGGTTTTACCTACTTATCTGCCATATTTTTTCCTGCCTCAATTTTTTGAGGATTAGCTGATAGGGAAAGAAGAACATGATTGGAAATATTACAAATAACTAACACAATGATCAGTCATCATGTTGATATGCCTTCTTTCATTGGTTTCAACAGGAAATGCCACACAGCCACACATCCTAATAACAAACTTTGAGTATACCTCTAGACAAAGCCTATTAAATGCTCTATTTTCTGATTAATGAGTGCCATTTATATGCAAACAGCAAAGAACAAGTATTTTTTCCAGTTTTATGTGCTTCATACTTGCACAGTATAAGGAATTTAATACCAAGTGATTGATAAAGTGTAACCCTACCAAATGCAAAACATATTTGAAACTTTTTCTTTTTTAGTTCTCCATCTAGCAAAGCTTTTAAAACCCACTGTTTACAGGACCACATCTTTTCATTCTGTTTGAGGGAGGGAATTGAATTTAGCCCTTAAAATCTCTTAGAACTTCCACATAAGGGACTAATCTGGCCCTAAATGCATGCAGAGATATTGATTCAAAGCACTAGTTTTGCATTACTTCCTTGCTATGACATCTGAACATTAGCCTGAAATTGCTTGTGTTAGCAAAGCAATTTCAAGGTAATGCTATCAAAGCTCTTGATGCTATAACAGTGAGAGCTGACAGTGCTGCATATTCTAGCTATGTCCCTTGTGATGCAGAAAATAACGAAAAGAATACATTTCCATTATGCTGAAAACACAAAGGGGGGGGGGGGGGAGGGAACCAAAACATTTTTCAGAGAGATTGTAAACAGAAGCCATTCTTGTCACTTTAGACTGTTAAGACACATCTATGTTGTTAGATTATTTAGGAAAGAAGTTAGCAATAGTCCAAGTCCCAAGTTTAAGTCTGCATGATGAAAATTGATAGCCACCTCTCAGTGTAGCAGACTTTTCACATACCGCCTCTTTATTCCTAGCATATTTTAGTTCTTCATTCCACAGCTGATGTTCTTCTGCTTCCACTTCCTTAGTCAGCTTGTTAATGGTTTGCTGCAACTCATTTCTCTCATGATTTATTCTCTCAATGTCCGCAACTGAGTACTTTTGGTTATCAAAGATGTGCTGGAGCCGGGCATTCTCCTGCTTCATTGCTTCTACTTCCATTTCTAAGTTCACAAAACATTCATGGAAGGGATGTAAAATACCAGCCTATATTGTTAAACCAAATCTCTGTATTTTTATGAGTAAATAATATCTGTATTTCATTGCTCTAGTGTACCAACAGCTATCAGCCAAAAATCTCTTTATTAGCAATCCATTTTGGAAAGTTTATTTGTAGCATCACCATACACTAAATACCTCACGCTGTCCTGAAGCTGAGAATTACAGTTCTTTTAAACCTATTTCTAGCTTCACTATCTCATGTATGACCAAGGCCTTCTTACCTGCTGTCTCAACTTCCTCATTAACACCTTCCATTTTTTGATCAAGGATGGCTATATGAGATTCCAGATTAGCCAAATAAGCCTGGTATTTCTGGACATCTGCTTGAAGAGACGATTTCAGGTTTCGTAGTGTTACTCTACGATCCTAGTAAATGGATGGAAAGAACAACCACTATTATATTCATCTAAAATAATGATCTTAGTTCCCAGACAATAGAGTAATTGGTCAACTTCAATAGTATAAATATAAAATTAAAGAACTTTAACAAATGTTTATCTCTGTGACAGCTGAATCAAGTTAAGCATCTTTAAAATAGTAACATAAAAGGCTGAAAAGATGGTTTGCACCTCAATTCTTGCATTTCAGCATTTAGTCTTTGATTTGCATTAGGCATTGCATTAAGAAAGTTCTTGCTACAGGTAATTCACAACTTAAGTATAATAATACACAAAGGGCAGATAAAACTAAAGGCAAGGAATTGTGAATACAAGCAGTACAGTTCGCACAGGAGGCATGTCTCAATTTGCCAGCTGCACAGCCACTAAACCATTTTTTAAACTCATGATGTATTAAAAGCAGAATCCATCTTTTCTAAAAAAATATTTTCCCTAAAATATATTGTTACCGCTGAATCCCATGCTCTCATCCCCTAAGAAGTTCTCATACCAACACTTTTGGAAAAGTTAATGTTGAAGTTCAGAAAAAAAAAAAAGTGGTTCAAGTATTTTATTAATATTTCAGTCAATGCAAGATCTCATTACCTGAAAACACCTGTACAATATCAAACAAATAGTGACTGAAGACTCCACAGTAAATGCCTTGTACTATAATTGTACAGGAGTCTGTAATAACCTGGCCTAACTAAAAATCTCACAGAGCACTGAAAATAATTTTCCATTTGTTGTAGTGTATCATCGGTATCTTTGTTTAATAATGACAATAATCATCAATAATAGAAAATTCAACTCTACCATATAAACAAGCATAGACACAATTTACTAACCGGCTCGCTTTCCTTTTCTTTTTCTAGTCTTGCGATCTCTTCATGAAGTCTCTTGTTGTCAGCTGCTAAACCTTCTATCTGGAATTCATCTATATTAAATAAATCCTCTAGGGGGAAAAAAAAGGGGAGGGCATGGTGGGGCTTACAAATTAATCTCACTGAATATCAACACCTAATCTGAATATCTGTGCTGTAGCTTCAGCACAGTAAATACTCATTATCCAGACAATTATTTTAAACTAAAAAAAAAACCCCAAAAACCAAACCAAACCAAAACCAAAAAACCTATCAAAAAACCAAACAAAAAACCCTTTAGTTACAAAGCAAATAGGCAAAAACCCTGAAACAAACAAGAAAAGAAATTAGTTTCTCAGTCCTCATGTCATGAAAGAGCTCAAAATCACTCCTGAGAGGTCAGAGTTTCCAAACTCCCATACAGCCCACACTTCAGAATAGTGGTGGTTAGGCAAGTTTCATCTGTTCCAGCTTCACAAGGTAGTCTGATTTGTATACTCCTTTCTCATCCACGTACTTCATTTTCATTGCCTCTTGATACATCTTCACCCTTACTTCCCTCAGTCTTCACCAAACAATGGCAGGATTACTTTTTCCTACTAATATCAAGTAACAGTCTGGTAGCTTATGTTTCCTCTCCAACTGATGGCTCCAGCTTGCAACATTAGTGTCCTTAGCCTGGCTTTTCATAGGAGGGTACAAAAAGCGAGAACTATTTTTCCTCCTTGTTCTCATATTCTGTTTGTATTTCTGTAGGTGATGAAATGAATGAGTCAAAGAAAATTTTTTTTCATCTCCCTGAAGACAAACACAGGTGTACGCTGATTCATATATGTGAACCTTCACAACAGAGTTGGAACTCTTGCAGATTGTTTTCAGAGCTTTTAGAAGCTGAACTTTCTTACTCATCAGATAGGCACCCTCTGGTAATATTTTTCTTTTTTTAATTGTTAACTTCATCAGACAGAAACAACTCTCACCTGCATATATGGAATTTGCATCTGAAGAACTGTATACTGCTTTTCTGTCACAAAGCCATTGAAAACAATAGGGTTACATAGGGACAGCTGATAGCAGAGCATGACCTGTCTTGTCTATACTAGTAACAACACATAAAAAAAAGAGAGTTAAATCAAAGTAACTGAGAGGTACTTGGGAAGATCAGGTTCCCTCTCCTCAGGTCACTTTCACTTGTAAAATTAGCAAAACTGATGCTAGGAGAAAAGAAATCAGTAACACAATTACATTCTTCATTAAAACATGAAAACTTACTTAATTTTGACCTCACTTCTGCATCCAATTCTTCAAAAGTATCACCCCCTTTCATGAAGTGCTCGTAGCACTTCACAGTGTAGTCCATGAAGAGCTGAAAACAATTTAAAGTTTTCATTTCAACAATTCAAAGGGCTGTAAAATATCTAGATAGGGTAACTCTACTCAATCAATGAAATTAAACAGACACCAAAAGTATCTTTCACTGGTTTGACTGCACTTCCTTTTTTTCCTCCCTTTAAACATAGAATATCAACAGATTATATCCAGGCAGAAGGAGGCATCTAGAATTCACATTAAGAAAGGTCTGGAAATACTTGATACATCTTTCTGGGATACCTAACAAGGACAGTAGATGTAATATTTAAGAATTTATTATCTTGAAGCATATGATCCTCTCAGGCTAGTTTATGGAAACTGTAGGTCTGTTTAACAGAGCTCTTTAGTAAATATCACCACTATACTTCACATGTGGAGATGTCAGAGAACTGATCTAGAATTAAAGAAAGGTTACGCAAAAGAATTTACTGGAGACTAAATTACAGATCTTTCAGAAGCAATTACACCAGCATTGTAAATTTTGTTTCAACATATATGCACGAGTATCAGTGTATAAGCACACGTTTAGTTTAAAAGCATTTTTACTTGTCAACTGTCAGGTTTGTAACCTTAGTCCAAAATTCCGATTTAATTTGATTTTTGCAATTTTCTAGTTAAATGTTCTGGCACATCATACAACCCCTTCCAAACATCTGCTATGAGTTAACACTGAGTTAAATTCAAATAGTACTAATAATCTATGATAAATTAGAAAGAAAGCAAGCCGCTGGATTTTTAAGTGCCTGAATTACATTGCCACTCTATTTTGTGGCTAGGAAGTTAAATATTATGACCAATTTTTAAATGGTAAACGGAGTAGATATTGGCAGGAGCCACCACATTTATAATTAAGTCACTGTCTTTACACTGTACTGCTGTTAATCTTAGAAGACTAGAGCACTAACAAGAAATATACCTGAGACCCTACTAAGACAATAACCAAACAGCATAATGACTCTCTTTCTCCACAAAGGAGAACAGAAGCAGTAACAACCCAGAGAATAAGGCATTTCAGTTTAATACCTAGTCTTCAATGATGCCTGCTCAGGAAACTAGTTGCTCAGGCTTTTTGTATAATGCTACTATACTTCCTAGAAAACCCTGTGAACTCTGAGCAGAATATATAAATAGTTAAAATTGTTGTGTCATATATTTAAATTGTGTTGTTACAGCATATGGCAAAATTGATAATAATTTACTTCTTACAGTACCTTATTATGTACAATTCCATCATCCGTCTCTCCTCCCCAGCTCTGTCCATCATCAAATGATGGTGCATTTTCCCTCATGGCAGCATACAACTGAAAGGCACAGGTGTACATAAAAATAGCAAGTGTGAAGATTCCCATTAGCTTTCATAATAGCTAATGTTCACAATAAGAAGCAGAGTAACATTGGATTAGGATTTCAACAAGCAGGGTGTAATGGTGCTGCTTCAGAAAGTGACCAGGCACATCAGGGTAATGAGCCTGTGTTTAGTTGACTAAAAGCACAGATGAAAAGGCATTAACTGGACATTCAACAGTGCCAAATTGCCTTGCTAAGCCAAATGTGTCTTTTCAGCATAAAGGATGGGATTTTCATGTGTGCCCAATTCAGCAGTGGTGAACTTCTGTCACAGATTCCAAATTTTGCTCAGACCCAAGCTGGCAGCAACAGACTTACCACTATTTAAAAAAAAAAAAAACAAAAAAAACCCAGAAAACAAACAAAAAACCCCCACCCAAACACAACCCTCAACATTTTATACAACAATCACAGGACAGTTGAACAATTGCTATTGAAAATTCCATCCTTAGACTTCAAATTTAGGAGAAGATGGCAGATGTTATAAGAAGATCTGCACTGAAGATACATGATTTTACCCATTAAGTTTTCACATTTTTACGTATGTATAAGTCATCATCTTTTTCCCCCCTTTCTCATGCACAAATTTATCCAATGCACATGGTGAAAGAAAAAATATTATCGTAACATAACATTAAAAACTCAGTTTAAAAGTTACTAAAAGTAATGCTGAAGGCTAGCTCCCAGATAGCAGGTAAGAACACCTACCTTTTTCTTTACATAAATGTTGAACAAAGATTTTTAGCATTTAAGAGATCTGTATTGAAACTAACATTGCAGCCTGAAAAGTGTAAATATTTGGCTTAAAGAAGAAAACTGCTACCTTGACACAATCAATTAACCAAACCAAAGCTGTCACGATCTGAGGCCACGTGTGTGGTGCTCCCACTGTGTACATGGAGCTCTTTGACAAAGGAAAGGGGTACCTACAAGGCAAAAGAAAATACATTTTTAATAGCTGTGGCAAACAGTAATGAAAAAGTGCATTTTTACAGGTAGATCAAGGCACAGAAGGAAGAACAAACTCAATTGTGCTTTATACTGTACATCAAGGGAGATAAGCTGCATTCTTACAGCACTATTTTATTCAATTATAATGAGTTTCTCATTTTGTGATTCATAGAATCCTAGAATATCTCAAGTTGGCAGTGATCCATGAGGATCAAGTCCAACTCCCTGCTCCTGGCAGGACTACCTAATACTAAACCATATGACTAAGAGCGTCATCCAGACACTTCTTGAACTCTGACACACTTGGTGCTGTGACCACTGCCCTGGGGAGCCTGTTCCAGTGACTGATCACCATCTCAGTGAAGAACTTTTTCCTAATGTCCAATCTGAACTTCCCCTGCTGCAGCTTCATTCCATTTCCTCATGTCCTATTGCTGGTCACCAGAGAGAGATCAGCACCTCCCCCTCCGCTGCCCTCCTTGAGGAAGTTGTAGACTGCAATGAGGTCACCCCTCAGCCTTCTCTTCTCTAACCTGAACAAACCAAGTACCTCAGCCACTCCTTGTAAGTCTTGCCCTCGAGACCTTTCACCATCCTGGTCGCTTTCCTCTGGACACACTCTAATAGTTTGGTGTCCTTCTTATATTGAGGTACCCAAAACTGTGCACAGTACTCAAGGTGGGGCTGCACCAGTGCAGTGTAGAGTGGGACAATCACCTCCCTCGACTGGCTAGCTATTGAAAAAATGATTGAAGAAATGGACCTTTTTTTGCATATCCAAAGATTAGGAAAAATTAAGGCCTCATACAAAAAAAGTGTAAACTATTCTTTCATATACTCTTTAGCCTCTTCCTATTCAGCTTAGTATGTTGCTTTGGTCTTGGTAGCATCCAGATCTGTCTTTCTCCTGAAGCTACTATGGGAGGAGAGATGGGCAATGCAGCGCTAAGGAAAAAGGAGTGGGTGCCCTGTGAGCATGAAGTGATTCATGATGAGACCAAGACCTCAAAGGAAAGGCAACAAACACAAAGGAGGGAGTAATAGTCCAATGGATGATGTTTAGACCTCCGAACTGGGTGTGTGCAAGCCTGACGGATTTCGTAACGTATGAAAACTGATACACAGGAGTCCTGTTCTTAAGAGGGCAAGGTTCTTGCTTCCTGGGTCAAGTGCACTTTGAAAACAGAAAAGCAACTGACAATCAGCTTAATGTCATTCAATTACAGAAAAGAATTTCAGAACAGCTGCATATCAAAGTATTAATATCGCCTATAAATACAGAACACACAAAGGCTATCCTACTAATTACATTCTCTCATACTCTTCTACAGATCAAGGAACACAGAAGTGCAGATTTTATTCCATCTTTAGACTGACAGCTGCCCAAAGTTGTTTTAAGAATGTAGGTAAAGAAGCTACTGATAAACTGACAGTTCTAAATAAGTGCTCATGAGCCATTCAGCCTGAGAATTTAAAAAAATTAATTATTTATGTCCATTTTCTAACTCTCAAAAGACAACTTAAAGTGATTTCTCAAAATAAGTCTTTTTATCCAGGATTACACTCCTGGTGCAGCAGAGTAAAGCCGCTTCAAAGCAACTTCCTTTTCAACATTTCAGCTAGGTCAGCAGTCTCAAATGTTATAGGTTAAACCAAAATTTTATTAAAATACTGAGAAGTGAACAGAAGAGACTTATACCTACGTCTAAGGAGCCCTGGCACTTTGACACCATCACGGGCTCAAACCTACAGAAGTAAAATACACATCCGGGTTTTTTTGGTTTTTTTTTTTAATGAGACTGAAAATTCACCGTTATCAAGAGGCAGAGGATTTTCTTTCTTGGAGAGCATTGGTGGATTAATGATTCCAAACACTAACTGAACAAGACTGGAAATAAAACTCCTAGCTACTTAGTGTTTTTTTTCACCTCAGAGGTCATTTTTGTTATTTCCACTGCTGCTTTGAAAGCAGAATGACAGAAATTGCAGGAAAAAATATTTTTATGTAAATGAACTGGATCCATCATTCTGAAATTGTTTTTTAGTTCTTGGATTTTAACAGAATGAACCAGAAGAGTCTGTCAAAAAAATCTGTATCTATCTTTCAAAGTTTAATACAAATAGAGATAATTAATTAGATTTTACATTACAAAGCAAGCTTCCACGAGCCTATAGTTCTGCAAGTTCACATATAAAATGTATAGCAGAGTCTGAGAATCAGAGTAAACTTAGAGCTAAACAAAAGTGAAACAAAATAATCACAACATTGTAGTTTCAGAGTCTTATCTGAATAAAGAAGCCTAGCTGTTCTCCCCAGCTATCATGCAAAATTTTTAGCTTTTAAATTTCTAGCTGTATCATATCTATTTAGTGCAACAGATTAACAATAATGATCTTACCCAAGCTCTTTAAAAACTCTGGGAATTTCCTCTTCAAATTTTGAGTCAGGCAGTTCGTAAGAAGGGCAGAGAAATCCATAGATAAAAGTGAAGATTTTTAAAAAGTCCTTAACCGATGGAGACTGTAGTGATTTCATGGAAACATTATGGGCGTAGCCATTCTCAACAAGAAACTGAGAAAAAAGAAACATGGCATATTAGTCACTAAATAAAATCTAAAGCTGAAACCATGAAAAATAAATAATTTTTTTGGGTATCTTTTACGCCTATTAACGAACATTTAGAATAAGTTAATAAGTTACCTCACAAAGCTGCTTGATACATTGTTGGATGAACGCCTTGTCATGAAGTGGCCTGGGATCCTTGATCTTTTCTGTACCAAACACACCATACTGACTGTTGCGTGGACCTCCAGCCCCACTAGTTCTAAGAGCAAAAAATA
Organism: Burhinus oedicnemus; assembly: GCA_008921705.1. Taxonomy (NCBI): domain Eukaryota; kingdom Metazoa; phylum Chordata; class Aves; order Charadriiformes; family Burhinidae; genus Burhinus; species Burhinus oedicnemus. The sequence continues at coordinate 486,932 of VFFE01009006.1, read as the reverse complement.
AATACAGTACTTGTGACAATACATATAAAGAAGAACTCAATGTTTAAGTCACTATAATTATTATTCTTATGTTTCTTTTGCATTTGTTATTTAGGATGATTGGAAAAACAACATCAACCTGGAAGCCATGATGCACACATACAACAGAGGGATTACTGCATCCTAGATAAATATTTTCTTCAGTTTATTGAAAGAAATAAAGTTTTTATAGAACAGAAAAATACCCCAAAGATGAAGAGACAAAATGATGTAGGTGATTGAAAATAAAGAGTAAAATATTTCAGGAATATTCAAAAGGAACAGATCTGTGCAATAGTGGGTTCCTATGAAGGAAGATACCTGCAAGACACCAGAACACAGAAAGCCATGAACTAAGCTGAAAGATTATAGAATTTTTGAAGGTTTGCATCTTAGAAGAGACTAAGACAGAGTGTACTGGAGATATCATTCTTCCTTAAATAGGCAAATGTATTGAGGAACTCTTAAGGTCTGCAGTGCATATCATTCCCAAGAGGAAGAACAGCCCTCAAAGCAATTCCTACTCCATGGCATTATTGTTTAGTGATGAAAGAATGGAGGAAGGCAGACCTGAAGGTCTGCTGGCCTCAGATCCATTATTCCCTACAACGAAAACCTGTCAAGAGAGAAAAATTACAAAATGATGTGGGACTGTTATTGTTTTAATTTACAGTACAGAGATATAAAGCTATCGATACCTCTTCCCAAAAAAGCTGACTTTTCTTTCTGAAGTTCCAGGTGTAGGTTTGCTCATGCTCAGCTTCCCAAACGTACCTCTGTCCTTCCTGAGGGATAGGGAGAAGGATTCAAGTGACTATTTCTACCGTTTCACCTTTTGCTCATGTAAGAAAACTATAAACACATGCATATAAGCCTAAGCATCTTCAGAATAGCAGCATCTTAGAAAAGGCAACTTATTTTAATGCATTATTTGTCCATTATCAAAACTACTTCTGCAAGAAGATTTATAAGTATACATTTTACACACACACACACAGAGCCACCTCCTAAGAAATATGTAAGAAAAAGTGTTACAATTTGAAATGTGTCGTGTATACAAATAGATTAAGAAAGTGTTTTGCACAACTGGAGCACTTGTGCAAATATCCTTGGCTGCAGGCAGTCTTCATCTTGGTGCTCCCATTTTTTTCACTTGCTACTCACACACTCAAACACACTACTATTTTTAGCAAGATGATCAGCAACACTTACATCTGAGGTGTTTGAAGACCCATCTTGTTGTTGTCCTGCACTCTCAGTGCCATCATAGATTGCCGACCACTGCTTCCGGCAGTACTTGAGCTTCGTCTCATTGTGACTAAACTGTAAATCACAGTATGTCAGGATTGGAAAATCCAGGATCTAAGAGTATTTGCTTTTTTAAACAGCACAATGACTTTCTAAAGGGTCAGAATAAGCAACTGTACTTTGGACCAACTGCTGTGACAGTTTCCAGAAATATTGGGTTCTCTTTAAAAAAAAACAAAAAAGAAAAAAAATGGTGTACGTCAGACTCCAGAACTACACAGCAGCAGCCACAGCCTTTCAAATTAACTATTTTATTGATGAAAGTGCCAGTGCTTATTCCAAACCTACTATTTTGCTTTTATTTATATCCGGTCATTTCTAACCTACAGGTTCCAAAAGCAAAATTGCTTAAGAAATTTTTCAGTCCAATCAGCTGGGAGGAAGGCCATGCTAACATCACTACTGTTTCTAGCACTTCAGCCATCCATCTATTCTTTCTCCGCTAATTCTCTCTCTCCCTCCTCTCCTTGGAGAGAGAGGTGGGGGAGAGTATCATTCGTTCATTTCAGTGGCCAGTCCGGCCCAAACCACAACACTGAGACTGCTTATTAATTTTTGCAAACGATCTCACAGCACAATAACTGGAAAGCCTATTCTGAGATAATATTATGGCTATATTCAGACTACACACACAAAATATAAATCAAACTGGAAGTATTGAACTGTCCCCACAGTGGTATTTTGAGGTAAGTAGAATTAACTCCGCAAAAAACGCCAACTTTTGCCCTCTACAGAGGATCTATTTTATTCATGGGGTGGGCTCAAATGACTGAACTATAACTAATCAAAAAACCTTCATTACAAACATTACCAAAACACATTATCAACGTAAATTGCGTTTCACGATCACACTTCTAGTTCCACTTCTCGCACACCATGACAGAAGTTTAGCTTAGGCCCACTTCATAGGGCAGTTTATCTGCGACCTCGTTTTCTCTGGGGAAGAAGCTGCAATTCTTCCATTGCTTTACCAGGCATCCACCGCAGACAGAATAAATTGTTTTCGTAAACACACCAAATGACAAGTTTAAAGAGCAGAGTTAGCTGGAATCGACACGCCAGCTGAAACAAGGCTTTCCTCCGGCGCGCGGCCAACGGCTCCCCCAGGGGCCGGCGGGGCAGTGCCCGCCAGCCGACGGGGTTGCTGCCGGCTCCGGGGTTGGGGCCGCCACCGCCGCCCGCTCCCCGCTCCCCGCTCCCTCGGCGGGGAGGGCCCGCGCCGCGAAGAGACCCATCCCAACCGTTACCGTTAACGACGCCGACGCCTCCCTCTCAATTTCAAATCCGCCCGCCGACTACGTCACGCAGCGCGCCGCAGCGCGGTACGTCACAGCGGAGCGGCGAAGAAGCAGGTTAAAGAGTGAAGGGGCGCGTAGGGCGTGCGGTCACTTCCGCTTGCCTCCCTGCTCGCCTACAGGCCGCTTAGATTCCCCCGGAAGTTCGTAGGAGAAAAGGTTCGTGGCCGTACAACAAGATGGCGGCACTCGCAGGGGGTGGAGTAGCGGCGGCGGTAAGTGTGTGCGTGCTGCCGTGTTATAGCGAGCTCCGGGGCTTTTCTCCGGCCGGGGCGAGGACGGGGCCGGAGGGGAGCCCCTTCTCTTATCCACCCCCGTACCGGCTTGGAAGCGCCGTGCGGAGCCCCGCGCGTAGGCTTCAGCAGCTCCTCCCCGCCGCGGCGTTGGGGAGGGTGCTGCGCCCTCAGGCCGCCGTTCCCGCCGAGCAGCGGTAGGAGATGTTGGGGTGAGGAGGAAAAAACCCGAGCTCCCAGGCCCTGCGTGTCTGCGGGCCCTGCGGCCTGGCCTCTGGTGCCGCGGCTGCCTCTGTGCTTGTGTTGCTGTTCCTGAGGGCTGTCATATAAAGTCTCGGTTCGTATAATTGCTGCGTCGTAAGGCTATTTTCCAACTTGTTAGAAGAGTCATCTTAGAGTAAATCTATACTGTATAAAACTATAGAAACTTATTTAAAAGTTGCTTACTGTAAAAAATTGGAATAGGGATGCAACAGAAGTCATAGTGGGGGAACTGGCTGAAGTCAGAAGTTTCTGCAGTGTGTCCTGTGTGCATATGGCAGTGTCTGTCAGAAGATAGGTGGTACTTTATCAAACAGTGATTGTTCTGAAAAGCGAACTCTTAAAAAAAAATTCCCACAGGAGGATTTTGCTCCAGGAAGTGCGTACGATCACCAGATATGCTTTCAGGGAGTTGATTTTTCTTCCTGAAAAGGGAAGCTATGATGTCCGTGGTACATCGGTTGACAGCGGGGTGGCTCGTGGATCATCTCTCTTTCATCAACCAGTGTGGCTATGAGATCTGTGACTCCTTTGCATACCCTGGTGCTGTCGCTCTCAATACTTCTGTTACTTCTATTGGAGATTGTCATGCTACTTCTACCTTTGCTGCCACCTCCTCATCGAGACACGGTCCTATTCCCAGTCCTGGAGATGCAATAGAAACAGAAGGTAAAACAGCAAAAAAGAGATATGTGTTTCGGGAGGAGTTCTTTGACATTTCAAAGCCCCATATAGCTGCAGCTCCTAAGGAGCAGCTATGGCAGGGATGCCCTGAGGTGAGTCTCACAGGAGTAAAGGCCAACAGCGACAGAGAGGAACACCATGAAGGAACCAAGACTGGCATTGGAGATTCTGTTGCCAGTGCTAGGAAGGTATGTTCTCCGTAATACAGTAAACTACAGTAATGCCGTGGGAAATAATATACCACTAATATTGTCTTGTACATTTCGGTTTCCTGTAGTTATGTAGGAAAGCAGGAACTCCTCCACAATAGATTTCAAGATGCGTGGAAAACATAAGCACTCATGAGGATATTCTTGTGTCCCTTGTGTCAGTAGTGTGCATCCTGTGACTCAAAAGCAGTGGATTACTTACAAAATCTTCTGACGTTGGTTGTGGTTGGGCACTTGATCTGAAACTGCGGTAGCTGTCAAGACTGCAGACAAGGAGGGAAGGACAGTATGAATTTACTTTCAATATGTAGATTGTTCAGTACTGTTGCTTATGGACCAAAAAACATAAGAGTCACAGGTCTAAACCAACAAATGTAATTGTGAAGACCTACTTAATTTTCTTCTGTTATTGGTAAACTGCGCTTGGCAGCTGAACAAGTGCCTTCTGGTATGGACCCAAAGGAGGCATGACCATGAACTGTGGCATGCAGTAGGTACCTTCAGATCCCAGTGCCATAAGTAATATAACACAGCTTTAAGCCTATGTACCTTGAGAATGCCTACAGCAGCCTAGGTATTTTGAGATCGTCTTTTTGCTTATTGGACTTCCACTTGTGATAGAAAGAGATGAAAAGTTTCTTCTGCTTTTAAAAGAATTACTCTGTAATTCAGGTATGTTTGATTATTTATTTTTTCCTTTTGTCATGGAGTAATACTGATTTTTTTTTTTCTTTTTTTGTCCGCTGCTTGCTCATTCTGCAGAAACGTAAAAGGAAATGTGTATTCAACCAAGGTGAACTGGATGCTTTAGAATACCATTCAAAGGTAAGTTTGAACAAAAGTATATTTTGCAAGTATATGATACCTGACTTTGGATCATGTACAAAGTGCAAGATATGGTTGCAAACAAGTTCTGTTCTTGAGCTTGTTCCACTAAGGGGAAGGTCATCTCTCTAGTCCTTAAATGAGTAAATGCATACAGAGAATATCTCCTGTGTAGATATGTGCAAAACAAACTAGACATCAAACTGCAGCTGAGACATATTGAAGAGCTGGAAGCTGCATTCACAAAGTATCTTTTACCATTACAGGTAAGTGAGCATTATATAGTGATGAGCTGAATGTTAGTTGACCAGGAAGTGACTGTTTTGAAATGAAAACCAGAACCAGGACCTACACTTGTTTTCTCTCCTGTGACAAAGGTGTTAGTTATATTTGTCTTTTTGTTTAATTCTGTTCCTCTTGGAGTATATTTAAATGACTAAATTTTTCTTTTACATGGCAACAATTTTGTAGTAGACACATACAGTTTGCTATAATGCAGTGTAGAGGTCCTGTAATTGTTGTGAATAAGCTATGCATGTGCAGAATCACCTTAAAGGATTTGAAGTTCAACATCCAGCATAGGTTTGAGAGTATGAAAACCTTTTAGCTAAAATAAAGTCATTCAACAATAGCAGTAAGGAAAGAAATGAAGTTTGATGTCTTGGAGGCCTGCGTAACTTCAAATGATTTTTGGTGAATATGCAAAAAAGACAAATTTTTGAAAAATCTGTGATCCCAGTTAGCTTCTGATACCATTCACAGATTAGAATGTATTGTTTTTTACTGTATCTGTAGTGTTAAAGGTTGGCTAGTCAATTCAGATTATTTTGGCACTTATTCATATCTTTAGAATAATTTTCCAAAAAACCCCCCAAATTTGTGTCTTCCAGTGCAAGTAGGCTTTGAATCCATTTATGAATTTCAGTCAGAGTCAGCATAGGGAACAGTACAAAATATGCTGAATTCCTTCAGCAGCCATTTGTTAAAACTACTGTTTAAATTGCTTGATAGTCAAGAGGCTTTGCCCGCCTGTGAATTAACACATGGGTGTAAGAAGAAAAGCCACCAGCATAATTCAGCTGTACAACTTGTAGCATTTCTAAATATATATTTATTAATTCTGTTAAAGCAGTATGAACTTTTACTATCACAAACCTAGGTACTAAAAAATTGTGACTGTCCCCTCAAATGTCTAGGTGGTGACGCTATTAAAGAAATTATTAAAAAAAAAAAAAAAAAAAAAAAAAAACAAAAAAAAACACCCCAACACCAAAAAAACCTCCAAAACACCCCCCCCCGCCATTAATTTGGAAATTGTAATAAAGAGTATTTTGTGAAAACATCTTGTGAAGTTTGAAGATTCCATAATCAGGAGCTTTAGAAACCATAATAAGTATTTGACACCTGTGGTAAAGCCACTCTAACTGGCAATATTGCTTTTCTAAATGAACAGAAATGCCTCATTGGTAGTTAAAACTCATGAAGGCTCAATGATTTGGCAATAAACTAGGTCTCTCAATTGTGCTAAGGGAGGGTACTGCCGTGAATGAGCATATATATAGATCCAAGAATCTTGTCTTCCTGGACTCACTGGCAGATTATTTGAGAGGCGTGTCATTTTGTGTCATGGTTTGAGTGACACAGGACTAATTTCTTTTCTAATGCTTGGGAAAACTACTTTTAGAAGGCTCTAGTGTCTGAATTTGTGAAAATATTTACTTTACAGCCAGCTATGGTGCGTGGGTCTCAATGTTTTCAAGCTAGCCAGGTGCAGGGATGAGGAGGAGCAAGACCCAGGCACTTGACCCAAGCTGGCCAACAGGATTATTTCATACCGTGAACGTCACATTCAATATAAATTAGAAAGTTTGCTGTGATGCTCTCTTTCACTTGATGGCAGTGATCCAGTGAACTTCTTGCGCCGGTGTTGGGCCCCTGAGCCCTTCCCTTCCTCCTGAAGCTGTAGTGCTCGCAGTGTCCGACATTTACTGTCCACTGCTGGGAGTGCACAGCTTCCAACTGATATAGTTGTCTGAGTATAATCCTTATATATTTTATATTGGTATTGGGATCACTATTGGTTCTTTAGTGTTATTACTGTTAATTATCTACTCTTATTCTATTAAATCTGTTTAAATTTCAACCCTTGGATTTCCTTGTTTTCTTGCTGTTTCCCCTTCCTGGATGGGGAGGGTTCATCTGGTGATAGAACAATTATGTAAATGACAATAAATTGCTGCGGGTTTCTCAAACCATAACACTGAGAAGTTGCAAAACCAAATTCTAATAACTTAATTTGATTTACTTACTGTACTTCCATATTACTTTTAAAATGCATGAACTGCCGTTTTCAGAAGTGAATTAAAATGTGGAAAAATACTGATCTTGGTGTGTGTGGTTTTTTTTTTTTTCTTTTTTTAAGATCCCCGTATACATCCAAATTAAAAATATGTTATGGGCACAATAACTTGAAATTAGATTAGAATTTGAACTTCAGATTATTGCTTTGAAATTTATGTTTGTTTGGAACAGTAATATTCTGCCTCTGTTGTCTGTGAAATGTTTTATTTGGTAGTCTCTTGCTCTTTCTTTCTCCAGGCTTCTAACTATTGCCACTTTATCAAAAAAACCCCAACAAAAGTTAGCACGGCCTCATTAGCATGCCCTTGTAGCTTTTGAGTCAATGATCTCAGTATTTGGCAAGGATCCTTTTTCCACTCTGCAGATTGAAAATGTTTTGATTTCTGTCTCATTCCCAGATCAAGTAGATCCTTGAAAGATCATTTCTTTTTCCCCTGTTTCTTTATGACCATACAGGTCAGGAAGCTCATTTGGGAAGGCACTTTGCATTTAGTCCAAGAAGGACTCAAAAGTGGTTTTCTTCACCACACTACTGCAGAACTCGGTTGCAGGAAGAATGTTGTTCCTGAACATGTTGGCTGTGGGTTGGCTGAATTATGTGAAATGGCAAAGCAGTTTCCAGCTGTGAATGAAAGCGTCCATCAAGCTGTACATGTGCTAGACGATGAAACCTCCGTTCCAGAGCAGGTCCTGCTTTCGCGTGTTACAGAAAACAGCTCAAACTGTGCAAAGATAGTTGTGTTAATGGGGCAGAAGTACTTGGTGCCACCAAAAAGCAGTTTCCTTTTATCTGATATTTCACGTTTACAGTCCCTGCTGAACTGTAAGTATCTTCAGGCATTAGAATTTACCACTTCTCTTTTGCCTGAGAAAGGCATTTAATGTCAAGATGACTAAGGACTCGATGAACGGGTTTTAATATACAGCATCACACTGATAGGAAATGCTGCTGCAAGCTTTCAAAGTGGTATTTCTAACTTTGTGCAAAGAAGCGAGGGTTTTCAAAGGAATCTCGAGTGGTTAGGAGCTCCTGTCATGGGGGGATTATCTGTCTCCTCGAGGCTCCTTTAAAAATCTCAGACACAGCATTTTAAATGAAGCCCAAAATACGGCAGCTTGGGAGCGTGTTCTGAGCCACTGTCAGCATAGAAGTCATGTAAATGTATTAGATTAGGACTAGCTATGCTGATGGCTCCCTATTCTGCAGGATGAGGCTTAAACAAAGATAAGTCCATGCTGCTACTGGGGTGATGTTCCTTCTGTTTTGGTTTTTAGCTAGATTAGACCATGGGAGAGGGATGAGATTATGCACCTTAAAGCAAGGGTTCCCTTACAGATTCATCCTGTTCAGCAGCAGGGTGTATTTAGATAGGCATAAACTGATTGTGAAACCAATCCCAGTGTCCCCCAGGGAAGCTGCTGCACCCAGCTGGAGGTGAACAGCACTTTAGCAAGAACATGAGCAGCAAATGTGAGTTGACTTCTCAGCTGCTGCAATTCACAGCTGAGAGTATTGGCTTAAGCCAAAATCAGTGACAGGGAGAATTAGTAACTCCTCTAAAAGTAAATCAAAAGCTATCCAAGCCAGTATCCCCAGCCTTAATGGGCCAGGCAGAAAGCTTTAAGCTGACAACATGCAACAGTCTTCACTGTAGTTCGCCATTCCATTAGCTTTCCATTTGACCTTCGTTATTATTATTACTGTTTATTTCAGCAGCTAAGCTTTGTCAGACAGTCTTAGAGGAAAGATGTTGTCTGTGAGCAAGAGCTGGGGATTACGACTCTACCCTCTAATCAGTAATTTTAGATTTGTTAGTTACATGTTTCTTCCCTGCTAATACGCAATTTGGATAGCCACTGATTTTTTTTTTATTATTTTATTTTATTAAGAAGATATGCAGGAGGTGGAATCTTATTATCCAAATAATAATTTTAGCCAGCTTTATGAAAGAAGGAAGATCACTATTTTCTGAATCACAGCTGTGCATATAGCAAGTTTGGATTCCCCCAAAGGTCAGAGACCAGTCCAAGAAATTGGTTCTTAAATAATCAACTGTGAATATTAATATAATGCCATGACTCTAGTTTTTTGGTTTTTTTTTTTGAGGAAGTCTACTATCCGTTTTAGTTATTATCTTTCGTCTTCCCTTTCACCTGCCAAAAGAGAAGTATTTCTTGCTGGTCAACCCACTGTCCAGATAACACCTCCAATGTTAAAAAAGGAATAAGATGTAGAAAGCATATTCAATGGATGTTAAATATTAAGCTGTGGTTTTTATTAGATATTTAAATAATTAGCATCAGACTCAATGAAGGAACAAATATGTTCTGTGGAAAAAAATAAAATTGGAGAGTCTTCTTTTTTCATGGATCTTCTGTCCTCCAACTAAAGTAAACCGAGCTTGTCCCGTGAAAACTTTCAGTTCTCTTCTACTTGTCTGTTAATTTCTATTTCACACACTGGGTATAGCTCTCTGTCTCTCTTCACCTCCAGTAGTGCAAAACATAGTTTTCCAGGAGCTCTGTGTGGCCCAATTAGCCTGCTGAAAGATCAAACAGGACAGGAATCTTGTGTCCAGGGCTGCAGCCTTTCACTCAGCTGGGTGTCTTATTACATAGCCTCTCTTAGGAAGCTCGGAGAAATTTTCATCTTTGAGACTTGCACTCTGCTATCAGTTTTTTTCTGAAAGTCCCCAAGATATTAAAGATTTCTTGGAGGGATCTGACATAGATCACATAAACGTCCTTTCCTTAGGTGATCAGCCTAAAAATCTCTGAAGTATACGATTATCTGGATTAAACCAAGCATGCTAGAAGCCTTTTACCTTCTTACTTGGAAAGAACAGAAGAAAGTTGCTGATTTGCTGCATAGTTGGCTCTTTAAGTGTTGTCTCTATGTGGTTAGCTAAGCTAATTTACTGGCTTTTTTTTTTTTTTAATTTCACTTCCCAGACAAGAAAAAATATGATGTAATTGTGATTGATCCACCATGGGAGAACAAGTCTGTTAAAAGAAGTAACAGGTAAATTTTATTTTAAAATTAAACAAACTTTGTTGTCCTAGCTTACAAAGGGTAATTAAGATTTTAATATACTGATGCAGTCCAAGACCAATATAACTGAGACTGTAGCTTAAACTAGCAAATATTTTGGCACATACCTACCTTCGTCTGTGAAATGTCCTGGGGGTTTCACAGAAATGGGTTGGATACTTTGCCTACTAAATATTTGCAAGACTAGATCTTGAACTACCTAACTGGTGAGAGAATGTTAGTCTCTGAGACTTCTAAGGAAAGCCTGGAGTCAACTGTTTTGTAAGGCTCAGATCATGCAGGTATTCATTTGAAGTTACAGAGTTACTTTAGTGGGCATAAAGCTAGATAAATGTGTAAGTATTTCTAGGACTGAGGTCCAATTTAGAAGTTTTAGTTTTTAAATTTTTTTTAAAATTTGAGCTGTAGTTTGAGCTTCAGTCTGATGGGTAGAAGAGAGGAAGTGATAATGCAGCAGTAAGATCCTCAAGTGCACTGGAACTTTCTGAGTACTGTAGTTTATGAAATCATTAACTCAAAATTTTATGGGCTTCCTTCTCCACTGAGTAACATCAGGCTTATGCCTGTGGAACTCTCTTGATTACCACAGAATTGTATCTATGTGAAAGAAGGGCAGGCAGGAATTATGGCCTTACAACTTTCTAGAATAATGTCTACTGTAGCTTTTGAAGCTTGTTATGAAGACATAATTTGACAATGGAGGAACTGATTAGTAGGTTTTACTTTGAAGCCCTACAGAAACCTCTAGAAATCTATAGTTAAACTCATTCAAATGTTTTTAACTGTGTAAGTTACTGAAAGGAAAACTGTAGTTATTCACAAGCATGAATTAGCCAGTAAGACCCTCTCTCCCTTAGAAAATAAAGGGAAAAGGTGGGAGAACTATCACTGCTGTTAGTTACCTTTTACATGGCTAGTCTTTGTTAAGCATTTCACATCTGGGTTGTGAATCTGTTTTCTCTAGGCAGTCTAGTCCAAGATGTATTTTGGATTTTATCCTTGCTACCTGTTTCTTACTGTACTTACTGTTGCATTGTATAGGGATCCCAGCTACCCAGACTGGCTGTCAATTCCAGTAAGAAGCGTGCCAATGTTTTTGATGCTGCGAAGTGTAGGTTCCACAAATTGAAACTCACTAATAGTGTAGAATGGCATCATGAGAAAAATGGTAGAACAGGACAGAATCTGGAAAGCATACTGTATTCACCAATGTAGCGTATAGTTAGCTCAAAAATGTGCAGAACTCTTGTGAATAACCTAGAGAACTTTTACCATGAATGGTAATTTAAAAATAATGAGTAACTTCTGCAAATAACTGGAGAACTGATTACTCTTTTATGACCTTTTAACTTGCCAGTCAAATTAATGTTTCCCTTGCACTTGTAAGTGACTCACCTGTCATTTTCATTCAGAAGAGAGATTGCTTATTATGAAAAGTGAATAAAGTTACATTGACTAAAGATCTACTTTGCTCTAAGTAGTTCTGGTGTAAAGATGAGAGTATTGATTTACATATGGTAGTTCTTAAATATGGGCTTTTAAATTAAACGTAGGCTTTTAGACTTCAGAATCACAACTCGTAATACTTTATTCGAGGAAATGGTAGAAATATATAGTTAAAGGTTCTGCTCAGTAGAACTTAAGTATGTACACTAATGATTTTATATAAGAATCCATCAGATTTGGCCACTGGGTGTCAGTCTTGATCCATTTTTATGACTTGTCAGGAGATAATTCTTGAAACATCTTGGCTGTGTAATTTCTTTATCCATTTGTGTTGCTTTGCAATTTTTATATTTGGTATATGCTAACTTGCTTTCTCACTGTATTGGCATATAGATACAGCCACTTGTCTTCATGGCAAATCAAGCAGATTCCTGTACCGGCACTAGCTGCTCCAAATTGTCTTGTAGTCACGTGGGTGACTAATAGACAGAAACACTTACGTTTTGTTAAGGATGAACTTTATCCTCATTGGTCTGTGAAGACACTTGCTGAGTGGCACTGGGTAAAAGTAAGTTCTCGATTTGTTTTGTTGGTTTCTTGGAGACTGAGAGGGCTTGCACTGTGACGCTTTATATTTTTATAATTTGTCTATTTATTACTATATGCTTTTGTATTTGAAAGGTATGGTATCATCAATATTTTCCTCTTTATCAAAGAAAATGTCTCAAAAAAACCCTGGATATGAAAATCTTCCACTGTGTATTTTTAACTTCTTTATGTCAGATTACTAGAGCTGGAGAATTTGTATTGCCTTTGGATTCTTTACACAAAAAGCCCTATGAAGTTCTTGTATTGGGAAGAGTACAAGGAGATGTAGAGGAAGCCTTAAGGTATGCCAGGATATTTATGGTAAATGTCTTTTTGAGTCTGCTAGGATTCTCTTTGAGTATGTCACTTGTTCATTATACAATATAATGTCCCAAAAATCTTCTCTTGGTGTCACCTTTTGGCTGATTTTGGACCTAAAAATAGCCTTACTAGCTTTGGGGTGAGGGAGTGCTTTAGTGAGATTAAAGGGTGGAAACCTTTGTCTGTTCCTTATATCTGTCTGCATTGGGGAACTGGCTCAGTTAAAAGCCTTGTGGATGGGACTTCATTTGCTGACAGGTTCTCTTGGACCATGAGTCCGTGGCACAGGCTGGCGCCATTTGGTGACGCTGATGTTTTTCTGCACAGAAAAACAAACAGGCCTATGTTGTTTGTTCTCAATGGCTTTGTATGGCTATTGTTAACCACGTTTTGTCTAAAGCCTCGGTGTTTTCATACACTGTCCTTTTATATATTATGGCTAAGCAACATTTAACTTCCCTTCAACTTATCTGAAGTTTGACTGTGAGTGAACATTCTGTGTGTTACCTCCCATGTGAAGTAGCTCTGTGAGACCTGCAGCATCATATTTGGTGTGTCCATTCTCATACTTCTTTTCTTGTTCTGATTTATGCAACAGGAAATCTGAAGACGTACTTCCAATTCCAGAACATAAGTTAATTGTCAGCATACCCTGCAGTCTGCATTCACATAAGCCCCCCCTCACTGGTACGTTTTGTTTTATTGTGTAATGTTTCTGTTAGGGCATTGGACTTGGATGTGTGAAATGATGTACCTAGAATGAGATATCTTTATATATGAAGTGCCTTAATTTGCCATATGCCAAGCAATTTTGCTTAATAGGACTTGTGATTCCTCAACATTTCTAAAAATGTTGTCAGGCACCTAAGTTTTTGTCTCTAAAAATGAATATGAAAAGTACAACTTCAAGCTTTATGGTGTGAATATTTTTGGTAGACATGTAAACAAAAGTTGCATTTTTTTAAACTTGTGTTTTAAATGCTTCAGGAATGGTTTACAGATACTGTATGTATGAAGTTATGCCAAATGACCTAAAGTGCCTGGGAAGGGGGAGAACTTTGGGAATATATAAAATAGGATATCTTCTACTTGGTTAATAAAAATGGAAACCTCTTTCTTTATTATGTCATCCTGAAAGAAATGTTTTTATTTCTGCATGAGCTGCTTATACATCTGCAGTATAGTTGTGCCTTTAAATCCAAAAACTTACTTATTTTTAAATCGTTAACAATAGGCAACAAATAAGGCATGCCCTGCTTGTTTCCGAGGAGCTGTATTTAGTTTACTGAAATTGATGCAGTAGCTCCAACCAGCCAGTTAGTGTGGGTATGAATTCAGCTTTTCAGAGTTTAGTCTAAAGGATTTGAAGATTTCTGTGTGATATGTTACCTTTTGCACGTTGCAAAGCTTACATTGACTAATTTCATCAATAGTAAGTTATACTTCCATCACTATAGCACCTGAGTGCCTTACAATGCTATGGTAGGAAACATATTTAATACCTCTCAGAAAAGTGGTTTCATCCTCCTCCAAGGGGAACGTTCATGATGAATCTGCAAATATTCCAGGTGCATGTGGTGCTATGTAATCACATCAGAAAAGGCAGGTAGAAGAAATGCATAATGCTGTTGGAGAGGAGAGACCTCACAGTTTGCTTCACTGACGTGCTTTCCTTTTTCTGTTCCCAAGGAAAACTTCAGTTAGGAAGCTGATCTGGACAGTTATACATTCAGGGAGGCTCCAAAATTTGTATTTTGGGCTTGTATTTATTAAATTAACATACATGTATATATATCTCTGTTCAAAAACTAATAGAAGACATATACTTTGGTTAGCTAAAAATAAATGAGTAAAAAAAAAAGGCAATTCCAGGAGGATATTTTTGCAGTTCTGAAGCCACATCTTTAAGAATTAGGGTTACAGCAGGAAGTATGTGTGTTGATTTAAGCTAATGAATGGTAGGGTAGTGATTTGTGAGGCAGCCACCTAGGGTCTCTTCAGAAAACCAATACTTAGCAGCACACTTGGACACGAACAGGAAACTTGTGAGGTATCCCAGGGTGCAAAACAGCAGCTTCTATGTATTACAGAGATTTCTAGCGCCAGAATGGTTCTCGGAACAATTCTTTTGTATGGCAGAATCTAGAAACCATATTGGGGAATCCTTTATAAATTATGATCCTGAATGGGTTTTGAAAGAAATTGTCTGTACTAATTTATATATTTCTTGAGTCTTTACCTGAATGCTGGGATTTGATACCATTGTGCAGCATTTATGTTTCTATTTGAAAAATTAATTTGCTGTTGAGCAACGTCAAGCAATTTACAAGGTTTTTATGAAGTCACGTGTATCCTACAGTTCTGGCAGCTCCATTCAGAACATGGGTATGGAATGAAAAGGTAAACCATAAGACAAAAGCTAATTGCTGATGCTTTGACTTCAGTGTTGTAAAAGGGTATAATTTTCATGATCGGACAATATTCTCAAGTGGCCAGTAGAGAGCAGCTGAGCTGCATCCTAGAGTGGTTCAGGAGAAATTTGAACAGAAGCAGAGATTTGGCAATGGGGTAGAAGGACACTTGATGAGTCACACACATTCTTTATGCTTTGTTTAAGTAGCAAGAAAGCCAAAAAATATTAGTATTTACTGATGCTGTCTGGCACTTTATTTCTTGTTACTATTACAAAGGCTGTATGTTGGTACGTATGTTGCCACTTAATGACTGCTTATAACAGTTTATCTCTCTGGGGGAATAGAAAGATGTAAATTAAAGTAAGCCATCAAAAAGAGATGTTTGGGTTCCTACAGTGCATTTAACCATGAAATTGCAACTGTAGGGGTTTTTGGTGATGCATGTGCTGTGTTCAATGCTTAGAGCTTTAATATGTCATTGTAAATGTACTTAAAATTTCATTTTAACACATTTGCATAAAGAAGCTTATTATTCCTGGTTTTGGTTCAAATAACAGCAGGTTTTCTTCCTAATTCAATTCAGTGTTGCTCTTAGAAGACATGGAAGGTTCTCTGTTACACAGACAATAAGAAGTAATATAGAACTTCAAACACCTTTTTTCCTTTTCCTGTTTTATAGATTCTTCTTGTTATAGCCATTTCTCCTTCAATTTTTAAGTATGTATATTTATGGCTAGAAAATAATATTGTCATATAGGAGTATGCTTAAAAAGATTGGAATTAATTCTTGGCTGTGTTCTAGCCGCTTTGCCATATCTCCAGCAGAAGAGTGTGATGGGAAGTCTTGGGAACACCCTTCTCCTGTAGCAACCCTGGCTTGTTAGGCTGTGTTACAAAAGTGTTCTTGGAAGTAAAAAGAAGTAAATGCCTTTTGTTTCCTTATGCAACTTGTGAGTGCTGACTGTTAGACTAATTGATAGGTGCATCAACATCTGGGTTTAACTTGAAGCTCAGAAAAGATGCAGAGATATAAAGCTATCTTTATGCTGAGTTTCATATCTTTCTGGTCCTACGCTGTTCAGGGATTAGGCAAACTGGGCAATAAGGACCTCTACATTGCAAACTCTTTTGAAGGGTTACTGTGAAAGGAGTTCAGTTGTATGCTTTGTGTGTTGTATGGTTCACAAATCAGACAGTAAAAAGCCAACAAAGTCATTTTCACTTTATGCATCTGATTTGGCAGGCAGAACTTCCTGTTTAGGTAATGGAAGTTCAAAAGACAAGGGGAAACTGTTGCTTGTTTCAAAAATGATTCCTCCTTTTGCTTATTTAAACAATTTTAGCAGCATGCGTCTTCAATACATATTTGGGATTGAGTAAGCAGGTATGGCAGGTATCCTGCTTGACCGCCGGATTGTGCTTCAGAAGGAAATGGATTTTCTAGAAGACCAGTGTTATATCTGCCAATCAGCTTTGTACTAGCTTTGCGTGTCCTAGGGTTTTACATGCCCAGGTATAGGTGCCTGTGTTGCTGTTGTAGTGTTTATTACACCTGCAAGTGATAAAGAATAATCTATTTATCGTGTATTTAAGCTGTTTATTGTCAGTGGTATCTGTAAGCAGATAGAAGTAAATGTGGTTGGTGGTTTTTTAAAATTTTTTAAAATGTATTCCTATTGTAGAAAAACTTAATACTTGATCTTTCTACTTATGTAGATCCTCTAACCTGTTGTTAGAAGGGGAAAAAAACCTCTGGAGTTTGCTTAAGAGCTGCAAGTCAGATCCATGTGTGTTAAGATAACGTTCTGGTGATACAAAAGCCTAACAAGCTATGATTTATAACTTGAGCACTGACTTTTCCTATTCTAGGGAAACCAGTGTAATGAGATTTTATGCCAACAAAATACAGCCACGTTATTGCCCTCTTGATGTGGTAATTTTCATTGCAGTGCAAGTTACTACCTGATGTGCTTACGTAAATACCTACAACCTAGCAATGAAAAATCATACCATAATGTGATCTTGAATTATATGTAATCTGTCTCTGTTTTTAGAAAAATCTCTGACTTAAAAAAGATCACCTCTCTGGTGACAGGAGAGGGGGATGTTCCTGGGACTTCCTTTTTAAATTCTATAACCAAATTGATTGAAAGATTGGCACAAGCTTCCTGCTTCTGCTGAACTGACCTGTTTTTTGGCTACCTGTTTTTCACTTTCTCACAAACCAGTCTTTGAGGTTGGTTGAATCTCCTAAGTGTGCTTTTAAAATTTGCTCTCTTAGGCATGAAAGTTTTTGGTGCTTAGGAAAACTGCTTTTGATTACTGAACTTAGTGCTGTGATGATATTTTTTAATCTATACATTTTAAGAACAAAAGCCAACATTACTAATGTGCTCTTAATGAAATTTTGTCACCTAACTAATTGCTTCCTTTACTTAAAAGCCTATATGAAGTGTAAAATAGTTCTATTATGTCTTTATATGGAGGGTGGAAAAACATCATGTAAAACCTGACCCTGCAGTAAGCTCTGCATGATCTTATGCCCATTAGGGTCAAAAAGATATCCTACAGGTGTTGGGATCTGCTCACAGAGAGCTTATTGAAAGCTTTGGAGCTTTGCTTTCTGTGGTCTCTTCCTTCTTTTCTGTAGAAAAAGTGCAGTCTCCGGCAACGTGGACTTTCTTAGGTGATCCAGAGAATAGATTTTTGGAAGACCGTTGTTAAGGTCACAGAATCATAGAATGGTTTGCATTGGAAGGGACCTTTAAAGGTCGTCTAGTCCAATCCCCCTGCAATGAGCAGGGACATCTTCAACTAGATCACATTGCTCAGAGGCCCATCCAACCGGACCTTGAACACTTCCAGGGATGGGGCATCTTAGGGCACCACCTCTTAGGGCAACCTGTTCCAGTGTTTCATCACCCTCATTGTAAAAAATTTCTTCCTTACATCTAGTCTAAATCTTCCCTCTTTGAGTTTAAAACCATTACCCCTTGTCCTATTGCAACAGGCCCTACTAAAAAGTCTGTCCCCATCTCTCCTGTAGACCCGCTTTAAGTACTGAAAGGCTGTAATAAGGTTTTCCCAGAGCCTTCTCTTCTCTAGGCTGAACAACCCCAACTCTCTCAGCCTGTCCTTATAGGAGGGGTGCTCCAGCCCCCTGACCATGTTGGCAGCAAATTGTGCACAAGAAATCCTTGGCTAAATAAAGTGTGGAGAAAGAACAATAAATTTTACCACTTTTTTTTTTTTTTTAATATGGTGGGTTTGCAAAATGGTATAATGGCAGCTACTCATAAGTGGTGTCTAATTAGATGAATTCCCATGACACCAAACAGCAATGTTCAGTGCAGCAAGTTTTCTGTCAGAATGTACATTTTCCTCTCAACCTCACGGACTCTTCTCTGCAAATGTTAGATTTGTTTAAACATTTTAGCTTGCCTCTAAAAGAAGCAGGTTTTTAGAATAAGATTCCTGCTGGTAGCAGTGCTTTTTTAGATTAAAAGCTGCCTTAATGATAACCGATCTGAGACGTTCATTTGACATTTGTTAAAAGTTTGGGGGAAGGAGAATAGACTTACATGCCATGCTAAAATGCAAGAAAGTCTGGAAACACCCATTACAAAATACTTACAAAAAAAATTTTGAATGGATTGAAGCTTTGGAAGAGGCAATAATGTAGGTAGGAAATGCATCTGGGTTTGGTTAACACTCAGTGGAAAGAGAAGCGGATGCTCATCTTTCTACAATAGGAGCAATCCATGACAAGATCAGCTGGGATCTCGCAGGGAGTCTGTGACGGGCAAACTTGATGAAAAAAGTCAGAACTTGGATTGCACCAAAAAAAAAACCAAAACGCATTTCCTCTCATACTCTGATGTATGCTGATTGGATGTATTTTTGATTTCTGCAGTGATTGTATCTGAAGAGACTGAGTCAAGCAACATAATGTTGGATTTATGACCTATATTTTTAAGCTACAGAAATTCAGAAACCACTGGGAGATTTGAACAAAAATGACCAAGATATCCTTTGGAAAAGGAAATGGTTTCATAGTTTTTCTTCTTTTGTTCTCAGTCACAAAAATAAAAACTTTACATGTAATTTAAGTTGTGGAGGCCCCATCCCTGGAAGTGTTCAAGGCCAGGTTGGATGGGGCTTTGGGCAACCTGGTCTAGTAGAAGGTGTCCCTGCCCCGGGGCAGGGGGGTTGGAACTAGATGATCTTTAAGGTCCCTTCCAAATCCAACCATTCTATGGTTCTATGACAATTTTTAGTATAGGTACGTTTTTCACTCTTTCTGCCTCCTTTGTATTGGGGACTCCTTAAAAGTTTGCTTTTCTCATGCGTGTTTTTATATGTAATATCTTTGTAGCTATTTTCTGAAACATAGTTAAGAATTTGTTTGACCCAGCCACAAACTAAATGGCTCTGTATGACAAGTAACACATTTAACAATAAACTGTTTGCAATAATACTTTACAGGCGAAATGCAAGATGTTTGTCGATCAGTCCAAGAATACTGGTCATAATTGGTGACACAATTGATGTTAATGACATGCATCTATTTATTTGGGTTTAAGCAGTAAAAATGCCCAACTGTAGAAGAAATTTGAGATTCATGTTACTGAATGAAAGACCACGGTTGTATAAATATTTCTTCAGTTACCAAATTGGTATTGGGGAAAAAGAAGTCCCTGCATTTTTGTAGGCCTTTTACTGCTATGCTTATTTAACTGGCGTTTCTTATTTTACCTCTTAACAGTTGTCATCAAAAACATGCTTTTATCCCCTTTAAGATGCAGATGAAAAGAATGTGATCTTAATTAAGGAAATGTTTTATTTATTTATTTTTGGAAATGTTGCCCCTGTGTTGTAGGAGCTAAGTGAGTCTTTAGGAGACGTTTGGTTGATATTTGTGAAAAATTCAGAACTCATTTATGTAGAGGCTGAAATAAATCCTCATTCTCTTTCTCTAAATGAAAACCAATAAATCAAGGCTATTGAAGGCCTTGACAGTACTGTTCAGAATCTCAAGGGCACTTATTTAAAATGACTTTCTCACTATAAATAGTCCAGGTGTTTGATGAAACCCCTGAAATTAATTTGCTGTCTCTCCCTTTTTTAATGAAACATTCTGTTTTTCATCCGCTAGCAGCACAGGGGAGATTTTATTTGTTTACTATTGTTATTTGTACCTTTGCCACTGTAGTTATATTTTTTTTTTTTTTCCCCTCTCTTGCACAGTGGTTCTGGCAGAGTTTATCAAGCCAGATGTGGAATGCTTGGAGTTGTTTGCTCGCAACCTGCTGCCTGGCTGGACCAGCTGGGGAAACGAGGTTTTGAAGTTGCAGCACATTGATTATTTCACTCTTCTGCAGAATGAAAACTGAGTTGGATCTTGTAGCTTAATTCTGGAATTCCGTGCCTTCCCAGCAGGCTCTTGAACTTGCCTTTATTACTGATGGTGCAGTCAGAAGATAACAGAAATAAAACCACTTGCACTTCAGTTAAAATTCTTGAAGTGGCAGGATATCTGTTTCATGTTACCTCTATTTGTACAAGCTCGTCCTTTGTTTTGGTGATCTTGAGATATGTTAGAATTTAAGTCCATCCTTGTTTTTTTTCAAACCTCAAGAAAAGAAAGACATTTTAAAGTATTCTCACTGCAGCTGTCAAATCTAAGCATCGTAAGTGCTACAGTGTTATACTTATTTTTAAAGAATGATAATGTGTTATTTTTAAAGAGTGGCAATAGGAGTAAATAGTTCTGAATTACATATGTTTTCTTAAGACTGTTTTTTGCAAAGCAGTGGATTTTGAACTAAAATGATTTTGGAGGCAGTGTGTCTTCCTACATCTTTGTCTGTCTACCTCAGAGGAAATAAAAGGGCAGTGCTTGTGTTAATTGGCAAATGAACTGTTGACTGACCACACTATGTAAAATTGCACTTTTGAAACAGCAGTTCCATCTTTCTGTGTATGGTGTTCGTTCTTTGAATATATTGTAAATGATCAATCTCAATAACTTACAAATTCTGCATATGCAGCTGTTAGATTTAACTGAAATTTTAATGGAATATAAGTATTTTAAAAATTCTCTTTCCTTATGTTCTGGGAACATTAAAAAGCCGTGGCAGTGAGCTGTGCTTTTCAGCTAGCATAAAATAATCTCTTTTTAAGAATGATACACTTTGTGTGTCCTTTACTGCCCTTAGATTTGCTTTGAAAAATAAAAAAAGGAGACTTAAGGAAGCCTCTGCCACTTACTCGTTTGCAGCAGTAGAGGCAGAGTGGTTGGACAAGCTGATGCTCCTGATGGTAAGCTCCTGAGTTCTGAACAAAATGCATTGCATACCTTCTTGACATTCATTTAGCATTTGGTGATCTGATGAGCTGTGAAGGTTTTTAATTTAAACTTTAAATGTTAGCAATTATTTTTTAATACTTTTATTACAAAAATAAAAATAAAAACTTGTCAGTGTCTAATTTGCAGACCCAGTTTCTATATTACCGTTCAATTTCATGTTTTGCCTATTGGACCAGTAGAGTTAACAAAACAAGGAAAATGCTTTTTGCCTCCTCCCCCCCCCCGGTTAAATATATACTCAAAATAAGTAGACAATGTAACAGTGAAGGTAATTACCAGGCAAAACACTTCTTGCTGCATGATTTTATTTAACCTAACATTTTAAACTGTCACTATGTAAGTAACCTTACTTACAACTATAAGGGATAATAAGAAGGTTCTTTATTTGTTTTCAGTTTTACAAGATGTTCCCTACCTGGAGCTTCTGAATTCCCAGGCAGAATTTTCCGCCCCAGATGGTCTCATTCAGTACTAAATGAGCATATGAGACTTAAGTATGGAATAAATCATAACTGCTGTATGTACCTTGTTTTCCATTTGTACTCTATAAAACGGCACAAGGAATGATGATATTGTCTGTTCCACATCCGCTGCTATGAATGGCTCTAGATTATCTTTTAATTGCAATTAAAGGAAAGGGATGAACAATCTTCAAGATCAGGAAGGCACCTTTCTCCTCTTTTGAGCTAAGCAGCAGAACCCTTCTAAGGGAATGACCTTCTCCAGGCTGTTAAGGAACTGATGGCCTATTTAAACTGTCTTCTGTGGTGTCCCTTTGCAAGTGGCAGCCTTCTAGCCCTTCCTCTCTCTTCTGAGCTGCTGTGCTCAGCAGCTGAGCAGCTAATTCCAGCAGCTGGAAATCCAGCCTCCTGAGTGTGGTTTTTATGTAGATGGCATGTGCAGGCAGGCTGTGAGCTTCTCAGACTGGAAATCAAAAGTTGAAGACTGGAGTGTAAATAATACCTGATCCTGCCATAAATAATTACAAAATTGTGTCCCGTACAGCTGTTTGCTCTGCTGTTTTTCCCACCCTCTGGCTATGAAGAAAACCTCGTGAATATGACAAAAGTGGTGTTCTACATCTGCAGCCAACCTGAAACTATTGGGTTTTCACAGAAGGAAGTTCAATATATCTCAGTTTGTTGCTAACTCAGAAATAACAGAACAAGGGAGAAGGTAAGGGTGGAGGAATACAGGATACTAACGAGATGTTGAGGTGCATATGGTAAGTAGCACCCTAGGTATTACGAATATCTTTAGTGTTCCTAAGAAATGGTAGTTTCCCCCCCTCCCCCTGTTTAAAGAGATTTTCTGCTTTTCTGTTTTGGTATGTTAAAATTCACACATTCCAAGGGAAAAGTAGGTGAAGTGTGTATTTTACAAACAACACTGACAAAAGAGAAGTGTTTTTCAGTTCTAAATTCTTTTTCTGGCAGTTCAGTAAAGTGAGAACTGTGCTCAAGAATTTTCGGAAAGTACTTTATTTGGTACATCTGCTGTTATTTTAGCAGGACAATGATAAAAAAATTCTTTGGCTAGGTGTTCTCCACTACTTAAGGCCTTTTAAAAGTATGTCTTATTGCAAAAAAAGTCTCAGTTCATAAAGCAATAAGAAGTAATTTTAAGCTATTCCTATATGTAGAGTACATCAAGTGTCATAATCAAACTTAGTTTTATGAAGCTTCAGGTTTGAGTATGATTTTGAAATGTCAAATTAGCATATGACCTTTACTTGTATTTTTAAACTTTTATAAAGTAAAAAGAATTATACCAGTAAGGTATGTTTTTGGAATAGCGATTGCTAGGCGTGAACTCCTGTGGAAACAGGAAAGTTTCTTTTGCAAAATTAAACATTATTTAAAAAGTGAAGTAAGTGAGCGGCTCTTATCTCTTCATCGGATTCAGCTCAGGTAGGTATCAGCAGCAGTAGAGTTGACTTTGAAAACTGATTTCTGAACTATATAGACGAGGATAAAATAACAGGAGGAAAATGCTACTATGCCCCAAGAATTGTGTTCATTAATCTCAGCATACCACTTAAGACTTACCTGCTGCTTATTTTGGGTTGAACGCAACAGTAAGGGAGTGGAAGATGGCTAGAAAATGGCCAAGGGATGAGGTTTGTTCAAGTTGCTGAAAGAAGTCTTGTGGTGTCCCAGCTGGCAGGTACGTTCCAAATCGTCTGACAGTCTAGTGGAGCTTGCTTGACTTAAGGACTTCTGCCACAGAAACATGTTTGGGTTGTCACGACTATGAGTGTCCTTGCGCAGCAGCACATTGCTACCCCATGCTCTTCAGTCCTCAGCTGGGTGGGGCTTGCTTTTTGCAGAGCACATGGCTACGGAAAGGAGCTGCTGTTTCACAAAGCCAATGTCTAAACTGCAAGACCTAAGAAATGTTTCTCTGATCTAGCTGTGTGCCCTGGATACGCCCTGACTCCATAGGAAGGACTCCCAGGATCAGGAGGAGCCCCACTGTACTTTGATCAGGGCTAGTATTGGTAGAAGACGTGCATGCTGTGACCTAGGGTGAATCAAGGGCTCTGCTGTTGCAGGAAACAACATCAGATAATCCCTTCCCTAAAATAACTAGATACTTTCCATTAGTGATGGTAACCAAATGCTGATGTTATTTCAGGAATAGTGGGAAGTTAGGAGAAACTGGTAGGTGTAGATAAGCTGTCACCTATACGGCAAAGGCATGGCCTTTGTCTTGTTAGAGACATGCCTTGCTTAGGAACAAAATCTGCTTTGTTGCATTGACAAGACTTGAACCTGCAGTTGCTAAACAGATAATAATCACCACGCTGGGAGGGGTGAGTGGAGATTTTGGTTGTCAGAAGCAACTTGCGTGAATCAGCCTGACTAGAGACCTTTGGGAGAGGATGATCCTGCAAGACGGCATTCCTAAACTGGGTCTTACAGGTTGTTCCCAAGGAGAGAAGGGAGCTTCATACAGAACAGTTCAAAGGAAATCTTGCCCAGAAAGCTGTTTCTATGGCTCAACCAGGAGTGCTCTTTGTGACTGGAGAAGGCATCCTGGATACTCTAAATGGGGATCACCTGAGAAGAGAACAGGTACAATTGTTTGTGGCCTGGTGGTCAGATGTGGGAGGGCATGGCA
Organism: Burhinus oedicnemus; assembly: GCA_008921705.1. Taxonomy (NCBI): domain Eukaryota; kingdom Metazoa; phylum Chordata; class Aves; order Charadriiformes; family Burhinidae; genus Burhinus; species Burhinus oedicnemus. Next base: position 462,424 of record VFFE01009006.1, on the reverse strand, counting down.
ACAGAGGTATCTGAAGTACGTTGCCACGCTCTTGGAGTTGAGGATTTGAAATTGTGGCAATAGCGAAGCTGGCCGCTGTCAAAAAGGACATAAAAATGTGCCAGCTATGTGAGGGAAAGCTGTGGTTTCTCTGTTAATCCTCGTGTTGCCTAGTTTGTAGGAATGAGGACAGAAAAGAATCAGCAGTAAGTAAGATAAACAGAACAGCGGTACCATAGCAGGATTGTTTTCCACAACTGGAATTTTATTTATCAGTTTTCTGGTGCTACCTGTTTGGTAACAAAACAACAAAGTGAGGCCTCATTTGATGACTCTAAGGGAAATGGTAGCCCTGCCTCTGAATATAGGTGATTTTTTCAGATCAGGCAGGGAGGAGGTAGTCATGGTTAACGTACTACTAATAAAATGCTATGAAGGCAAATATTTGAGTAAGATATTTGCCTTCTGACATTCAATATGCAGTGGCATGTCTTCTTTTTTCCCCTGTCAGTAAGTAAATTGTCTTAAAATAAACTAGCAGTAATGCTTATTGCTACTTGGAATATTGGCCACCCTTACTTAGTTTTCCTCTTTTTTTAAAAAGCAAGCAACATCATCTGTTGAGGGAAAGGGTGGTGAGACATTCTCATTTTGTCTGTAACATTGCCTCTACTTGCCCCAGATTGAACCTTGTGGAGCTGACGGTCCCGTAAGCACCCAGAACCGGTGGGATATTCCTCACCTTGACCTGTCTTAGACCTCCTCTTTCTCCCATTCTCTCTCCTTCCTTAAACAGCATTTCTTTAACAATTAATGGGTAAGAAAATGAGAAACTGGAAAGAGGAAATGACAGACAAAATGGAAACCGATGCCCAAAATGCAGTGGAATAATGAGAAAATAATTATATGCTTTCATAGTCTAGTCCACAGCTAGTGCCACTGCAGTGCTCATGGGTCTCTAGGCCACCGGTGTGGACTAGCTCATACAGACGTTTGAGAATTTACAATCTGTAAAGATCCATCTCTCAGCCTTTTTGGAGATGGTAACATTTTTCAACACGGAAGAGTGAGTGCAGTTCCCCTGACTGGCGCGGTTAGCACAGTGGTCATTGCACACTGCTGGTTACAGGTCAATTACAGAAAGTACAAAAATCTGATTTTAATTTCTGGCCTTTTTTTTCCCTATCATATTTTCCTTTTTAAAAAAATATTTTACTTAAAGAAAGATCCAGGTAAACAATTGTGTTATTCATGCAAACTGCAAGATGAAGGTCAAAAAGAGAAAAATGTATCATTTTCTCATCTGCCTAAAGGAGGCAGAAATTATTATATATAAGTTAGAAATCAAAAGAATTGCTAATAATGTAACAGGCTAAAAATATCAGCAATGCAGGTCCTGATTTTGCAGGATCATTAACTGAAGTTTGTAGCGAAATTTTACTTTTTTACTTAATAGTATTGTCTTGTAACAGTTATATGCTATTAATTCAGGAGACAGCTTATTGAAAATATTTTTATGACACTGTTACTGCCCTCAAACTGTTCAATGTGTGGTTTTAACTATGTGACCTTTGTATCTTTCATTACTCTCTGCACTCCAAAAGTTAGGCTGAGTTCAGAAAGGAAGTATGTGTCCTTTTCTGAGGTTCATGGTTCATCTATTGCTTCATATAACTTCAAAGAGACAGTTCTGACATAAAAATTACGTTTTCCCACATCAAAGTCACCCAGTCAAAACTTCCATCTAAAATTTTATGAGGCCTACAGTCTAACTCATTAAAAAAAACCAAGAGGGTTTAGATTACAGAGAGCTATTTCTGACTAACTAACGGGCAGGCAAAGTTACAAGGATTTCTAAATTCCTAATAAGGTCAAGGAAGTGCAGAACATAAGAGGAATCTAAATATCACAATTTTGCTGCATGATGCGACTCACATAGATTATTTTTTTGGTCTTGTGATCTTCAAGGTTAATTGTGATAACCCTCAAAGTAAAATCGCCACAGGAATCAACAATGTTAACATTCCTCCTAACGTTATAGGAGGAAACTTTCTGTTTTTACAGTGCTGAAAAGCCTCATTTACAGAGACTGGGAACTGTCTTACACAACAATTTCATTTTGTTGATATAATCATGGCTTTGTATAGCCATTTACATAATAACATTATAGGTCTGTAAGAGAAACAGGATTATATTATTCCATAACAAAGTTACTGAGGTTTTGGTATTATACTAATAGTGAGACTCCACTTTTACATAAGATTTTCATGAGAATGCTGTTTAAAGGAAATGATTTACCCATTATCACACTGCTCTTTTTGAGGTCTTAAGCAGACCTCCAAAGCCTAGGCCTTTTGCTGTCTGCTGGTGATAGTTGGCAATTTCACTCCAAATCTCTACGGGGAAGAAACTCTTCTTTTAAATGAGTAGCTTGTCTATTCTTGTCCCCTGCATACACATATGAGAAGGTGAAGCCCAATAAAATTTAATATCTGGCTTTGACACATGTGTTTCTTTACAGGAGGATTTGATTATTGTACAAAGTGGTGTGTGCAAAAGAAGAAGATACCCTACAAATTCGGAGAGGAACGATGGGCAGTGAATAGTGATCAGACAGTGGGATTGGTCCTCTCCATGGGGGATGCACTTCCTTGCAGTTGATCCCTCTGTAGTCGTTAGCACTCTGCTCGGAAAGGTTGCATCAATAACGGGATTCGCTTAAAATGAAGACTTTGCCTCTGAGTTTTTAACTCTCAGTTATCTTTGCTGGAAATCTAAACAGGTCCCTGAGTTTTCCAGATCTGATCACTATGCAAAGCCTCTTTGCATGACAGTAGTAGCAAAAGCAAGTGAAAATAAATTCAAATGCATTGGTAGAGTTAAGACTCCCTTTGCAGCCCGGAGATGTGAGATGATATGTGTTGTCTTCATCATATTTTACCGTCTAGCCATTTATGAAATGCTTACCCAGTGAAGATGTAATAGTTTTCATTTAAAATCTTGGTAGTAGATATTTAGTCTGAGACCAGCTGTGACACTTAAGTATTTCCTGCTTTGATGAACCAGATGATGAAATAATCTAATTAGTCTCCTCATGAGAAGCAGTCAGAAGTATGATAGCTTTCCTATTTAAGAATCAATAAAATGGCAAGATGGTAAAATCTGTCAGGGCATCTGTAACATGAATGTTTTATTATGAGAAAATGGAAGCTTCATACAAATATGGTTACAGAGGATTACTTATCTTTCTTTGCAATAGCCAGGGATTAGCAAACAGTCCTTACCCTTTTGCATACTCTATGTATTTGTGTGTTTGTGAGAGAACAGCATACGTGAGTAAGATTTACAGATACAACTATTTAGTTTTCTTTCTCCCAGTGGGTGCTGCAGGTGATGACTTAATTTTTGCAAGACCTTTATTCTTTCTCGCTTTTCTGCATAGCAGTACTTGGGGTACATGTGATGGTCCTTAGATGGTATGAAGTTGGGAAGTTTCACTGAAGTTGATGAAATTGTGCTAGTTTACACGAGCAAAGCCATAGCTCTTTGCCTGACAGTTCCTGGTGTCCACTTTCCCCATCACTGATGATCCCTTCTGTGAATTTCTCAGCTGATTCAGACTGTAGAAAACAACAGACAGCTCCCTATAAGGCAGGCGTAGTATTTTCTAAACCATCTGTGACTATTTTTTGACTCATCTTTTTCCGTGTGACCCCAGCCTTTTTACTCACTGCATCAGAAGTAACTCCTTCCATGTCTTGCAGGGAAATCAAACCAAATCATAATTACAGGCTGCATGTGTTTATGCTTAATCCTCTGCCTTGAAGGAACTGAACTACTGCTCACAGTTAAGGGTATTTGCAGTTCACCATCTCATGAACTTTGCAGCTTCGCGTTATAATCTGCATTTGTATCCTACATCCTGTAGAAATGAACTACAGCTGCTCTTGCTATCTAACATTTTTAACATTTTACATCTTTTATTGACCCTTAGAAACATCACAGACCACAGTTTTAGAAATATTGAGCAAAGTACCTAGCGATTCTCACTTCTAGGTCACACGGTGTGTTGGAGCTATGCTCTGCCTTTTATGGTAACGCTTTCACCTGCAGACATGCCGTTTTATGCACTTGTTGTAGTATAGCTTCTTCATGTTGAGTTATAAATCTATTTACATTGAAAAAGACCAACTATTTCAGGAGGCTTTCTAAAAGCAGCCAAAGCATTTATGTACTTTGGTGACAAATATTCCAGCTCTACCTAACAGAGCTCTATGTCTGGGGAGAGCTTAATATCATATACAGCTCTCCCACCGGATGGGGATCTTCAGTGTATCATTTGTGAGTTGTAAGTCTCTTCTTTGACATTTACAGTTGCTGTTGCCATTTCCTACCTTCTAACGTTTCCAGGCAGTGAGTCTTCCTGGAGGGCCTGAGCCGTCTCGGGCTGAGGCTTACTTGTCTCCTCTGGGAAGTTGTTCTGCAGTTTTGAATACATCAGCTATTCATAAAAAGGCAACGCGACGTTGCTAGCCCTGAAGAGTACATCTGTCTCACTGACTCACCACAGAGATGCTGAAAACAAATATACTTGCCAGTCCTGATAGCGGTGCTTGGTTGGTTGGCTATTTCATGCAGTTGGAAGGACAAAAAGGAAGCCTTCTCAGGAAGGACTTTGAGCAGACGGGTCAGGATGGCAGAGGCATCCAGACAGGAAAGCAGCTCAATGGGAGCAAGAGCTGGACTTCTGCATCATCTGGTTCACTAGAGGAAGAAACACTTCACTGTCACGGGTGGTGTCAGACTGAATCTCTAGCACCTAGGAGAAGAAGGAGAATTGTTGCGTATGACCAACAAGGAGCCTAGGAAGAGACGACTGGTTGCATGCAACGAAGGAGCTTTTATGAGGATCTCCAAGAGAAAAGTAAGAAATCTACTCAAAGTCTGAATTCCAAAATAAAGGGCCAGTATAAAGGTTAGGAATCCCAGTGAAAACTGATAATGCATGCCAAGTTTGTGTTAAATAAAGAAGTCTCCACTACTAACCTTTAAAAGATTTAATGAACCTTTCACTTATTTCTTGAGAATTTTACCTATGATAAAGATTCCATTCAGCTTGTGTGGTCTGAGCTCATTTCTGAGTTATTTTCTCCTCCCAGTTTATGTTGGCAGTGTGCTCACCCGTGCATGATGCAAAATGCTTAGCCATGTATAATGGAAAAGATTGGAAAGGCAACTCCGGCCTTCAGCTGTTGTTTTTAATGAACCACCTTTCACATTCTCGTTACCGAGTAAGAGGCTCAGAGTCCTGTATGCTAAGTCACTTTTCTGGTTTACTTACTCCATCTTTGGGAGCATAATTGTAGGTGAAGAATGAAAATGGAGGGTCCAGAACAAGATGAGAAAAAGCAGAAGTGATGGTTTCAAAACACTGCAGTGAAGGATAATGTCTAAAATAATGTAATTTAAAGGGACAGCATTCTATTAGGCAATGTTGTGGTACGTTGTGGTGGTCACAGCAATTGGTTTCATGTCATGCTAGACCTAGATTTGCTTGACATTTATTTATGCTTTCACGTGATTTTGAATGCCACAAAACACGGTCATCTGACTCTTGAAAATCCAGCTGAGACAAAAGCATTGTATTTCTTTAGCTCTAAACAATAAAAATGCTTAGCAGATTTAGTTGGTACTTCCTTAGCCAATTAATAGAATAATATAATACTTATTTTGCTTAAGAACTCTATTTTGCTTAACAGGTAATATAGCCGTCAGTCACTCATTGCCAGTCTAAGCTTTTATTTGCAGTGTGCGTAGGTTTTTGAATGTGCTTAGTTTCTGGGAGAGGTTTTGTCTTGCCGGACAACCAAGATGGATGGACAGTCTGTTATTGCTCAGTTCTAATCTGACTATTGCTTACAACAACAACAAAAAGATCACAGCAGAGAAAACCATCCACAGTTGCATGAAGGAAGACATACCGGTTACTGAATGAGCTGAAAGCAGATCCAGATGCCACTGCCAGTTCTTTTACTGTGTGCTTGAGATGAGTATCCATGGTCTCATGTCTTACCTGGCATGTTCTTCTAAAAACCCTCTGTTGTGGCAAAGCTGGCTGTCAACTGAAGAAAAGCAGCAAGTACTGAAAACCACTGATGGTGGCACTAGAGGCCTATCTCTCTATTCTCCTCCCCAGAAAGCTAATAAAGAACATCAAAAATAGATGTTATCAGGCCATCAAGAATTAACAACATGCAGCAGATGGTAACACCTACCCTTTGCTATATATCTAATTTTAGCCCAGACTATTTACCAGCAAGTTGTGGCAAAGGTTAAGGAATCCAGCGCCGAGGAGTGGGAAGTGGGTAAAGGCAGGAGGGAGCCGAGAGGTTCTCTCTCACTGCTGGCCCTGGTTTAGGTTATCATTTAAATCAGCAGCTTTCCATACCATGGTTACTCACAGTGAAATGAATGAAGGTGATTCTTTCAACCCCAAACTACCAACTGGTAGTTAGAAACTAGAGCCCTCAAAATCTATGACATACCCAAGAAACCGGAGCTGTATTTTATGGCTGAAATTGAACCATCTCACTGAAAGTGTTATCAGGGGAAATGCAATTATGTTATGCAGCGTATGTGTGGGGTGGGCATATATGCTTGTGGATGTACGTATGTATTTTCACTTGTTGCATTTTGTCCTTACCCGGTATTTTCTCTCTGCTTTATTTGTTTTTCTTTCCTGACACTGGCAAGAGTGTGATTTAGGACAGTAAATGCGCATTGATGCATGTTGGATCTGCCACTCTTGTGATGGATCAGCTAGACTGAGAGCATGTCTCCACCACAGGCTTAACTCAGTCTCCCACTCACATTTTAGTACAAATCTCTCTGTCAGCAGCACACTTAAACTTTTCACCTGGACTTATCTGAGCTCTGAACAGACGTCTGCTGGCCCAGCGAGGGGCACAGGCTAAAGCCAAGGTGCTGCTGAAAGGCAGCCTCTGAATGTCCGACTTGGCAATGCAGCCGTGCTGTGCCCAGGTCGGCTCAGGGAATGGGTGCAAAGTGCTGGGAGAAAATGAAAGACGTCAAGATTTCTGCCCCTGTGATGAAGGATGCCACCGGTGGGGTCAGCAGGCCCCGCACCAGGTGGGTTTGAGACCAGGTGCTCTGGTTTTTCAACCAGAGGAGAAGCTGGTGCCACTGCTGGAGGTGTCCACCCCGGAGGCTGCAGCCCGTCAGCAAGTGACCGGCATTCAACAGCCTCACCTCTGCGCTCCTCCCACCGCCCCCCTTCACCGAGTCCAGACCATACCGACTTTGCTACAGACTTACCTCATGGGTGTGCATGCTCACATCCTGCAGTGAAGACCACCATCTTGATGCTATCCTGGTTGGATTCTCTGTCCCAACCTGCACCCTTTTATGGGCCTTTTCTTGCTTGACCCCTGCTAGGTCTTTTGGCCGTAGGCTTATGTTTGCCCATGAGACCCTACTGGGAAGATGCAGGGAGGTCTGCAGATTAGAAGGGAGTTGAAAACTTCTGAAGGAGCATGTAAGCAGCGGGAGGATTTTCCCCAAAGCACTGGAAGACAAAACCTTCCTTTGCTCCTCCTTTGAGAGGGTCATGTATAGCTTTAATTTCTTTTTTGTTTAATTGCCATGTCACAAACTGTGTTTCCTAGTGGGAAGTTCCATACACAAGATGTTCAAAATGTTTCTCTGCTGTGGATGCTTTGTGTGAACAGCACTTCATCGAAAAACAAACTGCTCGGAGTTGCACGAGTGAATAAAATGGCCTGAATCCCTGGTTCTGATATACAGACTAACTACTGTGAGTTTTCTGTATTTTGTGCCTGGTTTGAAGTGCCTGAAAGTTATTGGTTTTTATATTTATTATTTAACAGTCTTCTCCTGGGAAGACAGCTCTGGCCTCTCTAGTTGGTTCGGCTCTGTTTTTTCAAGAACAAAAAGCTCACAAGCCTGTTCATTTTGAAAGTTACATTAATGAAAAGAGGACTGTTGATTTTTTTTTTTAAGGTTTAGTTTTCAACTTTACAGTTGGAAAGACCATTCATAAGGAGTCATTTGAAGAGTTTTGTCTTTTCCTTTATAGACCTGCTGCAAATTTCACAGGTACATGCATTAAATTTCTGTGCATATTTCAGCATGAATATTTTTAGACGGATGCAAATAGCCTTTTGTGAGTAGTCAAAATCTGAAATGTTTGTTGTATTAGTTAGGTAAAGCACAATTTGTTATCCCTGAGTGAATCTAGTAGCGTTGGTGATTACAAAGTAGGCAAGAAGCCCCAACGATGCCAGTAATTCTTGCATAAGTGCTAGCCCATATGAGTATTTAAGAAGGACAGACAATTATTAAAGTAGCATAACTTTGTTTATCCCAGGATTTCCAGGGCTTCAGTATCTCTTCAGCTTGTATTTGCATATCATCAAGTAAAATCAGTTGCTGGGCAAATACTGCTGTTACAACTGAGCATTTTTTTTTCTTGTTACTTATTTAATGCAAATAGTTGAGAAAACAAAGAAAAAAAAAACTTTAACATTTCTTATTCCCATGCCCCTTTAATGAAGATCTCAAGAAGTTAATAACTTCTAGTAAATTCTATAAAAAAACAGAACATCTGGCATTTGACTTCATAGCAAACATGGAAAACAAAAAGAAGCATTTTTGCCTTTATCCAGCTGACTGCACCATCCCTGGGCAATGAGCAATGAGCCAGGGTCTGATCTGCTTCCTCAGCTGCCTTAAACTGCAACAGGCCTTAAAAAGAGACTTTCTAGCACTAATAGCATTGAAATTAAACTTTCAGAGGATTCATTCAAGTTGAAAGTTTGAATACGTTGACGCACAAGAGGCAAATGCCCTTTCTCTAAAGGACTTTATTCTGCAGCATGCTCAGGAACTAGCAACAGCCTTGAGTTAATTGAATGCAGTATACGAGCGAAGTATAACATAGATCCAGACGCAATACAATATATTCAAGTATTTGTCCATATGTAAGTAGTTAATTAACTGTGTTGCTATGAAGCACAATTCAAGGTTATTTTATTATCTTTAGCACAAAGCCGTACAACTACAAAATCACACAGGTTGCAAAATACATTTAGGGGCAAAGTAGGCTTAACTACAACGTTGCAAGCGACAATGAATTTTTTTTTGCTTTTTTCTGTCTGACTGTACCCTTCGTAGCTCAGGGACAGCATCTGGTGCTCAGTGAAATCCTCGTTCTATTTAGTTTTTCTACTAGGAGGAATGACGGTAAAAGAAATTGTGTGTGGTTTCCAAGGGCACGCATTCATGCTAAAAATGGTTCACGTTTAGAGTCCTGATTCTTGACCAGTCCTAACCATTCATGTATTATGATTTAAGCCTCTCAAAAATACAGAGGTGTTAAAAATGCATAGAAAAAAATGCTATAGAGGGGTTAGTTTCTTTGTCCTCTCTTTCTAAACCTTTTAAACACTTTTTCTCCGTAACCATGAAGTCTAGAAAGTTATATAAAAGCTGAGATTCTCCTGGAAAACATTACTCAAAGGTCTGGGGAAGTGCTGAAATTTCAAGACTTTTAATGAAATCACGAGAGCTAGATTCTGCTTTTTCTTCTACCAAGCATCCATCTGGACTGTGTGAGGCCGATGTGAAGATGAACGTGAAAGTAACACTCCACCTTACATTTCCTTTTTAAGGTCCAAATACATGAAACTGCAGAGGTCTTGCTGAGCTAGAAGATTTTGCATTTTTGGACTGGATTTCCAATTTTTTTTTCTATCAGCCATCAGTGCAGCGGCAGCCAGTGTTGCCAATGCACTGGATGAGGAGCAACCTGTGGGAGCTGGCAGGGGGCAGACAGGACCGCAGGGTGTGTGGATGTTCCACCAACCTGTGTCAGCTAGCCTTGAGAGGCAGAAATGCAAGCGAGCGGTGGTATCCAGTCCCTCCCATCCAGTGTAGAGCAAAGCCCACCTGCTCAGAGACGCTCCTGTGACACTGCAGGAGACACTCGCGGGGTGCAACGGTGAGGAAGGGATGGAAGGCTCGAAGGGAAGGGTTTTGTATTTTCAGGAAGAAGGTGAACCTCATCAAAAGCATCCAGCACTTCTTTACCCCTTTCTAAGGTGTGAGCATGTTACGCTTGGAAAAGCAGAATTTGTGTGTGTGTGAAGCTGGGGGAAATGACATAATACAGAATTTATAACTGTAGCTATAACTTAAAATGATGAGGTAGCTGCAAATGCTGTTATACAGTACTTGACATCTTAATTCCTTCTACTTAAGAGAGACAAAAATGTTTGTGAAACGTCTCAAAAAGCTGTTACTTTTAACAAGTGACAGGCTGATCCTAGAACATAATGGCCAGGAGCTTTTAAGCCAATTAGATAGCATGATGCTCTTAGGATAAGAAAAACTTCCCAGGAATGAGTATTTGAGGCCTAAAAATGGGATTTAATTGGAGAAGTAAAATTATTATAAATTATATATAAATATATATATATTATAAATTATGAGTAGCTTTGGGAAAGGAATTTCCATGCAGAAGTGTTACCTTATCTACCTTATCTATACATTAGATGTAGTTTGTCTGTATCTAAGAGAATGAGAGCACACCCTCTACATCTTTAGTTATACTGTCTGTATCAGCTAATCTCCCTGAGAGTGCCAATGTCATGGTTTCCTCTAATGCTTTAAAAAAGAAAATGGATTGCATATTACTGGAGATGTTCTTGGATTTTTTCTTTGAATTTGATAGAAAGTGATGAGAGTTTTCACATTATTGTTGAGACCCTAAAGCACTGCACAGAAGCGAAGAAATGCATCATACCTAATAACAGAGGAAATTGAGGAGTTGAAACAGAGCGATAAAGGAAGAAAAACATTGATGCCTGCATGATGCTGGAAAATGACTGTTATGTTCTGTTACAGAAATTAAAATAACTTCAGCAAGGATTTATTATTGAAGAAAAGTAGATGTGGGACTAAAACCCAGAAAAAGCAAAACCAAACCACTGCAGACAAAAAGCCTTTGGCAGAGACAAGACACCGATCAAGACACAAATTGAGTTTTTAAAGTATTTCTAATTAAAATGTTTCATTTAATATGAAAAATAATACAAAATAAGTATATTTGAAATTCAAAGCAGGTTTATTACCTATAGCGGAGCTTCTAGGTGCTAGTTAAGGAGTTACGATTTATAATATCCAAAATTAACCTGCCTGTAAAGATGTCTGTCTGTTTATACTTTTGCTAATGCATCTGCCATTTTGGTACCTAAGCACCATTTGCTCTTTTTATCTGTGTTAAAAAAAACAACCGCCAAGAACCTGTGGAGAGTTCACATTTTTTAAGGGTGTTCTAGCCCAAACTGTTTTGACACGGCCACCTGCAGTAATTGCCCAGCTTGGCTATTCATTAACCATTTGTTGAACTGTGTTTCCATGACAACTTCCTATATTATAATATCTTATAAACTCAGTAGAATTCAGCCATCAACTTAAAACACCTAAATGTTTCTCTGAGTTGCATCTCTTGTTTCCTTGGCAACTTCGTCTCAAGTCACCCTAGGATATTTCAAGGCACCCAAGACAAATTCCATCGCATTGATCTTTTTAATGAATTTACACTGACCTGCAGTATACACATCGTACCCAACTTAAAATATTAGATGACAGAATCTTTATTGATTTCATTCAAATGCTGCTTCTCAGCTGAAATCCAATTACTTTGCCCCAGTGCGTACATTTTCCCCATTAAGGCTGCAAAAACAATGCTGTAAGGCGCTATCTCTACGTATGCAGACCAATCTGAAGATTAAAAACAACTTTGCATACTAAATGCAATATTTCTGACAGAAACAAGGACATGTTTTTTGCAGCTCCAGAGTAATGTATGGTTATTAAGATAAATTCTAATGAGAAAAGGTAAATGCAGAAGACACCACAAGAAGCACTGACATTCGCATTCTTTCTGGTACATTGCAAATGCAGTAGTTAAAAAAAATCATAACAGAGGAAAAACATCGCAGATGCTAACCCCTTCCTGCCCCCTGCTCCCCATCCCCCCCCC
>VFFE01009006.1:323175-450340 GCA_008921705.1 Burhinus oedicnemus | reverse complement strand
CCCCCAAAAAAAAAAAAAAAGGAAAAGAGGTAACACTGATTCCATGCTGGTCACATGGTCACAAAATATGGCAAAAGTTTTGCCCTAATTCTGCACATGCTCTAAATTGTGCTGTCTTGGAGCAGTGTAAGATGCTGAAACAAAGCAGCTGAATCTTGTATCTTGGTTGCAGTCTCTTCCTCCAAGGTCCTTTAAGGAAATAGTGGCCAGTTCTGAGCCAGTATTTAGTCTCTACTGTGGGTAGACACCATTTTCTTCTCCCACTTTTCTCCTTCCGCATGGACTGGTTCCACACAGTAAAGAAAAGGTGGGACATGGATCTGTGATACTTGAGTGAAAAAGTAGAAAGCAGATCAGAGCCCCAAAATTAATCTCTTTTGGAGATAAGAAAGGGCTAAAAATCTAAGATCCATGCACTTGAGTTTTATACCCATCTGCTTTATTTCATCCTGCCATACTCAGTTTTCCCAGTGTAAATCTATATCCTATTATTTCCAAGACTAGCCTACCCTCTTATGTTGACATCTGTACTTTGCTGACCTCAACCCTGGTTTAGCATCTTCCCGTTTTTCTTGTGGCTTCCTTTTGTCTTGTTTATCGAGTATGCTTTACTCTAAAATAAAACTAAAACCAAACCCAGACAACACAACGAGCGCGCAGGCTGATTTAGCCTTTGTGTAGATGCATATGGGAATATATTTACAAAACCATTGAAGTTAGCACCGGCAGCGTCCTTTGCTGACATCTTTTTCAGATCTCTCCTGCAAGGGTAATTTGCGGCTTTCAGAGATGTTCTGGAAGGTTTTGTGTTTCAGCTTTGCCACTAGTTTGAATGTCTCCACTTTGCTGTTTTTCAGAGGAAGAGACATCTGAAGTCAAGAGAGCGCTTTCTCGCTGCTTTGCCAGCCTTTAGCAGCATCTGCTTTTGGAGCCAGAAGAGAATTTATGTTCATGCTTATATCCACAGAGGCTCAAGGTTTAGGAACAGGTGTTGACTCTGGTAGGATATTTCAATCTCCTTGTTCTTAAGATTTCTTCACAAGGGTGAAATAACCCTTCTCACATGGCAAGAACCACTTCCTCTTCTGATTACGTGTGACTGAGATGCGCTGGCTCAAGCGAGAGCAATTTTCTGAGCATGTCTGAATCTGAGGTTTTAATCTGAATCAGAAAACCTTAACCAGGAAAGATGTCTGGGGTAGTCTCTTTTGGCGAAGATCCTTTAAGTCTGGGTCCAGTTTAGTGCACGAGATCAGAAGGAAGGGAAGAAGCAGTGGAAGAGAAGGACCATATTTTTACTGCTGTGGGAACTGGCTGTCATGGTGTCAAGAAATACAAATATTTGTGTAAAGGAAATTGAATTGCTGCTGACAAAGAGATGAATGAAGGATGTTTTAAGAGAGAGAAGAGGGATTTTACTGATTTGGAGTTAGGCTCGGTGCTGAGGAGCAACCTCAGAGGAAATTAACTACTTCAAGCTTTTAAAAAGCCTGTCAAACAAACAGACCTTAACAGATCCTTGAGTCACATTAATGTTAATTGACAGATGTGCAACACTTGAAAAAAAGATTTGAGACGAACAGTTATATGTAAAAAATAAGTAACAATGGCTTTGTAAGAGGTAACTGGAGGTGATTAATTCATACCCTTAAAAAAAGAATGTGAGCTGTTTATCTAAGCCAGAACGATCTTTCCTCTACCTTGTGCCCGCTGCTTTTTTACTTTCGCCTGGCAGGAAATGATCCTTTGAAGACATAAAGACTTGTCTAATTTTCTGCATGTTAGAAGTCTCATTAGGTATAATAAATTATTAATGCCAAAGCGATTATGGTAGAGAGCATTTGTTGGATCAGAGCTACAAGTGTTAAGCCCTTCTGGAAAAAGCTGTGGCTTCTCTATGTCTGTACAGTAGCAGTTTAGTGGGACCTCAAGCCTGATAGCCTAATAGCTTTGGGTGTGAGAAATAATAACATTTATAAGGACCAGATTATATGACAAATTTCAGGCAAACTTAAAGCGTTGGGCAAGTCGAAGGCTATTAAACTTCCTTGTCTCTTGAACTGAATTTTATCTTTTTTTAAAAAGAATTGCACATGCTTTTTCCAAATCTCAAATGCATTTCATAGTGTTTGGTAGATGACTTGCACTGCCAAGACTTGCTGTTATGCAGAATGCACTTTAATTAGGATTTTAATGGATTTCTTATGTCCCCATTCAGGGTTATAATATGCTGTTTTCTCTGGTGGTTTAGCCTAGTGGTAAAATATTAATATTAAATTTTTAGTAGAAACTGTTCTTTGAAAGTATTTTTTTGTTCTTGCTTTTCTCAGAGTAGTTGTTTTCTGATGCACAAATATTTCAACTTTATTTAGCTGGGTGTATCAGTAGATGATTGACTGTGATTGCCGGAGGGGATCCAAGGACTAAGTTCGGGAAAGACTGTGAAAATATTTCCAATGATTTCAGTTGGCGTTGGATCATGCTAGAGCAAATATTTTAAGATACTTCTCTTCAGTTCCATATTGCCACTAGTGTTATGGCAGGTTCTTAGTAAGCTATTTTCATTGTCAAAGTATATGATGCCGAGATGTATGACTAGAAAGGTTTCCTCAATGTGATCATCCATTAGTTTTAGTCATAGTGTAGCTCTAAGCAAGCAGTACAAATGTTTATGTTTGAAATAAAGGGTGTTTGTTGTACGTATGGAGTCAGTTTTTTGAGATGTCTTACTACATCACTACTTTCAAATCATTGACAGAACTGTGGCTATTTTTTAAGAGGAGGAACAATAGCAACAGCAGCTTTATTTACTCAGGAGACAGCTAGAAATCCCACAAGGTTAGAGAGGGGATGCTGATCTGTGCTTGTACTTTTGGTGTAAAGGAGTGTAAAATATACGGCCTTTGTTTATTCCATTTAGTTTCATTCCTGACTTAAATTCAGGGGGATTGCCAGAAACAACAAAATGCTGCATGACATGGTGGTACCTCTTTTGCAGCTGGGCATGTGCCAATGGCCTGAGGGTTACATCTGTTTTACATATGAATTTGCACAGTATATTCATCAGAGCCTAATGTGCAGGGTTAGCCTTTATATATTTGTATGAATTATAAAGCAACTGCATAAAATATGTTTCAAAGGCTGCAGGGGAAAAGGGTATAAAAAGGAAAACTGACAATTCTTGTGTCCATCCCTTTCTTCATGCATTATTTAATACTCCTTCCACTGCCAATATCCATCAGGCTGAAATTCTTCAGGAAAAAAAAGCTAAAGCTTTGTTTGGAAGACAAAGAACCTCACAAGTCAGATGATATTTGTCCTGAAGCTGAACGTTCACCCTTCTAGGTGCAAAGCAACATCAGAATAAACCAACAAGATTTTGGTGCCAGCAGCACCCTCAAGTATGTTAAGGAGTGCTTGGAATCTCTTCCAAAACTGCCCAGCAAGTGAAGTGCACCATTCACCGTCATTCCTTATTTACTTTTGATTTCCCTGGGTGAAGTCTTAAAGCAGTGAAGATTTTGGGGTGGAGTTTTCAAATGATGATTGGTCTCAGAAGGCCCAAGTTTTGGCTTCTCTCATACCTGCAAAACCAGAAGGGTTTTCCACCCAGAAGTTCCTGGGGATTCTCCTTCTGCTCTGCCCCTTACTTTGGAGAGGGACTTATGAGAAGGTGTGGGGAAGAAAAAGCGGCTAAGACCATTTCATGTTGTGTTTTGGTCACTTGGGGCTTCTGCAAAGATTTATTTAGAGAATTTCCTTCTCCGCCATAGCATCTCTTGTGCTCAGAAAGGGCACTAGGGATACCTCAGGGAAAGTCCATTCTTTGACCAGGAAACTCAACAACATCAAATCACTGTAGAGAATTTCACTTCAGAGGCAGAAAATGTAGATATTTACCTTTTGTGTGCGTTTATTTATTTATGTATTTGTTTCTCTCTATTTCTTTTAAATGAAAGCTTAAATCTGCCTCAGCTGGTGAGGTGATCATAGAGTGAACCATGGGAAACAAATTAAATGTTTTCTAATAGCATATTTTAAGACCTGCAACCAGATAGACCAAGAGCTGTGCAGTCTAACAGCATGTTAGCAGAGAGAGACTGAATCTTTCATCGCACTGGTACAGTTGAGTTCAGCAGAAAGCAGCGCAGTGTCCTCACATATAATCGCTTTTGTTAAGAAATTGTAGCAAAACTAAGGTTGAAGTGTCAGATTCCACGCTTGTGTCTGTGTTAGAGCCCCCCATATCTTTGTCATGGACACCCACTGGGTGTGTGAATGCTTACCCTTGGCTGTACATCAGAGCTCAGCACCAGGTGAGACCTCAGCTTGAGACCAGCACCCCTACCCCAGGCCCGCTGTGCTCCTCAGCCCTGAAGAAATGGGTAGATACATTCATTACAGCAGAGTCCTGCCACTGTTAAGGCTGCACATGGTATTCATTTGGAGAGGTTTATTTGAGTCTATTATAACCTTGTCAAGTATTTACCTTTCACTTTGAAATTGTGCATGCCCATTGTCAGTCAAGGTCACTTTTTTTTTTTTTGTCAGGAGGTTCGAGCTGTAACAGATTTTTTCTGTGAAGGAAGTGACATCCCTCTAAACCACCCATGTTATTGCAGTGCTAAAAGTAAAGCCTTAGCAATTTAAACGGGAAAGTGCCTCATGATTTTGAACAGACACTGTAGATCTGATGGGAACCAAGGGGTGTGGGTTACAGGTGTGTGACCCAATAGCCTGGTGAAAATCCGTTTTGATCTGTCTACTTGTAAAGGTTTTTACATCACACTTTTGGTGCAGATGTTCTTTTTTAGAAGACAGAAAACCTCTTTATCTTTTAAACCAGTGATGTACCAATATTGAACGCGAATGTGAGCTCTGTTTATGTTTGACTGAAGTGCTTTTGTCATGGTCTGATCAATCCTTCCTGAAGCTCGCAGGAGGCTTCCAGCTGGCTTTGCTGAACTTTGCACTGTCTTTAGTGTATGACTGTAGTTTGAAAAGGAAGTCTCCAGAAGTCTTTGCTTAACCTTAGATACTGTTCTCCCGTTAGATACCTCAAGAGTTATTAATCCACATGACTGCCATGTCAATTTTTCATATCCTTGTAAAGATTATTATTTATTATAGGTATGATAATAGGACAACTTTGTATTTTATAACAAAATTGTTGAAATTGTGGGCCTTATTTTTGCGAACACTCTTGACAGATATTGCTGTGCTTGCTATACTTTTTATTACACAAATTAACAGGATGTAAAATGATGGAGTGTATAGTCTAGTCACTCCAAATGAATATTTCACAGAATCACAGGTTCACAGGATGGTAGGCATTGGAAGGGACCTTCAGAGATCATCTAGTCCAACCCCCCTGCTAAAGCAGGTTCACCTAGACCAGGTTGGACAGGAACGTATCCAGGCAGGTTTTGAATATCTGCAGAGAAGGAGACTCCACAGCCTCTCTGGGCAGCCTGTTCCAGTGCTCTGCCACCGTCAAAGTAAAGAAGTTTTTCCTCATGTTGAGATGGAATTTCCTGGGTTCCAGTTTGTGCCTGTTGCCCCTTGTCCTGTCGCTGGGCACCACTGAAAAGAGTCTGGCCCCACCCTCTTGACACCCGCCCTTTAGATATTTCTAAGCATTGATGAGATCCCATCTCAGTCTTCTCTTCTCCAGGCTAAACAGACCCGGGTCTGTCAGCCTTTCCTCATAAGAAAGGTGTTCGCTTCCCTTTATCATCTTTGTAGCCCTCCGCTGGACTCTCTCCAGTAGTTCCCTGTTTTTCTTGAACTGGGGAGCCCAGAACTGGACAGAGTACTCCAGATGTGGCCTCAGCAGGGCAGAGTAGCGGGGGAGGATGACCTCCCTCGACCTGCTGGCCATTCATCAAACAATGTCCCATTGTCATAAAAACGAAACCCCTCACGATGGCACCAGCCATGTAGCCAGGAGTTGATATGCATTATCTGTCCATTCCTGGCTGCTCCCTTTTCTCTAACTGGTAAAATCAGGCTTGTGAGGGCTCCACTGGACCAGAAGTCCTTTGATCCCTGGGTTTGCTGCTGGAGGACAGTGTCTGGGGCAACTTCTGTCTGCAACAGATGACAAAATTACTCACTTCTTTTAACAAGGTACCTGCAACTCAAAGTGTCTGTGAAAGGCATGTCTGCAAAGCTTGGTCCAAGGACGTGGATAAATTTGCTCCATTAGGGACTGTAATCAATGTAAAACTCAGAGGTTTTAATCCCAAAAAGTTACAATTAACTTCTGATTTTTATCTGTTTCTATTCTGTGATTGTATTTGAAAATTATTTATCAGCTATGGAACAATTGTAACTATATAGTAATGAAATTCTGTTGTAATAGGTGGTAGCCTACAGTGCTGCATCTACCTTATCATGTGCCTAACAGCTCCACGTTTAACTCGCAGCAGTATTTTTTCATTTGTCTGTCTGAGGCAGATGTGGATGTGTAACTAATATCATTGAAATATATGAATGCATTTCCATAATTAGTGTCTTGTGAGGATAGATTTGGATTTAATGGGGGATTCAAGTCTTAAGTGTCTTGCAAATTGCAATATATTGATTAATACTACCCTCTCAACCAGAACTTAGTTTAACAACCACCTGTTTCCAAAAAAATCCAGAAATCCACAACTGAAGTAGCCTAGCATTTAAATCAGAAAAATAAATCAAATTAGATGGACACACTGCAATTAAACTATCCTTCTAAAAGAATATTATTGAAGATGTGGTTGGTAAACGTTTGGAAATATTTTTGAATATTTTTATGCAGGATGTATTCAGTAATTAGAATTGGCCCTCCAGGTAACCTTTCATACAGTAGTAATATCATTTCAAAGTGGAAAAGCTGAATTATTAAATGACTTAAGGGCACACTATTTACCAGATGTAATCAAACAGAGTTTAAGAATGAAGAACAACCAAGATTTACTTTTCTGTATAGCTGTTCCCTGCAGTAATCATGCAAGCTTCTAAAACTGAAATCAGAGTATGTGTGCTGGGCAGGGGAGGGTTTGCTTCCATTGGTCCTCCTTAATTAAATTCTTCATGTATGCTACACTGAAACCATAGTCACCCAGAAGGAGCAAACCTGGTCAAAAGGAAAGTAAGAACACCACAGAATTTAATATCACTCCTCCTGTTTCTGTTGGGCTTGCCTTTGCACAGTGTGCTTGGAGCCCCATCTTATCTATTTCTTAGGGAGAATCCAGCAGCAATTATCAGAGGATTATCATTTCTGAAAGGCATATGCAGGAGGAAGAAAAAATGAATGTTAGTAGCCAGGGCTTATTTGTTTTTTCGCTTTGGGAATGTCAGTCAAATGTTGGTAGCCTGTTATTCGGTAATGAAGCACTTGCCCAGCTTTCTCACCATCAATTTTGCTATGTATCTCTGTGTTGTGGTTTGCTTTTGGATGGAAGATTTTTCTCACCTGTTATTTCATGAGGTGAGAAAAAAGCCAGAAGAAAATAATTACAGAGATAGTGCCCTGCTGGGCAATATCCAGTTGATTTTTTCATCAGGCTTGTGAGGGCTCCACTGGACCAGAATTTCTTTGATGCCCGGGTTTGCTGCCGGAGGACAGTGTCTGCAACAACTTCTATCTGCAATAGATGACAAAATTACTCGCTTCTTTTAACAAGGTGCCTGCAACTCAAAGTGTCTGTGAAAGGCATGTCTGCAAAGTTTATCCATGGATATCCATTTTATAATGGTCCTGCATTATTTGGTTGAAAGTGCCCAAGTATGAATGACCAAAATTTCAGAAGTAGAAACATTAAACATGTCCCTTCTTCTGTATTGTTAAAATACTTTCCTGTTTAAAAAGGATAAAGAAGCAAGTGTGTGGTGTGTACAAAGTCTGCAGTAATTGGCTCAGAGCTGTGATTCTCCCTAAGCAGTGAATGAGTCCCCCCTTCTGGGGACTGCAGAGCAGTGATTGCCTTCCCCTTGCAGACGACTGGCCTTGTACGCTTTATCTGATTGTCAAGAGTAAAAGAAAAGGAGAAAGAATTGCAAGGGGAAACTAATATTTCTCAGATATGGAGATATCCGTGTCCTTTCATGCCCAGAACTTTCTTTATCTTTATTGCTACACTGTCTGTGGTCCTATTGCTAACTACTGCCCATCAAAGTTCATGCATGGCCACAGCTCTCTTGGACTGTCTGTCACCTCACACTGGGAAATGCCTTCTCCTGTTCCACTATCAGCCAACTCTGAACTGTTATTGAAAATCATTCTTCAGTATCTTTGTGCCTTTTGCAGAAGTTCAGAAGACAAATATTTGTGTCTTTCTGCACATTTTGAAGTTTGCACAGAAATCCACAGTTTTATGTGTTGGTACCTGCAGCTCAGGAATCAAGGACATAGACAGCAATTGAAAAATGTCTCAGGTAGTGTGGTAAGTGTGCAATGGAAAAGAGTCTTTGCCCCAACAACAAAGATCCTCCTGGGATTGTTACAGAGAATATTAAACTAAACTGAAAACATGGGCCAAACTGCAGGCATTTGTGAATCTGCTTGGACATTAGCCTTACACGTGAAGGTGACATTGCCGGGCTTGTAGGGGCAGGGAAAAAAGAGAAACAGCACAGGACACTCCAGTTAGACCCTTCACAAACATTGGTACAGCCCTGAGACAAACGTGAAGAGAGGGCATGATTTTTGTTCAGACACGGTTTGAGAGAGGCTGGGAGCTCAAGGAAAAAGCTCTGCTGTCTGATTCTTCTTGCAGCTCAGGAACCAGGCTTTGCCTCCCTCTCACGGAGAAACAGCTCTGCATCAGTGAGATCGAACTCCATCCTAAGCTTCTTCTCCTGATGAAAAAGGGAAGGTTGTTCAACAGCTGCTTGGATTTAAGTGGACAATATTACCTTTTTGCAGGTACAGTCCTAAATATGTACGTGCAATTAAACTTTTTTTGGGTATATATTTTACAGTGATGCCAAAAGAGTCAGCCTCTGGCACTGTGTAAACTCAATGGCAAAGAACTAAAGCCTGTCTCCTAGTGTTGGGCAGGACTGCTATTAGCTAAAACCACCCTTGGCACTATCCTGCATCTCTCTACCTCATTGCTGAGTCCCAGCTCTGAACTTTGCCTTTGACACTTCCTATCTAGTCCTCATAGAAGTGTGAAGAAAAAGTACATACCCAATTTTTTTTAGGAACATACTAGGAACGAACTATTTTCAGTTAAAACATTATGGCCCCTGCCCCTTATATAAGACTTCTCTTTTCTGGCTTGCATATGATCAGGCAGTGGAACCTCATCCATAAGAAAAGTAATGGATCTACCAGGAAAGCTCATTAGTTTAATTTATTCTGATTAAATACAAGGATTGTTCACTTCCCTGTTTCATCAAGGATTATAATCAAGATTTTAAACGTGGCCAGAAGGGACATTTCAGCTAGTGATTCAGTCTGTAAGACAGAAAGCAGGTTTTGTATAGGAAAACATAGTTAAATATGCAAGCACAGTATGCCTGTGTGTGAATTTGAAACACAGTTGCATAAGGATCTATACATTTAACGTGAAAAGTTTCTAGGAGCGATTCATTTGGGCGTGGGGGTTGAACACCGGTATTTTTCCTCTCATTAGTACTGAGTTTAACATATAATCTTTTAATAGGAATATGAGGAAAATAAAGTTAATTATTTGTGATCCAGAACTGACTGGACAGAGAGCTGGGTTTTAGGTAAGAACTTTCTTGTGTATTTCCTGAATGACCTAAAACATTTCCAAAAGCAAATTAATGTTTTGAGGGACCTTTCACATAGCAGTTCAACTAGCAAACAATCATCTCTCCTAAAATTACTGCTTATAGTGCCCGTGACTCAGCATGTGTTTTCTAGCAGTGAGTCCTGAGAGAAATGATCCACTGGTGGCTTAGACTAACATCCTTCTTCCTTACTGTGTCCCTATCCATTCCCTGAACCTGTGGGCTGAATTCAGTCATGGGTTTGTCCTGCCTTCCTGTTTCCCTCTTCCTCTTTTCCATAAAACTTTCCCAAAGTAATTTCTAATTCCCACCTTCCCTGTGGGTGGAAGCTATCAGTGAGGCAGCTGTATGCCAAGGGCCGGTGTTTTACCAATTGCTCGTGCATTTCTGTAGAATAATAGAGGAAATACAGGAATTGCCAGAATGAATCAGACCCGTGATTTCTCTAATCCACCATCCTCTGACCTCAGATATATATTCCTCTGAACCATATACATTTTCTTTACTAGTTTCCTGTTTTTTCCTCCTTTTTAGAGGGTGATTTTGCATAGTCTGTCAAAGTATGGAAACGAAGATGTAGTAGCACAATACAACAGGATTTCAGCTGAAGGAGAAGCATATTTCTGGGCTGTTCCATCTTCATAAATAAATGCATGAAATAGGATATCTGCTGAAGCCTGAATTGTATAATGAATAGTGCACAACACTCCTTCCACTTATAAAGCTAGTTTGGGCACTTAACACCAGTGAGTGTGTAAGCACAAGGTCATTAGAAAACACAAAGCAAAAGAAGCACAGAAAGCAACATTACTATGGGATTTGAGGTAAACCTGTCAAACTCAAAGCATGTTTCCAAAGTTGAAAATAAGATTTAACCATGTTTAAATAAGAGGAAAATATGGTAGAGAAAAATTTAATTACTTGTTGAATATCACTTAAGAGGACTTAAGACTGAAAATGAGCAAAATTTGAAGAAAATACCAATAAGGAAAGAAAGAATGTATTAAATTTTTTATCAAATGGAGCACATTATACGTAGTTTGTGTTGCAGAGGAGAGCTGGCAGACTGAAATCCAAGAAAATAACAGTTTGCTGGAAAATGCCAGTTTTTGAAAACTTAAATTTGGACGGCTAATTTAAACCCCTGCTTCATCAAAGCTGAAATTTTTGTTCTAAACTCAACAGATGTCCCCAGATACCTACTAACCTGGTGATTAGGCTACCTGGGAATGGGACTTCAGGTTCAAATCCTTCCCTTCTGCTGTCTGCTTTGGGCTGGGGACTTCCGTCCAAATGTGTCACAGCCCAAGGAAACAATTTTCTGTGGAGGTCTGGGACAGCAGCAGTGGCCACTGCTGCAGAGATGACTTCTAGGCAGCCAAGAGCAGCGTGATTGCGCTGGCTCCCTGTCTCATCAGACCCCTGTGCCCTGCAGCAGCGTGTGAGGTGGCTTGCCATAGGGTCTGGGGACATGCTGCCCATCTTTCCGTGTGACCAGCTATACTATATGTCTCTGCTTGGACTATACAACTTCAGTAGCAGGTCCTCAGCTCAGCCATCTGTCTCAGACCCTCAGGGCTGGGAAATGTGGTTGCATTACTGTAGGTTTTTTATCACATGGAGCCAGGTGGCATACCTTCTACTGCTATTAAAATGCAATTTTCTTCAATGAATCCTTGCATACATGCAGGAGCTGCCACACTAGATCATTTGCAAGTCCTGCCACCATCTGGGATTTATGTTGAGTGTTATTCAAATGATACATGGTAGAGCCTCAGGAAAATAATGGCAGTGAAGAGAATGTGCATTGAATGTATTCATCAACCCTATTCCATCTGAAGAAATGCAGTCATTCCCAGACATAATTTTTCTATTGCCTGGGAGGAAAAAGAGAATCTATTAGACTCTTTTGATTATAGATTTTAAAAATAATGATTGTTAAAAAGGAATTGTGTGCATTAAAGTTCATTTTACAAGAAAGAGAAAAAGTGCCATGAATGTATTGGTGGATTATTTTCAGGTTTGGGCCCATGTATCTGACTGATTAAAGAAAGCTTGAGTTTTTCAGGGAGTCTCACATGTGATGAGGCAGTTGTTATGGCAACAATACATTTTTTATGAGTTATAATAATGACAGAGCAACATCTTTTAAATTATCAGGATTTAAAGTTACAGCTGCTTTGTTTTGTCTTCCCTACACCCCTTGAAAATATTGAAATATTTTCATGACTATGTGGTACCATCTGTATGCTTTTCCTGACTATGTAAAAAAAGGAGCTTTAAGAAGGGGCATACATTAAACCAATAACGACTTTCATGGTGCTTCATGAATATTCCTTTTTCCATCCCCTCCGTGATTGCTTTTTACTATTTTTTTAAGCAGATATGTTTCTCACTTGCAGCGTGACAGTCTTAAGTGTAGCCAAAGTGCTGGAAGGATTGCTAGGTGTTCCCAAAATTAATATTGCTGCTGCAGTAACTTTCAGTTCAGATTGAAGGTAGTAGTTTTTTGGGATGCTTCTGAGAAGTTCAGGAAGCAATAGTCTTCAGTGATTCTTGTGACTCTCCTAGATATCCCTGCTGGAAAGATTTGATCTGAAGTGTATTCCTCACTGCAGCCTCCCAGGATATGGTGCATGTGCATCTGCTCTGACCATGAACACTGCTCTCACCAGAAGTCCTGAGGATACTGCAGGAGTGCAAAGACAGACTTTTTCCCAGGAGAAGAAATGTCTTTTTCCTCTTCAATGGTGAGAGAACAGGAATTACATTCACACATGACTCGCATTTGTCACTACTCATGGTTCAAGTAGAAATATCCAGATATTTGAGTCTTTAGGCTTCTTTTAGGCCCAGTTGTCCTCAACACATCCAAGTCATCCACTTGAAGAGGCCATCCCACTGTTGTTATTGACCAGGCCAATTTTATTCCTTTGGATGAGCTAGACTGTACTACAGATAAATCATGAGTAGTAGCTTCAAATAAACTAACCATGGTTAGGATACTTCTGGAGTCAATTTTCGAGACTTTATTGTCCATTCTGGAGCATACTCCATTCACACGCAGGAGCATAATGTGTCTTCTCTGCACTGAATGTGGGGCTCCTCTACTTGCAGACTGAGGAACAAATGTTTCAGCTCAGTACTTGTCCTTTCTACTGATGTTATGAGCACCAGAAAAAGGGATTGTGGAGGAATACCACAAATGTGAGTTATCTGTAGAATTGTGTAGAAAAAACCAGAAGTGGGATTCAGGAAGAATTTATTCATCCCTCACTGTTAAGGAAGCTACACATTTAAATTATAAGAAAATACAGTGCATGATTTGCTTTCTGTGCATCTCATGTGTTTAAGAAAATATTTTGCTTATTCCTGAAAGTGTTTGAAATAATATTTGGTCCTCTATGACTGTTAAGCTTCTTTATATTCTTGTTGAGATCTGCCTTAGGACATTTGCTGACAAGCGTCCATGTATCATTGCTTCCAAACACCTAAGAGACCATTTTAAATGGTGAAAAAACCCTCGCCCATCTGTCCTTTGAATACCTTTCAATGAAAAAAAAAAAAAGGCATTTTCATGTAGAATTTGATGATCGTGCTTTGTCCAGCACAGATAATTAGCTTTTCTTTTTTTCCCATTTGAAAGTGAGGTCATCCTCAGTACGCACTCTCCTCTTGGCATCTGAGGGAAAGCATTACTCTTAAATTGAATGAGAAGTGTCTGAAAAAGATTACTCTTACAACCTGAGACCAATCATCATATGAATCAAAAAAGCGTCCATGACGTTTTTATTATGGGAGTTTTTTCTTCCCTTATACTTTCAAACAGCTACTGCATCAGCACATACACTGCTTGAAAATAACCATTTTCTGATTGGCTTCAAGGAACTGTTTGCCTGACTGAAAGATATCAGGAAAGATTTTTCTTTATATGTAGTTTGGGGTTGGAACAAGATATGTCTTTGCCTAGATGGAGCTGGTTTTAGATTAGTTCTCAGAATTGAATCAATAAGTATTTTTCTAGCATGCCTGAATATTTAGTTTGGTAGACATATAAACACCATATTATACATGCATGCAACATCCTCAGTTTGGATTTTTTTCTCCTTCTCAGACTTTTTTGAAGAAGAAGGACTGTTCAGAATATGAGACTAAGATCTGGAAGGACTGCAAAGGTTTATCTTTGGAGGAGCACTCCATAAACTTATAAGTTTACTAAATCTGGAGCTCATAAGGTTTTCAAACTTGTTGAAGGATAGGATTAGAGGGGGTTTTGCTGTTTGTTGTTTGTTTGTTTGTTTTTCCAATTAGATACATGATTTAGAGAAAAACAGAATGCAATTTAACAAAGAGAGATGCAAACATAGCTAGGGATAGTCATGTACAGATGCATAACGGAGAGTGATGGCTATGCAGAAATACCGCAGAGAAGGCTGTTGGTTATAGTGGCTCACAAGCTGTACATGAGTCATGGTGTCGTGGCAAAGCAAGCAACCATTATGATGTATATAAACTAATGCACTACCCTTAAGATACATGAAGTAATATCATCCTGTAGTGTACTGGTACAACCTCCGCTGCAGAGCTGTGGCTTGTATGGGTGTTGAATTTAATAAGAATATGAATGACAAATAAATTTAAAAAGGATATACATAAACTGTAGAATCATGTGGATGTAAAATTGACCAGATAAAGACATGAAAGTTACTGAATATTTCTCCTCTCCTACAATCTTCGTTTTTTTCATCTTCCCACAGGTCACCAATTCAAAAGTGCAAAAATAGCTAGAAGAAGGAAGATAAAATTCTTTTCTACATCTGCTCTTTTTCTAAGACAGGCAATACTAAGTTGAGGCATTGACTTCAGGATGAGGAGTATTCTTTTAACAAAACAGTGAAGCGCTGAAGTAGATTGCTGGGAAAATGCCGAAATCTGTCAGATTGTCTTTAAGAACAGGTTGGAGGGACATCTGTCAGGAAAGACAGTTGATCCTTAGGGGGAAGAAATAACCTAGATAACCTCTTCAGCTCTGTTTTATAGATTTCTATGAGTATCGCAGCATGCTGTTTTGCCTTACAACACAATGCCATTCTTGGCCTGTACAAAGCTAACTAAGTCTGCGTGTTTCCATTTTCTTCCACCCTCCTTTTTTTTGTGAGTGTTCAGAAACAACTAGCACATCCTGTAGCTGGTATTTCAAAAGACTGGGTAAGGGAACCTTTCAACACAATGCTGTTTGAAAAAATTATACTCAGTAAAGGACACTAAGACTTTTGCAATGAGGTGATGCAATATAACTAATATTCTAGTATAAAGGCATATTATCTTTAAACTATAGCATCTTAGCTACCCTGTGGAGGACACCAGGAAAGTGGTTATTGGCTGATATCAAGAATCCACCTTTCTTAGTGCTCCTATCCCACAGCTGGAATGCAATAAATTGCAATAATAGTTTCTCTAGGGTGCTGAAGATGTGCTGTGAAAAGTCCTTAAGACGAGTGGAAGTAACTTGTTTCAATTTTACCTGCAGTGCCTGTCAGGTAGGGCCAGTCCTCTCTATCATTTAGTGAACCCTTCACTCACTCTCTTTGGTGACCAGTTAATCACTTCCACATCATTCATTTTAGTAGCATTACTTTGTCAAGTAGCTCTTCAATGATTTGGGCAGGTATTAAAAACATGGATCTTGCAGCACCTGGAGGGCCAGATGCTGGTGCCTTTTTGCAGCAGAACAAACACTTTTCTTCACTGTCACCATCCTTGGAATCCGCAAAATGAAGTACACTGCAAAAGTAGTCAGTCAATCTCCACGTTTCGTAGCCGGGGAGCAGGCTGGTGCCCTGAGATAACTGTGCGTCCACCCTGGCAGGTGTAGGTGGTGTCCATGTGCAGCACGTGACACTGAGGTCTCTCTGGGCAAGAATAAGGTGTTGGCTTGCCTGCTTGATATCAGCCACATATTTGCACACTAGACAGATGACTGTAGAGGACGGCAGAAGGCTATCTAGGAGCAGCTGGTTGCAGATTTCCTGGGCTGTAAGTGAAAATCCTTAAGGTATCTGCTAGGTGGGGATAGCATCAAGTGACAGATTCCACAGACTCTCTTCCAGTGCAAAGGTTTGCTCATATGTGGTGGGAGTGTGATGAGAACCATTCCCAAGGACTTGGCCCTTTCTTGGAGGGCAGCGTGGGCATAGCTGTGCCTGTGTCTGGCCAAAGCTGTTTCGGTTATCTTCACTTATTTTTCGTTTATCTGTTCTGTTTTTCCTCTCCATCTTTCTGATTATGTCTAGAGGTGCTTTACTCCAGTTCACATTGGTGTTTGTATTTTCCTGCAACAAAATCTTTCTGCTTTGGTTTGTATCTCTATACTAGTTATTGTTTATACTTCTTGTCTTTTCATTTTTTTCTGTTCTTTTCCCCATTACCTCCTAGTATTTAATAAGATCCTGGGAAATTCAGACCATAACTTTCATTTTGCATGGCAAAGCTTTTGTTCCTAGCTTAATATAAATGGTTTTCAAAATTTTTTGTCAATGGTAGTGATATAAATATATGGTTTTATGGAAATATTGATTCATCTTAATGAAGACCATGTGAAAAAGATTAAAACAAATGCTGCTCACTATGAAAATATTAGAAGAGACTGTTTAAAGATGGTGATATAGACCTGTTCTTCTACAGTGAACAGGAAATTCAGCTCATACTGCTACCTAATAAAAAGAGTGCATACAGAGGTTTCTTCTTATCTAAGTTATGTGTCAAAAGGGATCAAAATTGACTTGTTCATTATTCCCAGTGTTTAATAATCAATAATATCCTAGTTTTAGGTTTACCTTTTTTGAAACCATAAATAACAAAATTTAAAATTAGCCCTCAAAAATCTTCCTTGTGTAGTAAAATAAAGATGCCATTTTAGAACAACTTTTCTCAAAAGTCTGAAAAACATTTCTAGAGTCTGTCTTTTCTAAAAGCTTGTAATAGTCCTTAAAGTTCTGATGCTAATCCTGCTTCTTAAGTATTTTTCTCCTGCCTGGGACTTTTTCAAAGTAGCTCCAAAGTACTGAGTCAGACAACTACACATGATCTCTCACACACACTGAACTTAAAATCTCAGAAAAAAGATCCAGGTTCCTGAAAAACAGCAAAACCACAATGGTTTTATCAAATTGTATAATTTATCAGTCTCTTTTTCTAGCCTGCAGGCAAATGATGAAAAATTAAAGTTTTGTGTACTGCTGCCTAGGAACTACAACTTGCTATTAGTACAGTCTCTAACATTTTACCTGCATTGCTAACATGTTTTATAGAAACCTCCTATTTCAAAAGCTCTTTCTGCTTGAAAGAGCTTTGTGTGTATAGTCTCCTGATCACTAGTATTTGCAGAGGTATAAGTGAAAGGGAGATTTTAATCTGTAAACCCATGAGGATATTACAGTAGCAATTGACTGGCTTAGGAAAAGGAAGATTAAAATCCAATCTGGTAGTCAAGAAGTAATGCCTCTGGGAAAAATAATCTGAACTATCATAGGCAGTGATGGATATATTAGTTACCACCACTCAGAAAAAACACCTTTGAGTTGCTGCGAATAATTTTCTGAAGATGTCTATTAAACGAGATAGCCTAGGCGCAAACAGTTTTTCAGGAATACGCTAAAGCTCCAATGGCCAAAGGGTAGGAGCATATCAGAGGACCAAATATTCAGTATTTGCTTTAGTTTTTATATACTTTTCCTAAAAACAACGATAATTAAGCACTTGCAAAATCAAGATCAAATGATTTGATTACCTCCAGACATAATCACTTTCTATGAGAAAGCTTGCAACAATGTTCCCTTACATTGCTTTTAATTGCATTCAGGTTTTGTTTTTTAGTGCTGCGTTTGACTTTTGAAGGTGGAATATGTCTTCATATGTCTTAACCTTACATGATAAGACAAGAGGAGAATTAAGAATAACACTAAGAAACTGCTACCACTTATAAGGGATGCCACCTCCTGGGGTTACACAGGTTTCAAAATGGTAAATTGCAGCCCGTTAGGATCATGGTTCCAATGTGAGTATACAAACACTTATTTAGGCGCACAGAACCATAGAATCATTTAGGTTGGAAAAGACCTTTAAGATCATCCAGTCCAACTATTGACCCTACTCTACCAGGTCTGCCACTAAACCATGTCTCTAAGCACCACATCTACAGGACTTTTAAACACATCTAGGGATGGTGACTCAACCACCTACCTGGGCAGCCTGTTCCAATGTTTGATAACTCTTTCAGTGAAAAGGTGTGTATTCATCCACCTGTTGCCATGTGCAAACATGTCTTTTTTGCCACTGTCCATACATTTGACTCACACACACCTCCAACCACTTTTCAAAACTCAGACAGGATGGTATTGTTTTTTGAAGAATTTTAGGTCGAACCACAAGAAGACACTAGACTTCAGTGTGTACACCTGAGGTTTTCCACAGCCCTAAGGATGATATAGGTGGTCATGCAAATAATCTATATATTGTTACACCTTTGGCTGCTGCTAGATCTGCTCGAAGTAAATCTTGTCCTCCAGTCATTACTGCCTACATCTGAAATACTTTTTTTGAGGATGGCTGCATCTGTGTTTCCATTATTGTAGCCACCCTGTATTAGTTTTCCTCCTTTTGGTTGAGGGATTGCAGACATAGGTCCCTTTTTCATTAACCTTCAGTTTGACACTAGTTTTTGCACTAGGTCTCGTTATTCTAGTGGACATGTGTGGACTGCACCATGCTGAAGCAATGGGGACAGCAGCCTCAGCCTAAGGTAGCCACGCTACTGAGAGTTGATTATACCTGCCAGCCAGTTCAGTTCAGTTCTGTCTGTATGACCCGAAGTAATCTGACTGCCGTACAGATTTATGGAAGTTCCTGGGATTGACCTGAAGAGGCAGTAGTCCTTCTTTAATTTGCGGTGGTCTGGTTTGGTTTGGCTGCTCACTTCCCAGAAACACATCATCAAGTGAAAAGAGTGAACATGTTACATGCAATGATGTGAAAGGCCAAGCTGTTGATTTCATGAGATAATGGTGTTGCTGTTTGAATTGCTGAGAAAAACTGAGGAGCTTGCTGAGAGGGGAGGAAAGGTATTTTTTTCATTTCCAACTTCCTTAATTAGTTCAACCAATAGCTGTTTTTCTGCAGTTGCTTTGGACTGCTCAATAATTTTGCACTGTCATTATTTATTCACCTAAGAAACACCTTGTTTTTTGATTCCTTTGATGTATAGCTAGATCTAAGCCTCAAAAGTCGTATTCATGCATTGCATCATTTTAAGAACAGATAATTTCCATAACCTGTATTAGGTATAATGAAGAACAGAACTAAAAAAAACCCACATAATGTTTCAAAACAGATTTATGTTTATTAAGTATCTAGGCCCAGTTTCTATATTTTCTCTTGCATGAATAAAACCTCCTACCACAAGTATCGAAATCGGGCTCTTATATAGTATTTATCTTTGGAAGATGATCAAATGTTCTACAAACTTTGTTGAAGGAAGTGTGAATGCTCCTCTGTGAAGCATCAGATCTACTTTGGTGATGACACTGGGAAAGCCTAAAGTGCTGCGAATTATGATTTGGATGAAACTGCAGAATGAGTTTGTAGCAAAGTGAGAGAGAATGTCTATAAATCCTGACCTGCAAGCCCCTTCTTGGGTTAATGGATAATGTTTCTTCCCAGCTGGTGACAGCTACCACCTTCATTTAAGGTAGTCAGATGTGCTCTGGTAACATGATCTATGTGGTTTAGGAAATTATTATCCAGACTTCCATTTATTTCTCTTTTTGGTGCCAGCTACCATCGCATCAATTTAAGTCTGGTAACTGAGTGTGCTAAGCCCTCCTTAATACTAGACAAACAACTTGTACTTTGCACTGCCATGTTCCATCTTCTGACTTAAGCTTCTCCCCAAAAAATCAAAACAAACGTCACCAGCAAGAAATAGGTCCTCCCAAACACCTCTGTTAACAAAACGCCATTTACATGTGGTTGCCCAGAGCTGTTTTTGCATAAATACTTGATGTGCCCTGCTTAGCAGTTTAAGTCCCATATGTATCTGTATTTTCCAGCCATGCTTGTGCATAACAAAGAGCTGATGTTTTAAAACTTCAAAATAATAATTGCTGACTTGAGTGTGATACTGGAGTGCAAGCCCTGGAAGATTCAGTGTTCATTTTCATCTTGACCAAATATAATGGTGTGTAGAGACATACAATGCATGGTGTGTGATGAAGATTTCGGGTGACGTGTTCAAGGTTATCACACGGGCAATATCAGAGAAACTGTTTTTAGAGAGTATGGCCATAAAAAACTCGAGCCAGTAATTTTGTAGACATTTCAGTGTTCTCCAGTGGCATGTGGTTATCTAATTGGCAATTTCACTTCTGGTTGGTGAAGGGTTGTGGGTAGCCATACAGCACCTGTTCTTCCCATTGCCCAGTGAGGATGTTCTGACTATCCTGAACAGACCTGCCGTCTCACACCACTTGTGCAGCTGTGAAAACACATCTAGGTATGAAGTAATTTTCTAGTGAAAAGAACAGGAACTGACCTTCAAAGGTGCTGAGAAGAGTAGCTGACAATCAGGTGCTTATGAGGAATAATTAAAAAAAAACCCAAAAAACCAAAAAGCTAAATGAATTGTCATAGGCAGTGTTTTTTCTGAGACTGAAAATGCTGTTGTGGTAGTCCCAGTGCACTGGAATAACGGAACATTTAAAAACTGCTGTACCGAGACGTGACTTGTGGTATGGAAGCTGGGATTACACTATGGTATTAGCTTTATAAGCATATCTTTGATGATCTGTCAGCCACTGAAGCTGTGGGTAACCCAAAGGATACTTCTTGCTGACACTAGAGGCACAGAAGGGTAATTAATGAAAATCTCCAAGTGTTGAAACAATGCAGATAATAAAATTTTGAAATTTTGCATGCCTGGAGTCAATACAGGTTGTTTTGACCTTCTTCAGAGAGCTAAGAAGACAAAAGGGATTAAAGCTGTAAGGAATGAGAGCACCTGACCTGAGCAGACATGAGGATTTGCCTGCCATTATCTCCCAGGGGACCAAGGAAAATGAACTAGCAGCATCTGGTTTTAGAAACGGCTTTTCTGTACAATACTGGTACTACGCTTTGCATCAGATCTGGCTGGTGGCTGAATAGCAATTGACACTGAAAGAACAGAGCAGGGCTGAGCTGGTGTTGGATCTCTTGCAATGATCATTGCTGCAAATCCCAGAGTAGGTCCAACTCAAAAAGTCTGTGATCTGGCAAGAACAGATCACGGGGCTCCATCCCCCCAGCAGCAAGAAGGAAGATGGCCAGAACCTGGGAAATAAGTGGGATGCTTTGCACAGGCCATAGACAGATTTGTAAAAAGACATACTTTGTCAACCTCCAGTTAATTTCAATATTGAGTCCTTGTGCTACAAAATTACAATGTTTTGCTTGAATGTCATGATAAGAATACATTGTAATCGTAAAACTGACCATAAAAACTACTTACGACAAAAGAAAAACTCTACAAAAATGTCAGATAATCACTTACTAGAAAAAAGCATGACAGCCATAAAGTCAAATGTTGAAAAAGTAGATGTATTTTAAGAAAAAATATTAGTTTTGGCATGATTTTTTATACAGAGCTTTCAGCCAAGGATAAAGGGTAATTTATCCATAGATAAGTGTATCTTCATAACTCAAGTAGCAAAATCAAAGTGATGAATGTATGCATGAATTCCAAATGCCTTGGATTCCAAATATTAGGACCTTGAGTAATAACCAAAACACATTTTTATTTCTTACAGAGTGCACTGATTCAAGAGAATAGCATGACGATGTCACCACAGATACTCTGGTGTTCTGAAAATCTGAAGGTATATAATTTTCAGTCATCAGATAACTCACATTTGTGGAGTCTGTTTATGTTTAAGTTGTTTCCACCCCTTCGTACCCATTGAGAGTCCCGTACACTACTGAGAACAGCCTGGGATCCCTGACAAATACCTGGCAGTGCCAACAACTGGATTAGGCAGAACGTGGATTCCTGGAAATAGGAAGTCATGCAAAAACATGCTTCCTGGATCCCAACTCTCCTTTACTTCCTAGTAGCTAATTAAACATATGCCATCAAAGTGAATTTGTAAAAATAAGTTAAAAATTAATGTTGATGATGTGCTTCACATACTCCTCTATGCAGGCTTTTGTGTCTGTCACTTATGGGCAAGAGTCAGCTGGACCAGATATTATTTCTACAGTGATTTTTGATTCATTTTTGTGATATGACAAATATTTGTTGACAGTCTGTAACAGGTTGCCATTGTGGTCTCGTGGACTTCCCATGGAGCTGCAGGAGAGAGAGCCTGAGCAGAGAAACTGGAGTTCTAGAAAATGTGACTTCTGCGGAAAGATTGAATAAACTTGATTAGTTTACAGAGAATACTTGGATGGAGATTGTAATGGTCTTCAAGTAGATAAAGAATCTCTGCTAAGAGAAGGAGCTTTTCTGGTACTGAATTTAAACTATAGCCATGGAGATTCCGTTTAGGCATTGATAAGACTTACATTTACTAAGTATATTTAAGTTCAACAATAAAATGTTTAGCAGAATTGGAAAATCTCCATTTTGGGGGGGTTTAAGGAGCAGTTTAGACAACAGGTTGCCAAGACTTCCGTAGATGTTTTGCAATGGGGTAGGGGATGGGATGGGTGACTTCTCAGACTTGCTTTGAGCCCCACATTTATGTGCCTGTGATTTTCCTCTGTGATGTCCATTGCGCAGTTTCGTGTTATCAATATCAATTCAGGAACTGAAGGACTCAGGGAATATGGAGATGAAACTTTCCTATTGGTAGCAGCAGATCAACATCAGATAAGAGTTATGGTAGTCCTGTTCCCATTTCTTAATATCTTCAACTGTTAGTGTTATCAATGTGTTGCTTACCATGGTGTTAAAAACACTAAAAAAAAATGCCAGAATAGTATGGGACAAGGGATACTTCATGGAAGACCTGCAATTTTCCATTGCTTCACTGCTTGGCATCTCACAAAGCAGAGCCTTTAAACTGTAGGAGAAAAACAATGTTCAATCATTTTTTATAGAAAAGGAAACATATAAGCAAGAGTTTTTCTGTTATGTTTACTCAGGGGGGGAATATATGGAACATAGGTTTTCTTCCTCAGGTGATAAGGGATCAACTTGCTTTGTGCCAACTACTTCTTTCCCCATCTAACAATATAAAAAAGTTCACAATACTCTCACCATTAGATTCCCTGAACTCATTAGAGCCAATGGCTGATTTCAAGCCGATGTCATAATTGGAGAACAGCATTATGTCAACATTTTATTTTAATCTTGTGAAGAGCTGAAGCAAATACATATTCAAGGCTGATCAGGCCTGCAAAATTCTTTAATTAAATGCAGAGTAGAAATGTATTTTTTTTTTCAATATATTTCAGTAGGAGGTATGTGTTCCAATGTGATTTAGATTAAGTATATTTTAAATGTACCACTATTCATTTTAATAAAGGAAACAGTACAGTCTCTTAGTCATTGAAGTAGCTCATCATTTACAGAAAGGAGGGTGTAAATGAAGAAAACAATGATATCAGAAAGCTGACTCATCCTTTTTGCAATGATGTGTAAGGAGGCAAGAGTCGCTGGAACTCAATGGAAATCTCCAGCAAAATACTTGTGGAAGACAGAAGAAAATCAGACCTCAACTTCTTTGGGGTTGCTTGTTGACCTGAGGACTTGTGCAGATACTTGTCAGTTTATGCAAATGGCTGTAGCTGCTTTTCCCAAAAGGGCAGTTCATTTGTGTGGCAAATCTTGTGCTCAACAGACTAAATGTTCTAAGTTCACTGTATGTATTAATTATGTTCTTACCTCTTTGCAAATAGTCCATGACAAATTTTAAATTGCTAGGATACTCCAGGGAAACATGAAATGGTAAAGTTTGCTCCTGGAACCCTGGGGAGGATTTCTGCCTCTTCTACTCGAAATAGTAACACAGTCTGTTCCTGAGAAATGGTAAACATGTCTCTGCATTGCTGAGTACTCTTTTCTTCCATCAGCTCTTACTGGAGCTCGTCACGTTTCGGCAGCCGTAAGTGAGTGGAATGGAATTATCAGCTTCCAAAAGACAGCAAGCAAATGACTCCTGCAGATAACTCCATGTTTCTTGTAGCCTGTGAGCATTGATATATTGAAAAGTCCAACTGAGTTTTGTTTATTGAATAAAACATCCCAAGAGTGGAACCCCTGGATTTATTTCCCATTTGGATGTAACATGTAACCACAATTTACTCCCTGTGGTGTTTTGAGTTGTCTTAAAGACAACTGTGTTTCCTGCCTCTCCCCCCTCCCAGAGCCACCATTACGTAGATAAGTTATTGGTTTACTGAGTACTTCTAACTGCGTCTTTCAGCATGGGCTACCTCTATCAGAAAACCTTAGTGGCATTATAGAGTAACAATCCCTTCAGAATTTTGTAATGGTTGAAGTCATGCAAAAGATTTTGTCATTTGTCATTATAATCCAATACAGCAAAACAGTTACCTTATAGGGATGAGGATGGGAAAGGTTTTTATATGATTATATCATGAGATGATGAATGAGAGCAATTTGTGTTCATTATGAGAACAGCACCCCAAAGAGAATGTTGTTATAAATTTTGTCTCGCCCTCCCTTCCTCCACCACAAAACTAGAATACCAGCTTAGAAACAAGCAAACCAGCTCTGACAACAATCCAGATGGAGAAAAGCAAAACCAGTGGAGATTTGTTTGCATTTTACTCTAGCAAGAGCATTGAGAATTAGAAAAGTAAAAGAGAAACACAGGAGGATACTTAGGACAAATTCTTAAAATATAATTCCCCCTGTTTCTTGGATAAAGAATATTTTTGTTTAGTAAAATATTCATGCTGTGTGGAAAACAACTGACTTTTGTTCCTGAAGTGGAACAAAATTATATTTTGCAAATCAGGCAATGAAAACATTTCATTTGATAAACCGGAACTATTTCAATTTGAACGTAAAACCTGAACATTTTAATATGTTAATTAAAAATTTGAGAGAAAAATAATTAAAAAGTGTTATTATTTCTAATTTTTTTTTTCATCCAGAGATGTCAATCTCCCCCCAGCAATTTTGAGTTGACCGATCTGCATTTCCAAAGATAAATCATTTGATGGGTAAGTTTCCAACCCACTCAGCAACTGAATGAGTACCGAGGTCAGCAATCAGCTAATCCTTTTTTCCTTTTCCCGTATGCATCACTGCAGCAGCAACAGCAGGCTGGAATGAAATCTTCTGATGCATTTGCTTTCTGTGGCCTGGTAATTGCCAACTATTCAGCCATGATGCTTTAGTTTGTGTCTAGTATTAAGATTTGGTGGCATTCAGCCTTGCATTTTGTCTGCATTTGAAAAGATATTAGCAGCTCTGCTTGCCTCTTTCCTCCTTTCTTTTTCTTCTGTCCACCACTTTAATAACCTCTCCATCCTCCCTGTATGACCTGTGATATTTAACAAGTTGGGCATGGAAAAAGCAATGCAAATGCTCTTTTGTGCTGATGAAGAAAAGATGAAGGGTGAGCTCAAACACCTGTGTCTCCTAAATTCTTGTGGATGTGTGATCTAAAGCTGATTGAAGTCATTACTGGATAGTGAGTTGTCTGTGCAAGTAAAAGGAATGAGTGTGAATTGGGTTAGTACTTTTGTCAAATAGTCAGCATTAACGCTCAAGGGACTTGTGGCACTCTTAAAACCTTCATATAGAGGGGTTTTCTGCTAAATCACAGAGCTTAAAAATAGGGCTGAGAGACTCTGTGAAGAGAGGAAATCAGGAGGGTCCAGAGCAGGTGGCAGAGCTTTAGGATGAGGTGATTCTGGAAAGACTTCAACGGGGAGCTTTCCTTCCACCCCACAATCTCACCAGCAGCAAAGGATACAAAGAGGTTTAACTCAGGCTCCTGTCTGGAGACACTGTGAGAGGAAAGGCCCAGGAATGTGTCCCTGCCATGAGTGCCTGGGCTCAGGGCAGAGTATGCAACAAGGTGGTGGTGTAGTCATGCTGAGTGTTGAAGCAAGATCTGGCATAGGACACCAGACTAATGTGAAGTGAGAGAGCTATAGGGTCCAGGCAGGCCTGTGGGTGCTGATCTCCTATGAGGAAAGGATGTAGAAAAGTAAAATGAAAATATTTCTATATGGAAATCAGGCAGCAATCTTGGCTTTGCTTTTCTGCTCTGGGGGTCTCCCTGCCCCATAGCTTGGATGGGGGGAGGGAGAGGGCAGGAGGCTGAAGAGACTTGCAGCTACTGGGTGTTCACATCAGCAGGTGGGCATCACAGGTGTAGCAGAGCATAAGCACAACCCATACTGGATCTGGATATTGAGGTTTATTTAAGTACTGATGAGATTAGATCTTTTATCCTTCTTGGTTCTCACACACTCACTCACTTCTGCTGCCCAACATTAATGCTCCCTTGGCCTTATTTTCCGTTTTCCACAGGGAGATTGCTGTTGGTCCAGGAAGGTTGGACAGAGAGTCATGTCAGTTTGTGTTGTACCACTGCTCACAACTACCAGTCTTGGACATCGCTGGCCAAGGACCTTGGGCAGCCTCTGACATTTGTATCTATGCACCTCCCCTATGTCCAGGATCTTCTACACTTCTAGGATCTCTCTTCCAGTCAGGAGCTTCCTCTTCTTCCCAAAACCACTTTTTCTGAGACCACTTCTTCAGGCTCCTCTTCTTGGGCCCTGGCTTTCCCAATCTGAATACTGTGTACGTAGAATACTCCTGATTAGCGGTTCTGTCTCATGTCTCTTTATTAATTGAAGGGTTTGGGAAATGTCACTTGTTTAGTCCAGGTGTTATCAAAATCTACAAGTGGCCCATATCAGTTTCAGAAGCACGTAGCAGGCCTGAGCATGCAGAAGTTTAACTGTGAACATTCAGCCACCTACATGCATACAACCAATAATCTGCTGCCTGTCAGCATTCGCAATTTAAGCTGGTTTTCACCTGTGAAACCAAGGTTTGAATGTTTTGAATGATAGTGTTGGTACGTATGACTGAATATGGAAAATAGAAAAACATTACTATGGCTTTCCAAATTCACATCTCTTGTTAATACTGAAATCTTGCTTCATTTCCTGAGTGAAGTCAGTGCCTAAGAGTGAAGTTGGGCTGTTATGATTGACTCTTCAGAGGTATATTTAATTGGCCTAGAATTCTGGGTGGGAGTATGAGATGATCTTAGGAGTTTAAGAGGAAATCCTTTGGCCACTGAATCTAGCCTATTTTGGTGCCAGTTATGCTTAAGAGAACGACTGCAAAAGCACCATCCCCTCTTCATGCTCTTCTGACATACAGAAAAGTTGTGAAAGACGCTGCCAGTAGTGAGAACAAATAGTAGCATCAGTGGGAGAGAGAGAACTTTTGTTACAGTCTCCTTGGCTTTGTTTCATATCTACTTCATTACTAGAATAATCCACCAATTATCTTTTTATTGAGAGAAGTATCATATTATCAGTTGTCTTTCTGGTGGAATAATGTTTTCAAAATGCTATTGGCTGATATGTATGTATTATACATTAGGGACATATCTGCAACACACAAATATTGTTCAACTTTAATTTTAGCAGAGTTACAGGGTACAACCTATCCATTATTGACACGTGTCATGCAATATATTTAATGCCAGTAATAACAATGATATACCAATACTGATGAAGTCAAGCCCTTCATTGACTTGGTTGTATGGGTAGAATGGTGTCTAGAACAGGTTTGATAAAAATGTAGGTCTTCCAGTACCTCCCCAATAGCTGCCAAATCCCATGATCAATATTTGGAGAAGTGACTCCTGACACAGAACAAAGAATAAAAAAGATGCTAAGGACAACAGGAAACTGCCTTGTATTATGTTTTAGATCAACATGGGGTATCCGCTTTAAATGGCACCTTTAAGAGGCGAACTTTTGGGGGCAGGTTTTATTTCCATTGTTATTCAAGTAATTACTGTTTTATCCTTTGCAGATTTGGAGAGGGGTGACTGGGGAAATGATGCTGTTCCCTCTAAATGTCTTGGACTAGAAGGGGATAGTTAGTTTTCGCTAGAGCACTGAGAAATAGGGGGAATGAACTAAACTGAGGTGCAGAGGTGCAAGCTGTTGAAGGACAAATACTTGTGGAGGAGAGCCAGTAACAACAAGAGGATCCGAGATGATCTCTTTAACTACCTTTGCATCCATCTTAGAAGACTTGCATGAAATATCTAAATGATGAATACCCAGAAGATAATTGAGATTTTTGGAAAAAATGTTACTGGTAATAGTTTTGATTTTACTGATTGTTGGAGAGACTGGAGATCCCAGATATGCTTTCTATAGAAACTGCAATACCACAGTGTACTGATTATCAGAGGCAAGGTGCTGGCAGTGGGGGCTTCAGGGGCGGCCTCTGTGAGGAGAGGCTGGGGCTGCCCTGTGCTGGACGCAGCTGGTTCCAGGTGGCTCCAACCAACCCATCGTAGGGCACAGCTGAGCCCCCCAGCCAAGGTGGTGGTGCCTCTCAGAAAACAGTTAAGAAAGGGAAAAGCCTGCTGGAGAGGGGGAAAAGGAGAGGGAAAAAAGTGTGAGAAATAGCCCTGCAGACACCAAGGCCTGAGAAGGAGGGAGAGGAGGTGCTCTAGGCTCTGAAACAGAGATTGCACTGTAGCCTTTGAGGGGGACCATGGTGAAG
The DNA here is from genome assembly GCA_008921705.1 of Burhinus oedicnemus. Lineage (NCBI taxonomy): Eukaryota > Metazoa > Chordata > Aves > Charadriiformes > Burhinidae > Burhinus > Burhinus oedicnemus. The sequence goes on along the minus strand of VFFE01009006.1, from coordinate 421,812 downwards.
CAGGTTGTTCCCCTGGAGGACCATGGTGGAGCAGGTATCCACACTGCAGCCCATGGAGGACCTCAAGCTGGAGCAGGTGGATGTTTCCTGAAGGCAGTTGCAACCCATGGAGAGCCCACGCCAGAGCAGGGGAAAAGTGTGAAAAGGAAGGAGCGGCAGAGAGGACTGACCTCTGGACTGACCACAACCCCCATTCCCCATCCCCCTGCGCTGCTCAACAGCGGAGAGTGTCTAAGAGTAGAGGAGTCATGTTGAGCCTGGGCAAGAGGAGAGAAAAGATGTTGTTTTAATGTTTTACTATTTGTCTTTGTTGGTAATGGCTAAGCAATCTTCCTGTCTTCACCCTCTCCGAATTTTCTCACCTGCTAAGGTGGGGGGTGAGTGAGCAGCTGGGTGGGCATTTGGCCCTTAGCCAAGGTTAATCCAGCTGCTGCTGAGGTTTATTCATTCCTCTAACATACGGAGGTGAAGCTGGGAAAAAAAAAAAAAGCATTTGAAAACTCTTCAGTATGAAGTGGCTTCAGCATTAGATACTTCAGGTCTGTATCCTCCAGGATTTTTTTGCTTCCAGTCAAATATTTTGACAAATTATAATAGGTGGTTGTTACACTTGCAGTCAGAGTAGATGCTGTGAATTTTAATAGCAGTTGAAACACTGGTAGCTGACAATAGCTATATTTTATTTGAATCTTTCTCTTGTGTATAGATTGAAACTACCTACATGGCATAGTTTATTAAACATCTACTTGTGAGAACAACTGTAACACCATTACTTTTACTTTATGCCAGACTTTGTGGACCTAGCCAAGCAAACCTGCTCTAATCATATGTATCACTATTGGTCTAAGTGAATAAGCTCACTTTTCTATTGCCAGCAATATATTTGCTCCTAACTAAACATTTTATTAGTATGTAGTATTTTCCAGTGTTTCCCAACACTAGAATGAGTTTATGCATAATCAAATGATTTCGTCTCATTGTAGTTCTAGCTAAACTCGCTAAACCTGATAATATGACACATTGAAGTTTTTTCTGTGCTGTTACTGCATACACCAATGCATATTATGAGCTATCCTCCTCATAGCAACGTTGTTAAATCTTCTATTTGGCAGGTGGCAAGCAGAAAATTGTATTAATTTTACAGTTGTGAATTCTTCCAATCCTCCCATCTCACACTGTTTTCTTTTGCCTTTGTTTTTCAGCATAGTTCTGCTGAAGGGCTTCTCACTTTGCTCCTTACACCAGTAGACCCCTCAGCCTTGTTTGCTACATTAGTTATTACTTTAGTTCTGTGACAGTATCACAATAGGCACTCAGCTAAAGTATGTTTTCTGAAACATCTGCCTTTCTTCTAACCTTTGGTGAATGGAGACTAGCCAACTCTTCCTCCATTCCCTTGTCAAGATAACTTATTTGTGAAGATGGAGAAACAAAGAAGCAGTGGTGAAGCAGTCCTTTAGTTAACACTGATGGTCGAAATCTGAACACACAGAAGTTAGCGAGTACCTTAGGAAAACAGGCAAATTGTGGTTGTATTTAGTTGCTTTTTATTCTTCTTTGAAGCTATGTCTGGAGCCCTTAATTTCGGTAAATTGTTTCTTGTCTTACTCTTTCATGCAGCAGATACTACTGAGAGGCTCAGATTCGACACCAGAATATTTTTTGTACGCTGTGTCCAACGCCAGGTCTTGTGAAAACAAGACATAAATTGTTTTGAAAAGAGAAGCAAAAATAAATAGTTCTATTCAGTGTAAATTGAAAAGTATTTTATAATGTTATTTACCCTGGAGTAGCACCTGGTATACAGGGACTACCCCTGAGGCAAGGCAGTCTTCTCTTTTGGCGTTCTTACATCTTAAGACCAAATATAACTTAGATGGTGGTAGAGTGCTGTGACTGACAGCTGAATGAAGGAAACAGTGGACTGTGATTATAACTAATAGTAGGCTAGCTGTGATATACATAATATATATTTTTAACAAATATACAATGTTCACAATATGAGGCGAATACAATATATATGGTTATATGCAATATAATATATATGTTGTTACCACCATTGTCTTGTTGCAGTCCCAGTCTCTTTCTTACCACTTTGTTTCATCCATAAAAGCCTGTTTCTGTCTGTGCTTGTGGGTTGCTATTTATTATGTCTGTATAGTGCTCTGTGCAAGTGCCATGACCTGTTGGGAAGCCTCAAGGCTTTATTGCAATTTGTAATGAGATAGAATTAAAGTCCAAAAATAAAATCAACAAGAAACTATCTATAAAAGTGAAATGGACTAGTCTAGTTTAATAGTGCAAGCTGGGAGCAATGCAGCAAGTAAACACCTCAGACAGAGGAGAGTAAATTAGATTCTTTAAACTCTTTCGATTTTAATAATCTCTTTATAACACAGGCAAACTAATTTGTTAGGAAGTATGATATTTAATCTGACAATGTTCCTTTAATAGTCTACCTATACTTGCTGTTGCTGCCATGATCTCTCTCCTACTTTTAAATGTCACTGCCCTAAAAATGCCTTTGCTCTCTGTGCTGTACTGGGGGTGCTGCCTCCTCAAAGACCATTTGCCACAACTTTGTCTGCAATACCCCCCCTCATCTCCCTCTCTTCCGGAAGAGAAAATGGCTGGGCTTGGGACTGGAGCAAAGCTGATCTGCATTGGAAGCTCATGGCCGCGTGTCAGTAGCAGTGGCCTCAGGGGTCATCTGTCAAGGGGACTGATGAGCCTGGCGCTTCAGCTGCCTCTCCTGTCACATCCGTCTCTCGTGGGGCAGAGGCACCTCCCTGGGTCCTGTTGGCTCTTTAATATGCTCATGGGTTTCCTGGGGTGCCATGTCAGCTGCCAGCTATTTAACCTCTCCGTTCCCTAAGAGGTCCTCTATGTTCATCCGTTTGGAAACCTTAAACTATGTAGATTCAAGCTCTGGTTTATGTTATAATGACCCCAGATTTTTCTCCAGAAATGTTTGTACATTACAGGAAGAGTTAATCTCCTGTTCCCCTTTCATTCTCCACACTTTCTGAGTTTAAGTATCTTTTGTCTTATTACCACTGTCACTGGTAATGTTATGCAAGGAGAAAAACTCAGGTTAAAAAACATAAGAGGAGTATAAGACTCTGCACGTCACCTTACATGGAGTAAAATATGATCACCGGATCAATGCAATTTCAATAGGAAAGCTCACTGAGCAGAAGGGAAGGGTGGAAGAGCTGGCCTTGAACATACAGCCCCATGGGCAGAGCAGCGTTTCTGAGGGTTTCCTTGTCTAAACTGGGTGACAAGTGCCTCTCAGGAGGGCCTTCATCCTTGGGAATTCCTGCTGCTTTGTGTAGCCTCGCTCTCCCTTTTTTTTTTAGCTCATTAGACCTTTTGATGTGTTCCGCCAGCTGTGTTCTTTAAAAGCTGCCGGAGATGTTTTACAGCAGGTTCTTATTCATTCAGTGCAGCTTACATCTTTCTTTCTCATTTCTGCAGTAGCTTGACAACACAGCTGTCAGAACAAATCACTCAGCAGAGCCACGTTTTTTAATGTGTAGCTGCATGTATGCATACACACACACATGTACTTACAGGTTTTGTAAGTATCCCCCAACTGACTAATGATAAAATCGCAAAAGAATATGCAATAAAGCACCAAATGCAGGCCTAGGAGGGAACTATGCCCGTAATCAGAATATATGTCTGTTTTCATGAGGGAGGGAAAAGAAGGGAGAAACAAAAGAACCCTCATCTCAAGCAAATATTAGGAATAAACCCAAGCACCAGTTCAATTCAGCTGTCAAGCATGTACGACGTGTAATAATTTTTTTTCCTCTATTATTTTTAATGAACAAAGTATTTTTAGAAAGGGGACAGATTTACTATTTGAGCGTCATTTATTAGGAGATTAAGGTCCCATTGTGTGAAGCATTGTAAACTTGTATCATAAAAGGCAATTGCTGCTCTGCCCTGAGAACTTTACTGCCTGCAGAGCCAAACAGAGGCTTGCAGGAGGGAAATGCAGCGTTTGAAAAGAAAAGCAGAAATGTAAACTGAAGCAAAGGGAGAAATCCTAGAATCCTACTGCCATTACAGGACTTTGGCAACAGCCATAGTTCAAAATTTCTCCAATCTAAGCCTTTTCTCTGACGTGCCAGTGAATTTCTCAGTCTTTCTCATTTTCCACATGAATTATTTTGGTGATATTGTCCTTTTGCAACTATGAGTAAATGCCCGATCACAATGTGGTGAACCTCTGATGTACAATGCTTGGAAAGGCTGGTCAGTAAGTTGGCTTCTGGGCATTGGAAGACACAAGTCTTCCACTACACTGGACCTGATTTTGGTGACTGAGAAGCACCGGGGAAAATGTGCTTAGATCATGCACACCAATGTTTTGTAATTATGCAGGTTTTGTAATAATCTCTTGGAAGTCTAACGGAGAGTCTATCTAGGTCTATTAGTTCCCCTAAATGTCTTATCACTCCACAGGGAGCTTCTGGTGTGAAGCAATCAAAACTGCTAAAGAGACCTTGTAACATTGCCAACTTTCCATTGACCAGGCCAAGACTTAGGGTGGTCCAGGCCCTTCGGAGCCAATTTATTTAAGCAAAAGGTGTTTCAAAATTTGTGGGAATTTTCACACAGAAGTATACAAAAAGCCATTTGATTTCCAAGCAGGAGGTCAGGAAGTGCCACCATTGTTCTATGGGATCCCTGTTCCATGCAGCAATGCCCTTCCTTAGAGCTGGTTGTTAAGGGAAAATCAGTGCTGCTGGAAGAGAATTAGCCTTCTAAATCTTTCTGCAGAGTAGGTGAAATATGGCATCTCCACTGAAACCAGTGGTGACTTGTCTGTTGACTGTGTGCATTTTCACCCTAAGGAGCGCAGCCTATTACCTGAAGGAATTTGATATGTAGACAGAAAGAATCCAGAAGAATAAAACCAGAACAAAACTTGAGAAAGAAAAAAAAAAAAAAAGAATCCACTGAGGGCACAAGGAAATGGCCTTTCAGTAAGCTTCTTTTCCCCTTCTTTATTAATATTACATGGTTTTATTTGCTGTGCTTTGTACAGTCTGAGAAAGCTTGTACTATGAAATATTTTACACATCCTTTACTTTCCTCTCCCCCACATTCCTCTTCTACTGCTTCACAAAAAATATTCAAATTATTTAAATATTTCATGTTATAGGACCTAGCAGTACAGTGCAATATATGTAGATACCATTGGGAAATGGATTTTAATATTACTTTTAGAATCACAAATTATTCATGCAGTGCAAATAACAAACTGGTGGAGAGCACAATCTGTGATAAAAGCACTTGCTTGTTTTTTAACATTTTCCGGTGTAGCTGGAGTTGACAGATCATCAGACGTTTAGTGCATTATTTATTAAACGTTTTAGCATAACTTTTAAATAGTCAGTGAACACTGAGTCCACAAAAGGTATGGCTGACTGAAGATGCAGTGACGCTGATGATGGAAGTCTGTTGCATAGTTTTCTCCACACTACTGCAACATGCAGTTTGTGTTTTATAAGGGACCATTTTTCTCTTGCTTGTATTACTCATTCCATCCTTTTGGGGACTGTGGTTTATGCTTCACTGTGTTGAGAATGCAATCCAATGTTTTCTGGACTGCTGTGCATGGCTTTACTGTATTTAACTGTGAAGATTAAAGAACATTGAAAGAGTTGCAGTGGTTAATGTACCAAAACTGAAGTTGAAGAAAATGCATGTTCTAGTCTAATTTATGGTTTCCTAGGAAAGCAAAATGTGAAGACCCAACAACTTAAGTAATTGAAGACAATGAAGAAATATACCAGAAATTAAGCAAAAGTGGAACACATCCTTCAGTTTAGAATTGTGCTCTGTCTGCTCATTCGGTTTGCCCTGACCCATTGAAATGAATAAACTGCGTATTTCTCAGAACATAATCTCTTTAATTTAATTCTGTTTCTGAGTTCTTTAGTGTTTTATGGCATTTGGAGATTGTGCCAGAGCAATATTTAAGAGCTACTTAAATATTTTAGGAAGTCCAGATCTCAACTTTACCAGTCGCTTTTTTTTTTTGTTTGTTTGTTGTTTTTTTAGGAAATTCCCCATTTCCTCCCTTTCTCAACCAGATTCCTTGTTTGAGGAAGAAAGATAAGCATTGCACTTCAGGTTTATTTCTGACACTAATATGATCTGTACTGCGTAATCGTCAACCTATGACAAGCCCAAAAGCTTGGTAGGGAACATTAGAGAGGAGATGCAACCAAGAATAGCAGAAGAGAAATCCTAGTGCAGTGAGGTTTGCTCCTTTTGCGAGTATAAGCATTGTTGTAACCTGAGCCTCCAGCAGTCACTAATTCAATTCCTAGTGTTGAACAGAAGATGATACCGGGGCTGCGTAAGACGGGAAGGAAGCTTTGGTCTGAAATGGTTGACGTGCCTAATAGTGAGGCACATTTGAGGGATGCATGCCTACATCAAAATTGCTTGCATCAGTCACATTGAGTTATGTTCTACCAGGGAACCTCATACCTCGTGACTAACACAATTAGACGTGGTGTGCTGCAGCCTGGGAAATTAAGAGCCCTGCATCTGAAGAACCAGTTACTCTGTTTAACTGTTAGTAGAGAAAGCATTAGCATTAACTCTCTGTATCCAAGGGATTTTTTTTGTTTTTTTGCCTCAGGAACAATCAGCTTTAAATTATCTTTACCTGGCCGACATAACCACATCAAGAATAATGAATAAATGAACTCCCTCAGAGAAATAATAGTAATGCTATAAAACAGTGCAGTGGGACTTCTCTTACTAAAAAATTTGCAATTTGTGAATTGAGTCCAATGCCTCGTTTCCAAAGAGATGTATGGCTAAATCAAGGCACAAAGTAATTCTCAGCAGCTGAACCTCACCTTAGAGTCAGTCTTCCTCAAAGCTTTTCTTTTCTTTCTGCTGAGTATTGGCAGATGTCAAGACCTTGTAGGCTGATTCTCTGTTAAAAGAAAAAATCTCAGAGATTCAGATTGATGCTTTGTTAGCATAACCTGCTTAATTTCACCTGTTGAGAGAGTCCTTGAAGTGTGTTTGTCATACAGTGTATAAACCAATCCCAGTTTAAATAAAATCAGTAGAAATTCCACTGTTTTTTTATCAAGAAAAATTCTGTACCTAATCATTGTATAGAAATAGAAAAAAAAAATCATGGGACTGAAAGGTTTCAAGAGATCTTTAGTCCATGCCCCTGTAAAAAGATGATCAAAAATACAGAGAATGTCCCTGACAAATGTCAGTCTAATTGTTCTTAAAATCTCCAAAGGAGAAAATTCCTCAATCCTGTTTCTCATATCTCTGTGTATGTGTGCGTGTATTGAGGTATACTACTGTATTTATCATTAAAAACTGTTTTGCAGCAGCTAACCTAAATGTCCTTTGTTTTAAATCCAATTAGTTTCTTCCTGACACATCCCCAGTAAATTGAAAAAACAGTAAGAATTTTTTTGCATGTAGGCTTTTAAAACATTGGAAGGAAATTAGTATGCTTTCCTTCCCCTTCTCTTTCCTAGGTTGAGCAATCCTAACCCCTTCAGCCTTTTCTCCTGAGCTGTATTTTTCAAGTCTGTTACTATTCTTCCTTTTCTCACACACAACAGGCCCTAGAGATGGGTCCTAAATCGCAACAACTAGAGCAAAACGATGACTTCCACCACGTTTCACGTGTGCCAGCCCTATTAATACAACAGGGCATTTGATGCTTTGATAGGACAGCTGTGCTGTGGAAGAAGAGACAAAGTCGTTGCTTACTGCGGCTCCCACATCTTCTGCAGATCTGCTGCCCCCCTGGTCACACCATGCTCTGTGCTTGGGCAATCAGTCTCAGGAGGAAACTGAGTCAGCCTGACCCATTTGGTTCTTGGTGACCCCTGACCAGTGGATTTCTTTAACTTTATTATTGTCTTGAGGATTTCAGGCCTCACGATTTCTGGTATCTTGTCTCTAGTAACTTAAAGTTAGACTGACTAGCATATTACTTCTTTTTCCCTCTTTTTACGTGCATGTTGTGCTTGCCTGTCTCCAGTTCTCTGATCAGGAACGTTCTAATCAAGCTCCTAATGATATTTGCTAATGTCGGTTTGGGTAGCATTTTAAACAGGTGTGAATTTGAACAGTCTGTGCTGCATTGAACATGTCTGGGTTTATTTAATACTTTCAAAACCATTTCAAAACCTGTTTTAGTCTGTATGCCTAATCCCTTATCAAAATTAAGTGCATTCACAATTTATATTTATTGTGAATACAGAAGCAAAGAAGACATGATCTATGTTTCTTTAAGCTCTTCAGTAAGTTATTTACTCTCGATTGCTCTTCTGTATGAGTCCATTAAGGTCTGCAGGTGCTTAGGAAGTTTATAATACAGCCATTTTGGTCTCCTATGATGATTTCTATCTTTTCTCCACATCAAAATGATTTACACTTATACTTGTATCATAGTCGTCTTTGTTTTTTCTTTTTTTTTTTCAATTTGTCAGTTTTCCTGACGTGTCATATCTCTCAGGTCATCTTTCCACCTCTTCCTGCTCCCTCAGTTGTTGAAGAGTGCTTTTCTGGAAACCCATTATTTTAGTTTCCTATTCCGACTTCTTTCCACGTTTGGCCTTTTGATAGAAAGCAACACCCTCCCCCTGCCCCAGCTGCTTGCAACAGCTTGTCAATAAATATTGTGTCAAAAAAGTAGCAACAACAAAAACAAGTTCTTCTTTCTCCAGGAAGAACTATACTAGTCTATTAAAAAACCCCACACCTATAAATCTATGTGTGGTTTTGCCCCTGGTCATTTCTACCCTAAAATTTTACTTTGTTTCTTTCCTTTCATCTTCTAAATTCTGTGTGGTAAAAGGGTCTCTGCGGACAATATGCATGTATTTTGTAAATGTTTCCAGATATTTGTGGGACTTCTGGTGACCAGGTTGGAATCGTTGTGCAGACTGGCATTTTGATTTTTGATTTGGATTTTTGGACTTGGAAGGCAGTTGGGACTCAAGAGGGAAGCAAAGAGGGACATGACATCAAAACTGAGAGAAACCAATGCCAGGACTCCTTGAATACTAGTCGTGTCACTCATTCCGCCTCCCGTACCTCCCACGACATCCAACAGCAAGCAAGAACCTTATCTGACTTTTCAATCCCTGAGCAGCAGGTAAGGTGATGCATTCGGAAGGTAGGAACTAACATCAGGAAAAATTAGCCAACGTCACGGGACCCAGAGCCAGCCAGAGCCTTGAGGTGACTCTGCCCAAACAATTTATTTAAAACAAGCATGTTAGCAGCACCAGATGGCCTTTGAACAACAGGAAAAGGGATTTACTGGAGCAGACACTGGAACACTGAACATTTCAAACCAGGGAAAACTGAGGCTGAATCAGAATATGATGTCTTTGTGAGATAGAGCCTTACCTCCAGCTTGTTCCCAGGCTGGTGATGGCATGACTGTCTGCAGTGCAGCAGCTGTTAGATACTACAAATGCCACACAGCTCTTGCTCTGGGTCACGAGAAGAAGTCTTTCCTCCCATACCCAGGACCTGCGTGTGTGCCATCTCCCTGCTCTGCCTAGGAGTCTTCCAGTCCCTGTCTCTGTCTCTCCTGCTCACTCTCCCTGCCTACCTCATCCTTGCTTGAGAGTGGGGGGGTTTCTCCACCTAAAGGGAGCTCGGTTGCTTCCAGGAAAAGAGGAATCTCTCCTCTCTGGCAAGGCAAAGGCAGCTTTCCTTCCTGCTGCCCGTGCATGGCATTTTAGCAGAATGGATGCAGAGCAAATGCTCTCCTAAGCTTAACTGAGTGTAGGACATAGAGCAGACACTGTCCATCCTATCCAGCAGCAAATATCTCATGCTCATAGCAACACAGATGTTGGTGTATGTGTTGGTGGCTGTGTATTAAGTAAACAATCATTTACAGGTTTCATACGTTGCATACGTTGCAAGTATTCCATTAGTGGCTGAAGTGGCACAGATGTCTTGCACATCACCTGTGCAATGTCCCCAGCCTCTCCTACCTGGTGGCCTGTGCAAGGTGTGCCTTGATCTCTGGCTACTTTAGAGCACACTGACTGGCCAGGCAGTGTTCACATGCTGGTTGGCCAGCTGGCTGCTGCCATCCCTTCAGTGGGTGCTCTAATTTGGTACCCACTACTGATTTTATGATGCCATTTGTCAAATTTGACTGAAAGTGGCTAGTGGGCTCAAAAAACTATTGAGGAGGAGGGACTGACAGACAGCTCAACAGATGAACAGGCAGATGGACAGTAAGTGTGATTGCTTAAGCCTCCCTTTCGTAGGAAGTCAGTCTGAAAATAATAGAAGTGAGACAAATGATTACTTTTTTTCTCCCTAGAGATATTAATCAAAATGAACAACTATGAAAACCTCTCTCTCTTTTTATGGCATTTTTCTGCAGACAGAAAAATAACAAAAGAAAGAAACATATTTCAAGCCAGAGTAGTGCATTTTTTTTACAATGAAGTTGATGAGTTGCTTTTGAGTTGCCACAAATTATACCTTTGCACTGTGTGCGATCACAGTGTAAACTACTGAGAAAACTACCTCTCTTACCACTGTAGCACTTGCCACTCTACTTCTGCCTGGGAGAACTTCAGTGAAGCCTTGAGAGTGAGGCAGGGAATAGAGGGGACGAATGGTTGAATGACCAGGAAGTATCTGGAGAGAGGGTACAGAAATACAATTTAAATGGAAAACCCCAGATTCCTTCAAGATTAAATGAAAAAATCTGTGACCTAACAGAATGACCCCCTCCAGCATGTAGGGGGCCTGACTATATTCCTGTTTTAGGTATTTGTGCAGTGCCTAAATGCCAAAAGCAGTAATTAAAATTCATATAAAGATTCTGGTCTTATCTAACAGGGATGATTCACCATCAGCCATGGGACCTGTCAGAGAAGATTGATGGAGAACTTTCAAAGACCCTGAAGTACCCTGAGCATTGTACAAAGGATAGACTGAGACCTTTCATCTGAGGCAAAGGGAAATACATTACGTACTGCGCATTCATTTCAACTGAATGCTTTAATCTATGGGAGTCCTAGGTCTGTTTTGAGCTCCAGGATTAAAAATATCTGCGTTTATCAAAGATCAAGGTTTATCAGATACCAAAACCGCTGTCCATTCAGCCTATATGCTTAATTCCACATCACTTTTTTCTTTCCTCTGGTGAGTTATCTGCAATACAGTAAAGTCAGTAAAGACAGAAGAGTCTTTTGTTTCAGTATATCCTTCAGCAGCACCACATTCGGAACCTACTACTCGGTGCTGGGAGAGGTGAATGCACCAGCTCTCTGCTTGGCAAAACAGGGAATGTTAGTAACACTGACCACTTGCAATGTGAAATCTCTCGTATAACAATAATCATACAGAGGAAGAGGTAGTGGCACTTGGCTTTTCTTTCACAGAAACCCATATGAACAAGTGTAAGCTATTTATACATGGGATCAAAGGCAAGTGGGAATCGATCATGGTGACATAATTGATTGACACTATCCTTACACAGATCTTTCACTGGCATTTTCTGTGTAACCTCTAGACGACAAAGGCTGGCCACACGTGAAAGTGGGCTGGTACAAGTTCTTTATATAGCTCTGTTAGAATAAAATTTACAATCCTGCAAAAAGCTTTGGAGGTGTCAAGCTAAACTATAAGAGGGGAAAAAAAAGTCACCCTTGGGGCTCGCTAAAAAAATTCTCTGCTAATATATGCTATTGCCTAGGGCAGCACTGCACCAAGGCCATCAGCCTGTCAAAGAGAACATTATTTCAGTTAAAGTTGCTCATAATTCTTGCAGGGCCTTCATTTTGCTAGCACAAACACGGTGATAGAATGGACCATTGTGTATCATATGCCATTGCTCCTAGGCCAGGAGACAGGACACAGTTTGACTGACACTCCTTGCTGCACCCACCAGAGACCCGCTCAGCTCTGTTGATAACACACTGTCCTGATTTCTTCATGGCACATAAGAAACTCCAAATTTTCTGTTCAGTCATACGTGTGGAGACCTTACGACAACAGATGACAGAGGACTGTAATGAGTACTTGTTTCTTTCTTTCTTTCCTTCAAGAGCCAAATATTGCAGAAATACCACACTGATGATGAAACTTCTCATTTTTAACAGCATGACCCAATTTGACTTCCTGAACTTTGAGAATGGTTATAGAAATTACATAAGATGACTTAAGACACTGGGCAGAGATTTTAAATCAGGAAGGAAAGAAGAGGTATATTGTTTTACTTACAACTGGAACATGTTTCATGTGGCAGTCATTGAGAGACAATAAATATAGAAGCTCTTGGGACTATTTTCAGTCATTTTTTGAACTGGAACATTTTGGGCCTGATGCAAAATCTATTGACTTTATTTGAAGGACTCTCATTGATCTTAATGAGCTTTCAGTCAGACATATGCAGTGTCATGACAAAGAGGAATCGTCTAGAAGCTCCTCATGCAGGTCAGCCCAATGCTGGCCCCGGAGGGGGAATTAATAATGGTACAAACTCAAACAAAATGTAACACAGAGAATGAGCTGGGAATGAGGAAGCATCAGCTCTGCAGCTGTTCAGGGAGGGGGCTAGCAAAATAAGAAAGCAAGGATTTTAGTTTTTCCTCATGTTCTCCTGGCATGGGGGGTTCCTATTAAAGGGAACAATCTCATGTTATTTTCTTCTTCCAGTCTCACCCTCACTTATTTCCCAATGCAGCGTATTTCCCATCAGTCAGAGAAAAGGACATATTGCTGAAAGTCAGACTAAAAGCAGAATTGTTTCGAATTTACTTCCCTTGCAAAGCCTACAAACTGTAAGAGAAAATGGGCTGAAAAAAGATTTCCAAGATTTCCTTATCTTTGACTGAAAGAAAAATGCTCTTATGTTTGTAAAAAACCAAAAAAAGTAGAAAAAACTCCTGAAATATTCAATAAAGGAAATCAATTAACATTCAGAAATTTGAAATGGACTTTTTTAATGAGATGGTTCTTATTGTCAAAGTTTCAGAAAAATTTACCCTTCATCATTAAATTCAGCCAAAAATAAAAAAAAATATCGTGGGGAAAAAAAACTGGTAGCAACACGCACTGAAGCAAGAAAAGGCTGAGTTAACTGTCCTGCAGTTTTGAAGAAAATTAAGTCTGCACAACAAAAAGGTATAACGAAGGAAAATTAAAGTTCGTGTAGAAATCTGAAAGAGAAAAAAAGACTTCTTTCTTACCTTTTCGTCAGAGGTGGATCTGTTTAGGGACACAGGAAGCGATCCACAAACCAGACACAGTGTCCTCTAGAGTTCTTTGCTCACTTTTCTGCAGGCTAAGTTGTTTGAAACTGAGATATATTTTTTCCATATGTATTTTTTTCAATGGAATCGGTTTTACACTGTTACCGTTATTCACGCAGCAGTATTGCTGTTAGTCATTTAGCTATTAGAGCAATTGCAGCTATCTACACACCCTGTTATGATCCAAAACAAGATAGATTTGGAGCCAACGTGATGTTTACACATTGTGACACTAAGTTTCCTGTTTAAGATCCTGCCCCCCTGCAGTAGTATGTGACACTTCTCAAATATATTTAAATGTATTTTGAAAGTGTAATTAAACACAAAGCGGCATTGCCAGTATAAGAAGTTGTTTCTGCATGTGTGTAGGTACTGTAAATACTGCTGGAAATGAGTTGTTCACAACTACTTTTGTGGTTCACACGCATCATACCCATTCATTTAAGCTGTAGTAGCTGGGGTAAAGGGCTGGAGCCAGCAGGAGAGATTTTACAAAGTGACCAACATGATCTTTATGGAGTGTTTTTTTATACTTGTACTTCTAATTTATTTCACATGGTTTAAAAGAAGAGACCTAGATTGAAGACCTGGATTTTTAGAGCTTTCTGATGGAGAAACCTCACAGTAAATATTAGCCTGAAAACAGAAGGGGCTTCCCAAAGGTTTATTTTTCTGACCTGATCACAAGAAAGGAGACTCCCGATATCCTCTCACAGGTGTGGTTGTTTTGGGGACTACGCATCTGCACTAACTTTGACCCTCTCACGCGGGTGCCCCAGTTTGGAGATGAGTGTCTCTGGGCACTGGAGGCAATAGAGGGGGAGAAACAGGCTCTCCCTTAGGGCAGCCCAAGGACTTGTGTACCTACCTAGGCTCCTTTCTTCTCTGGGAAGCCTTTTCTCCCTTCCCATAAAGACGTTAGGAAAACTAACCTTCTGAGCACTTCAAGTAAGTGTTTAACAGCAGGTGTCACGAACGCTTCCCACGCCGCTGATTAGCAGAGCAAATCCAACATAGCATCCCAGTTTAAAATGGACTTGCCCTTGCTCATCTTCCACATCTCCTCTCTTTCCCAGCCCTTGCCTGTCCCACTCCAGACTTTGCCATGCTGCACTGGGGCTGCCTTTCCCTGCAGCTTGGGCTGCACGGAGTGGCCTCGTACATCACGGTAGCAGTTCCCTGACACACCGCTTGCTGTGAGGTCCGCGGCTGGTGCATCTCTGCGGCTGTGCTTCTGCCTCGGTGACTCTCAGTCTTCGCTATTATTAATTTCCAAACATCTATTTTTTTAACTTGGGAAATCAATCTGAGCAAGTTTATATATCAGGTAAGATGGCACTGTATTGCCCACGTATTAATATATTTTCCTATTTGGTTTGAGACATCTGTTTGAACGATCTGATGGAATATACTTAGAAGGAGGTTTGAATGCAAAATTGAAACTGCATGTAGGATAAAAGAAAGAAAAAGAAGGGAATCTCAATGCAGGAGGCAAAGGTTTTGAAAGAACTGCTTAGGCTGGGTCACTTGATATCAGAGGTAATAAAGCACAAGAAACAAACTCTTACAGTGTGTTATTTTAAATTACAATGGTGGAAGACAAAGAAAACAAGTATGTCGACTGGAGGAAAGATGAATGGCTCAGAGGAGACAATAACTGACAGAAGATTTTAGCCGCATCATGACCTAACTTATTAGCACTTCCTTTTTATTCTTAAAACATAAAAATAAAACCAGATACTTCTTTTCCAGCTCCCACCACACCTAGGTCTGGTCTGAGAAACTTGCATCTGAAATCCTATTCCTCTTCTGAAACTTTAGTTGTCATTGTTTTTTTACACAATATTTGTAAGGAGGGTCTAGGGTGGGTGCTTTTGTCAAGTCAGTATTTGCAGCCGTAATATGAAGAAAATAGAGCCACCACGTCTAATGTTAGGAAGTTGCACAGGGAGGAAGAGCAGCTAATGGACTAACTCCTCTCTGACTGGTATTGTTTGTTTAAAGTCAGGAATTGGCATTTGGGAAATGAAGAGACAAAGTCTCTGCCTTTTGTTTTAACCTTTCCTTTTGCAGGAGAAAGGTTATGGTGTAGTGGAGCTCCTAAGGCTAGGCTGCAAATGGAACAATACATACCCTGGGGCCCTTAACTGATTTTAGCTTCCTTTGTTATCCATTACTCCCACTTTCCAGACAGATGCGAACTTTAGGGTGAAAATCCAACATATCCTTCAAATTTTTTTACACTTGAGGTGTCCCCTTCAATCTCATGAATTCCCAGAGAATTTTCCTTTTGCTATTTTTTTAAAGATTTTGACAACTTTTCCTTATGTGTGTTCAATAATTATTGCATGTTTTACTAAGGACTTGACTAGAGGATGTGTAGGGGTTTTATAGGAAGAGTGGAGGAGCTACATTTTTGTAACTTTTTAGATCTAATTTTTTTTTCCCAAGGCCTTGCAGAGAATTTTTGTATAACCTGCTGAAAGACTGTTAAAGTTCTGGAACACAGAGAATGAAAAAGTATGCTTTAATTATGGAATGGGAGACACCAGGAAAACCAATTTTCCCGTTTATTTTTTGCAGTGCAGAATTATGAAACGGTGCTGAGAGACAAGTTGATACAGCTGAATTTTGGGCCTAATTGATGCAAGTTTTTACCTGCAGCACTCCAAGTTATCTGGGAAATTATACCTTGTTGATTTTCATGTTTCCATTTCATATATTTCCGCATCCTGCAGCATTCTTGCTCATAAATTAAACACCAGACTGGTGTTTGTTTAGGGACTGAAACATGATCAAGCGTAAACGATTGTTTTGGCTGGCCAAGCATCCAGAGAAAAGAGAATAGACAGCTTCAGGCATAGCTATAATCAAAAACCTGATTGTCTAGCAATTAGATCATTTCAAATGAAGATCAGCTATCTGTGTTCATTGTGAATTATGTTACTCACAACATCACAGTTCCTACTACTTTATGAGGCTATAGTATTGCTGAGTCAACAGTGCTGTGAAAGGCAAACTTTATTGATGCATATTTCTTTGACAATATTGACTTCCAGTTGGAGGGATTTTGTCATGATGTGGGCAGAGGGAAAAGCTTGTGGACCCCTGTTGTGTCCTGCCTTGAGAAGTCACCTGTGGCTGGACAACCTGTGTGGAAATTGCTGCTCATTGGGTTGGTAGTGCTTTCCATCCCAGTTCAGAGAAATTATATTAACTCCCCTCTGGCCCAAGTGGTCTAAAACCAGCTACAGACAGGGCTGTGAGTGACGAAACTGCTCTGTGTTGCATAGAATAAAATATTTCTTTTGCCTCAAAGAGAACCTGTGTTTTATAGGCAGGGAAGTAGATGCCTGTGTTCTGCTGCTGAAAAAAAAGCTATCTAGAGAAATAAGTGTTATTTTAATATATTATACTAACAAATCTCTAGAAGTGTGGAGCCATCGGAATTTTTCAGCAGCCTCGAGCTAGCATTGATTGCTCTATGGCTACGCACATACATTGTGTCCCAGCATGATGTGGAGGGTACTGCAACTTCCCTGTGCCAAAGCAGAGGTGTGGAAAGTTTGTTAAGTGTAGAAGAGCTGTCTCTGCCATCCTCCTGAGTTTTCAGATCCAGCAGTGACTCCATGAAGCTGTGACAGCGCTGGGAAACAAACACCTCTGTCTCCTCAGGGCTGCTTTGGACCCCATCAAACCCCCACGAGTTTGGTTTCTTTGACAGCCGCAGAGCGGGAAGGTCGGCCTGGGCTTGGATATCTGGCCAGACCTTTTGGACTGCTTTATTCCCTTTACCACCCAATATGTCTTGCTTTGCTGATAAGTGAATAATGGCTGTCACAGTGATCCTTGCTGAATGGCAGAAATGTCTTTCACCGCATCAAGCAGCTATAGAATTATGACATTAAAGTAAGAGAGAAAACTATGAACATTAAAAGTGTAAATTGATAGTGATAGCCTTTATTACCCCTCCAGACACTAATGGCAATTTTTTTAACAGCTTCTTCAGTTGGCTGATCGCGTGGAGTAAAGCAATTACGAGCTAGGCAACATTCATTGCACAAACAAAAATCTCAGGGAGATGGTTTGTTTACTGTTTTCAGCATCTTTACAGAGCATAACAATATTCTCAGTAGAGCTGAAAGATTTAGTACTAAAACCAGAGTACGTGAGAAAACAAGTTCACACTGTCCTGAATATGCATGTTGTTGTAACAGAAAAAATATTCAAGCTAATTTTTAATTTGTAGGCATCTGTGCAAGGCTTGTGGTTGTCAAGAAAAAAAATATAATCAAGGTGCCTGCACACCTAAAGAGCACCAATGAGGAGAATGTCATGTAGATATGAAAACACAGCTCCTAACATCCCACTTCAATTCATAGTAAATAAGATTTAAAAAACAAAAGCAGGAAGAGGTCTGAACTGCAGATATACTGCTGTGAATAATGAGAATGGTATTATGCAGCAGTGGTTTAAAGTCCCCTGCACCGAATTGACCTACGAGTACTCACATGTCAGCATGGAGGAACAGCTTCCAGGAGGAGCTGCAGCCAGCAGCAGGAGGTGGTAAGTGCTTGAACCTGATCCATAAGAGCAGGTCACCTTGGAGAGCCTACTTTACCCACGTGCGCTGGCAGCAGGCAGTGCTCGTTATCCCCGTTTGCCGCCATCAGATTGGCCATGTTTTTCTTTTCACCCACCCTGTGTCCGTCAAGTCTGTATCAGTATTAAGTTGTCTGAGCACTAGTTTGTTTGGTCACATTAGTGATAAATCAGTGCCTATCGTGTTAGTGTTCATGCTTCACCTGCTCCCAGACATGAGTGGGATAAACTCCAGTGGTGACAGCAGGGACAACGGGTTTTGCAGCGACTGAGCTAAGAGAGGCTTTAAAAAAAAAAAAATGGCTTTGAAAGTGAGCAGAGGGAAGTCCAGACTGAGGGTTAGTTTGGCGATGGGGGAAAACAGGCTTCTGTAATTAGTTCTAATGAATTATAATAAACATAGAACAATATCTCCCTAGCTTCTGGAACTGAAGGAGTAATTAAATCTGGAATACGCCACAGTTGAAATTCTGACTTAAATGCAAAGGATTATTTATTTTGTGAGGTTGAGCTATGTCAGACTGTGCAGCTGTCTTAGTGACCAAGGAAATGGTCGTTAAATGAGCTAATACTAACAGAAAGGGCAAAGGAATCAAATGTCATATTTCCTTTCAAAATATACAAGGAATAATATGTTGGTGAGTCTTATGTTAGTACCAAGTAAATAAGGAGAAATTATAATTAAGTATAAAGCAATTAAAGAGCATGATATCTTGGAGGGTATTGGTAGGATTTCCACGGTAGAAATTCATGCCTGGTTAACCTCTTGTAATTCTTTGGACTGCTCAGCAAAATAATGAAGAACAGTGAATTAAGCTTTCAAAAATCCTTGGGCAAAGGTTTCCATAAGAGGTCATCAAAGACACTAATTATGCATAAGGTGAGACGTAAAGTTTTCCTACCGAGTTTTTGAAATTCAAGGGAACTTTTGGGGAAAAACTAAACCAACAGTTATACAGCCAACACTAACCAGAACAGAAGCAA
The DNA here is from genome assembly GCA_008921705.1 of Burhinus oedicnemus. NCBI lineage: Eukaryota > Metazoa > Chordata > Aves > Charadriiformes > Burhinidae > Burhinus > Burhinus oedicnemus. The sequence continues at coordinate 402,913 of VFFE01009006.1, read as the reverse complement.
CTTGTATCAGCTAAAGGAGCTTTCTCCCTTCCTCTGGCATAATTGCATCACATCCCTGTTAGATTGGGGAAATTTGTTACACCTGTCCTGTAATTACTTGCAATACTTGCAATTGTCATGCTTTCAAATATTAAACTATACGTACAGCTGTTTTTATCTTAGCTAAACGCTACCTGTCTGAACTGAATTTCTTCATGCTGGTTGTGTACCCGAGGCAACATCATTCTGGAAAATTTGAGCTCTAATGTTTTTTGCTGAGAGAAGAGATGAAGAAAAAATACTTCCTTTCTCTACTCTGATTTTTAGAATCCTCTTTCTTGTAAAGTTCTAGAGGCCCTATGCTTTGGCACCAGTAATTACAACTTGTCTCTCTAGGCAGTTCTTGTTGGTCCAGCATTGCTCAGTTTTGGACAAATTATAGCTCTCTGAGGGAAAAGATGTGAATACTAATTGTTGCAGAGACCGGGCTGCCTGCTGTTCTTATCATCCAGCCCTCCTGCTCCCTCGGGCTCCGTAGGGGGAAGCCGCCTGTGCTGGGGGGAAAATGTAGATAGAGGTACTTTGGCATGATTAACATAAACAATCTTGTAAGATTGTAGTGCTGTTGTGACAACTCTACTTTTATTTTTGTGGAGCACTGTAAATATATTAAATAAACCCAATATTAATACAAAATCTTAAGACACTCTCCTCTTCTTATGACGAGTTGACTGTTTTTTCTTACTCTTTATTTTCTGCCAGCTGGTCAAATTCTCAACCAATTCCAGCGAGTATTGATATTTCTTTTTTTGACACTCAATTTTGAGTACTCCTCCTTCCCACAAAACAGAAACAAAGCCCAAAGCAAACATCACTTGACAAAGTTTAGTTGTTGGCTTTCCTTGGGTTGCTTGGCTCAGAAGTTTAAAGTGGATCTTTTTTATTTTAAGGAAGCTTCTTTCACAAGTTCTTGGGAAAAATAATAAAACTAATAAACCTTCTGCGGTGGATTTCTAGAGAATCATTAACTACAGATTTGTTGCCGTGGATACTGAGACAGGTAGGTAGCCTACTTAAAAAAACAAAAGAATAAAAATAGCCACACACAGACACAAAAACAAACAGCCCAAAGCAATTGGACCTCAGCTCAAAAGTGAGAAGCAGCAAAATTTTCCTCTTGTAACGGCAGGTGTTGCAGTTACAGAGGAGGGGAAGAAATATAAAAAAGCAAAGTGGTAGTAAGATAAGTCTTAAAGGTTGCATCTACCCTAATATAAAGGCTATAACATAAGCCTCACCTACAAAAAGACTTTAACAGTGACGTAACCTATAAGTAGTGAATCAATCTTTTACAAGTCCAGAGATTTTGAGTTTGTCATTGTTGTGGGGAAATGCCCTCACAGAGGCTGTGTTACACAAACTTAAAAGTAACTCTGACAACTTAAGGGGTTTCCTTTTCTTTTTTGGCTTTTGTATTTTATGGGCTTTTCTGCTAGGTTTTTTCCAAGCCATCATCGATATGAAAATGCAGGACAATGCACAAGAAAAGAAAAGACCTCGTGTAACCAATTTCAGCGACAAATACACACAAATTGCAAGTGGCACCTGAGCTGTGCATCGAGGCTCAACTCCCGGGGTCGGTGGGACCTGTGCTGGCAGCAGCGATGACCCCAGTCATTTGTCACCACACGTGGAGGGTGGGATGGAGAGAGGGAAGTGGCACATCCACTTTGGGTAAGGTTGTGTGAGTAAGGGCTCTTCCACATCGTCCCAGAAAGCTGCGGTCCTGGCTGAAGGGGCAAGTGGGGTCTGTGTTCACCCAGCAGGAGGAAGAAACAAAACCAGGAGAGGCATTTTTGCCCTGCTGGCAGCCTCTAATCAGGGGCAAGCCATTAGTGAGTCTGCCAGAGGGCCAGGCTGATCCCCTCACTGCGGGGGCAGACAGGTTCCCTCTGTGCGTCGTTGCAGGTTTCTACAAAAGCCTTTTCCATTTCCAGTGCTCACCTGAAGAGTTAATTAGGGAGACAACCATGTTTCTGCTTTTGGTAGCACTTAACAATCCCCAAAATGCAAATAAAGAGAGAGCTGCAGCTGTTTAAAATATTCCTGCTGCTATGTTATTAAGTACAAGGGGACAAACATAAGGGCAGGAAGCTTCTGATTAAGAGCAGGTTTGTATGGCGTATGTGACTCAAGCATCAACATTGTTTGAACTCAGCTCTGGCTCAATTTTACCCCTGCCCATGAGGCCGAGCTTGTGCCTGAATGTTTCATACATCTGTGCTCTTTGAATCAAACAGGACGTAAAATCCCCCTGATGTAAAGGTTTTAAAGCTGGTATTTATCCTACTGACATAAAACGCTGTATGTTGGGAAATACCACATGGGGCCATAGACTCAGAAAAGTATGGGTGAGTGAGAGATACTCTCTGGGACTGAGGACAAATGGAGTTAACTTATTGTTTCCTTCCTCTGTATTTACTGTACGTCATGTGGAACAAAGAACCAGACTGGGAAAAAAAATCTTTTTCTTTTTTGAACACAAGTCTTTTTCAAGTGTCGTCATGGTTCTTACTAAATAATGACAGTAACATGGCTAGTGCCCTGGGAAAGAGGTGTAGTATTCCTGTTTAAAAAAGAGAAATGGAAGTTGAAAGAGCTCAAGTGGTACAGTAGTTTGCCTTGGGCAACTCTGTTTTATGACCCATGTTTGGATGCCTGTGTGCTATCAGACTACAAATACTATAAATCCCATCTTTTCCATTTATCTTGGTCTTTCTGCCCACATAAAATATATATAACTTTGCTAACAATGAAATAATATCAAATTCAGTTAGCCACAGGCAAGAAAGGTGAGAAAGGAAAATTTTTCCTTTAGCTAATTCATATATGAAGGCCTGGAGAAAAGGATGCCATGTTTCATCTTCCTAAGGCTAACCTGTACTATAACATTAAACTATCATTTCCTCTGACACTCCAGGCTAGCCTGGGAGACTTGGGCCTTAAAAGACTCAGCTCTCAAAGACATCAGCAAAAGGTGAAGCTTGTTGAGGAGCGAGGTGCTGGGGAACAGTGGCTCCTCACCAGGAGCCTTTAGGCTGGTTTTGGCACTGTTAGTATTTATTTCCCTTGCAAGAAAAGCACCTCCTGCTGCTGGGATTTATACAGATGGTTTTGATATCCTTTCAGGGCTTTAGTATGATAATCAAGGGTAGCGTGCTTACATTTATTTTTTATTATGAATAGCAGTGACCCTCATCTTGCCCATGACCCTGAGCTGCAGATGTGATGTGGGTGGTGAGTGCTGTGGTCATTACGTACGTGTTTTATGTTGTTCTGGGTCACAGGTATGACAGCGTGGTAGGCTTGCAACTGCTGTCCAGGAAAGTGGCAACTACCTGTCTTTCTAGCTAAATGTAACCTCGTCAACAGCTTTCTGATGAAACTTGGATTTACATTCTGAAAAAGACTGACAGTCACTTTTCTGCACAGCTTTCTGTGTTGTTCCTGTGAGTACTCCGGAGTGTTTGTTGGAATAAGAAATGAGCATGTTTTGACAGTGTCAAAGTCAATGTTAAAGTTGTAGAAGCCGTTATTAAAAATGACAGTCCCACGAGACGTCCGCCTGCTGGTTGAGGCAGTTCCAGGAAGGCAGCTCTTGGATGGGTTTGTACCACAGCTGGAAGCAGGTTCCAGCAGCCACCCAGCATGGCTTGGCCACGCAATGACAGCTGCTGTCCCGGCCAGTGCTAACCCTATTCACCCAGGCTGCAGTGCCCCACGGCATGGTGCAGCACCCCATAGAAATGCCAGCTTGTACCTGAACACATTGCAGTCGCACCGATGGGATTCTCCGAGCAGGGCTTCTGCCTGGGACATCGTGCTGCAGCAAAGTTGCTTGAGCTGCTGCGGTCTTTCACCTTTCCGTCTCAAGTGCTGCTGCACGGGGTGGATGCATCTGTCTTAGCCCTCCTTTTAGAAGCATTTAGCCATGAATCAGAACGCGTTACAGCAGATAACTAAAGTCACCGTTGCTGAGTTGTGAATAGCAAACTCCTAACAGCAAAATCTCTGTGCAAAAGTCACAGTGAGTCATACTGAAGCCATTAAAAGGACAAAATATGTTAGCATAAAATGTACCTCTATAATATAAAGCAAATAATGAAATTATAGATTCATAAAAACTCTGAAGAAAGTGGACTAAAGCAGTCTTGTGTTATTCTCTGGAAGTTGTTTCCTCCTTATGCTGCTTTCATTCAAATTACTTTCACGTGCTCCTTAACAGTTTTTCCTTGGTGGTGTAAGTCTAAAAGTTTAGTACAAAGGAAAATACATCCCTTGGTAGCCTGACATACAGAAATGCAGAAAAAACTGCTCTGGAGATTTGTTTCATTGCTGGGCTGTTAATTCAAAGCCAGTTCAACCTGTAATTACTCGTCTTGGTTCAGTTCCAAAGCCCACTGAAATCCATGGCAAGGCAGGGGCTGAGTTCTGACAAGGCTGAAGAGCAGTTTGATCGTTCATCTGGAACTAATTTGATGGTCTTAATCAAGGTTTCAGGTGACATGTGTTCAGACTGCAGTGTGGGCTGGTGTCATGTGTTGCTTGACCAGACCCACTGGCCCGTTGCATGGGCAGTGCAGATACTCACCAGGGAGGCTTTGTGGTGGGGAGCACATGCACTCCTTCCTGGGACTTCCTGATGAGATCTAGTCTGGGATTGTTACCCCTTCTTGAAACACTGTAGAAACCATGGAAGTGCAGGATATATCTTGTTCTGTATTGTGCCTGATCTCCCATATCTGACAGGTGTTAGCTCTAGTTCCTTGATAGGTATCAGGCCTCTTCCATCTTAGGCTGTCTGCTTATGGTGGCAAAGAGCTGTCAGGTCTGAAGGAGCTGCGTGGAAGCAGTTCCTACCTGTTTAGGGATCACTCTGGTGGGTGCTTCAAGGGGAAGGCATAAGCCACAGGAGATGTCTCTATGTCATTCAGGACTTTTGCCATGCCTGGAAACATCCCTGTGTTTTGATCCTGTTGTGGTGGGGCCAGCAATCTCCATGGCCTGGTCAGTTTGGTTAATATTTTGGAGAAATTATCACTGTGGTTTTGCTTCTTGTCCATGCTTTTGCTCTGCTAATTTAGCTCTGAGTTCAAACACGCTATGAGGCTACAGTGAATTTTTAGAATTGCTTTGTGGGGATGAGGGTCATCCCCTTTGTTGATAAGAGTGATGTGGTGGGAAATCTGAGTTTAACTCGCCCAGCACGGCAGCCACTACCTCAGCACTGCTGATGGCAAAGGGAGGCCAAGGCCAGGCAGGAACTGATGGCTGCTCCAGCCTTGTGTCCAGCATATCCAGGAGGAAACATGGCTAAAAAGCCTTTAGACAGGGTGGGGTAACAACAGTCACCATAAAATATTATTGCGCAGGCTGATAAAAACCACCTGGTCTTGGCTGAACCTGAAATGCTTGTCCTTGCTGCATCTGAGTCTTTGCTTAGTGGCGAACCCTCCTGCAGCCTGAGCCAATGAAGCTGCTCAGTCACATTAAGCACACAACCATCCTTACCTGCACGGCAGGATTTTGTGTTGTAGCTGACCATTCCCTTTCCTACTCTCACTTAAGATGAACCATAGTACAAGCAATTTGTCTGTGAACCTGAAAGCCATGCAGACTGAGAGTGCAAGGAAAAGTCCCATCTGACAACACTCGCAGTTTTTGATACAGCAAGTGGGGGAAAAAAAACACCTCACTGCAGTTTATTTACTAGTCAACTTCTGACAATGCTCGCTATGGGGAGGATTGGGCTGGGGAAGAGTGAGAGTAAAAGAAGCTAACAAAGGACAAGAACCCTTACATAGTGCCATTATCCCTTCCATCAAAATGCATCTCATGGGCATTAGTGAATCAGGCTATAACATTTTACAGGCAGACAAAGATTTCAACAAGACTAAATAAGGAATTTTTGAAGGGTCAGTCTTGGGGCATCTGGAGAGGCCAGTCTGGGTGCTTACGTAAGACAAGAAGATGATGAATATGTGAGTGACGAGACCTCCCACTGAGTCCTAGGCTTTTTCCAGGCTGTGACTTCAATGACCACTGGCTAAGTGGTCTAATTTCTGAACATTTTCTACTTATCAGTCTTGCCATAAGGGATGGAGCTCAATGGCTTTTCTCTTATGAAGGAAACATGAACATGTCACAGTTGATATAGCAGATACTCAAAATATGTATTTTACCCCTGCTTTTGTAATTTTGGCACAGCCTTCTGCCAGCTTATTCTTCCTGGAAGTTTAAGACACTGAAATTTCTAAATAGGGGTAGACTGAAGAAACTGTGTAGCTCCACAGGATGCATGAGCAGAAGATGCATATGTGACCAAGGTTTCTGCTGAATCTGGTTGCCAGCAGAGAGAGCATACCAAAATACATCCAGGGTGACTCTCTGGAAGTCTTGTCACCAGTTTTGCCCCCACTGGGGCAGGTGTGACGACAGTCACACTGACAGTCCCCTGTGCTGGATGTCAGGGAGGAGGATCCTGTGTGGGGAGGGTGAGGGTGAGCAGGCCATCCAACCCCTGCTCTCACGCCAGGAGTCTCATGGTTCTTCTCTGGCTTGCAGAGATCTCACTTGGCTCATAGCCTGAGTGTTATGAGAGCGTTTACTTCTTCTATGGGACAGGAAGGGAGAGATTTGTGCAGGCGTGAGGATGGCAGGGTCATTGTCACTGCCCGAGATGCTGGTGCTGAGGCTGCTTCTTGCAACTCATTGCATGGAGGATTTGTCTGCTTGGCAGCTGGTTGGTTTGATTCTATTAGCACATGCATGCCCCAAGCCCCAGTTCCTCTGGGTGTCATGCTGAGCTGTGATAGACTCAGAAACCTTTCTCTGAAGCAACTTAGGAACAGATCCTCAGAAGGTCTCTGATTCTCTAGGGGCGAATGACTGGAAAGCAAGCTAAAGATCCTTTTGAGGAAGAATAAATCATGACCTCCTTGCTGCACAGAGTAGACACAGTTAACTTATGTTTTGAGTACAGTATTGGCACATCCTCATAACATGTGGCATGAATCCTAGGAACATCTGCTGCAGATCCTCATAAAATGCTCCCAGCACCCTGCTCAGACCCCTCCATTACCCCCGTGGCACTCTGCAGACACTTTTATCAGCTGGGAAGACCTTTTATCGGCTGGAAGATAGTGAGTAAAAGTCCACCGGTACCCTGCAATGTAAAGCTCATTAGATCATCTTCACACAATATTTTTCTTTTGTGAAAAAACCTCTCAGGTGAAGCAGCTAGTGCATCACTGGACCTCATCCAGACCAGCCACTTGAACCTGGGGCTGTCATCACCAACTTCGTGTGAGGACCTCATTAGTGAGATCCTTGAGCTAAGCTTATTTGGTCTCTTCCTCCCCTCTCCACCTCCCCCCAGTGGTTGTTTCTTGTGTTTAGAGCTGCTTCTGTGAGTTCACGATCATTTGAACTAGAAGTCACAGCCTGGTAGGAAAGTATCGCATTTACTTAACAATCTAATTTCTTCCTTTTTAGTCCAACAAATTGAATATCCTCATGAAAAAAAACAAGCCAACAAACAAACCAAAAACAAACAAAAAACCTCCCCCAAACCCCAGCTCATGTTTTCATAATGACGGTAATTTAAAGCACATATTAGCATTCTGTATTTTAATTACAGGTGCAGCAGAAGAATAAAATATTTATACTTGTGTGCACTTCTTTCCTTTCTGAGAGCAGAGTGAATACGATAAGCTTTTCTGAGATTGTAATAAGATTAAATTTTTTCAACCTATGTTTGTATACATATGATATAGATTCATCGATACCTTCTTATTATAGCCACTGACAATCCATCAAAGTTGAAGAAAATAGAAACAAGTATAGGTCCCAAGCATTTCTCAAGCCAATGGACATGTCTGCAAAGGATACATAGACACTCATTTTCATCAAATCCAGTTGTCTTGGGCAACACTGCCATATAATTTCCCTTCTAAATAGAAAACTTTTTTATCCCCAAAATTCTGTGGAAAGTCTCATTTTTCTCTTCCTAACATCCCCAGTGTCTGGAGAGACAGACATATTTAATTGCCACTCATTTTCAGTGCTGTATCTCACTACTGCTGGTAAAGAGGAAGACTCCTAAAGCTTGGAGTTTCACCACAATATCTCCTTGATTGCGAAGGAGCTGACTTTCTGCAGCTGGGAGTAGTACCAAGTATCATTAAAGAGAGACAGCAATGCAGCGCACAGTGCTATTTAATCTGTGTACAATTTCCTTATTCAGTTTAGAATAAAGATCAGATTAGGGAAAAAGCTCTAAAAACTTTGTAGTAGCACATTAGAACTATGATCTTGCACCAAATTCCCTGCAGTAAATACATACGGTTGCAATGATTCCATTTGAGCCTTGCGGAGTTACACAGAGTAGAGCTCTGAACTCTTTTATTCCAATGGTTATTATTTTTCATAAGCCCTCAGATTCACTGAAATAACTGAGGGCATCGGAGACGTACAGGCCTGACTATGCTTTCACAGACACTGGTGCAGATGAGAAATATCAGTCAGTTATAACAGGAGCAATGGTGAAAGGGGATGAAAATCAGTTTGGCGTGCTTACTGATAGACCTGCATGTTTTCAAGAAAGAGCAAAAATTTTTTGCCTTTTCAATAAATGTGATTACTTGCAGACTGATGACCTTTTTTCCATAGGGAAATCAGAGGAAAAATATAGAAAAAGTAAAAAAAATTATAAAATCTGAACACTGAAAAAAAATAAACAAGTTTCTGAATCCTTCAGCTGGTCAGCTGAACTCCAAACTGGTCTTCTGTTTCCTTTCTCTTCTGGCTACGTGGCTCTTTCTGAGTCCTAAACTGCCACTAGTGCCTAAACTAAAATGCCCATGTTGAAGGCAGTGCAGGCTCTGAACCTCAGATAAAGCTGCTACCAGTCTAAGGCCGTCTCCTGCACACGGAAGATGTAAATATTCACTCTGCCTTTGATGTGACTGGGTTAAAAATTACAATTCTGTGATTATGCAGATGAAGTGTCTTTCTAGTCCACTTGTGCCTGTTCTTCATTGACAATAGTTATTTATTTTCCTCACATGAATCTTATTCTTCCATTCAAAGACCGTCGAGTCTAGCAGTTTTTCACAGACACAGCAAATGGCAGGAGCCAAACGCACAAGACTTCCCCCCAGACTCCCTCTGTACTGCTAAATACACACGCTTATGCCAATTTTATCTGTCCAGGGCCTTCCTCTCCAAATTATGTTGTTCCAAGGCTGCCAGGCTTCATGTTACTATGTTATTTCCTGAAATACAGAGTGCTTTCAGTTTCCTGGTTTCCTCAGCTCTGGAATTAGTTGCCATCTGTCAAGTAGTCAAATGTGTACATTTTCAGCAGTAATATAAATAAATCAAAAAGCAACAAGCAAGAGAAAAAAAGGAAATATAATTTCTTTTTTTTCTTGCTCATAGAACATCCTTAAACATTTCTCCTAGGTATTTTTAAAAGTGAGTAAGTTAAATTGACTAATGTGCAGTTAATACCTGTGTTGCTAGAAATGAGCAGGTAAAACTGCTTCAGGCACAGGAATTTTACAGGAATAAAACCTACAGAATTTAGCCCCACTGTAATATGTTTCAGTATAATAAGGACGTTTAATATCCTAACCACTATGTAAGCAATATTATTTCACAGATAATAAAATAAAGTTGCTGCTCCCTTGGCTGATCCATACAGATGTGGGAATTTTAAACCATATCTTAGCTATCCATTAATTTCATTAAGTAATTTTTAGCTTTGTGATTGTTTGTAGCCCCCTAAGAACTTGCCGCGGGAGGCACAACAAGTGTAAGCCTGTTGCGGTGGGTAGCTTCCGATGTCCCTCAGAAGCAGTATGTGGAACCCACAAGTCCACCTACCACAAGCTGAAAACCACAAAGTAAGACAGATACACCACTAACAGTGATGAATGAACTGACAAGAAAGACGTAAAAAGGCAGATATCAGCAACGCAGGAAACACTATCCTGGTCTGAGTGAGTGGTCTTTAATTCCGTGGCTTCTTCCTACCTGTGCCGAGTGCCAAGTTTTTCAGAAGACAATCATAAAATGAATCATAAGGGAATGTTGGTCGGGAGAGCTTTCTTGAAACTCCTTATTTTATGCACTGAAAGTAAAAATGTTTCTCTCCATTATATTATTTGTTATTCTTTCACTATAACAACGTATGTATATATCACCAAAATAGCCTGAGCCTTCTAAATCTTTTAGAAGGCTGCGGCGCCTGAGCTAAGTAAAATTTTGTGGTAAATGAGTTTGACAGTCCAGTCACGCATTTTTAACAGGAGTGTTTCTTTCTGATATATATACATTTATTACCTTTCACTTTAGGGAATGGCTTCATACTGTATATGTTGTGAGAAAGGAAAAAAATCTCACTGGTCACCCGGTTTGAGTTTGCACTGGATCTCAGGTTATATATAAGGCATATTTTGAAATGTTACATTAAATACTTTCTATCTGTCACCTGTGGCTCAGGAACAGCAAAAGCCTGACTGAGAAGAGATTCAGCCAGGATTCTGCTCTTCCAATTTCCATTCAAATCAGAAGTTAGTCTTTCTGTTTTTTTCCATGTTTTTCCAAATATTCAAGGAAAACCACAACAGGCATAGCAAAATAAGCATCTCTCTTAAATTCCCCTTTGCATGACAATGCTGAAATTTTAATGCTTATGTTTACGACTTTATCATCCTGAGCACAAACTGTTGACCTTGGTTACCAATGCACCAAATGCACTTAATTTGCTGAACAGAATAATAATTCATCCTTCACTTGCTATGTGGAAATTCAGGTGCCTATTCACCACCTTCATAACTACAGTTTAATAAGACAACCTTCAGTAAGAGGAAATTCATTCAACTTCAGTTTAATTGGCTTTCTCAGTTGCTGGAACTCAGCATGTCATGAAGGGTTAAAAAGAGAGAATTAAAAACATTAATTAAAATGTATTATGCAGCCATGTTTCAGCACAATGTGCATTATAAATAAAAGATGTGTTTGTGTGCATTGTCTGTGCCTCAAAGAAGCACATGCTTGGAAATTGGCAAATATGATTTACAGCTAGAGTAAAGTTGGAGTACAGTTAGTTTCTTTAACAGCTCAAATTCTGGGCAAGAAGAATGGATGATATTTTTAATATTTCATCCATTCAAGTTCTGTATCCTACAGAAGCTCGCAGTCAGAACTAATCCAGTCTTAAATCGGAAAGCGGCCTACTGGCTTGGATTCATGCATACCTGGTATGTGTTTTGTTAAATGATAATTTCCATGGGAGTAGAAAATCTGCTAGAATAGGTATGAGAAAATTCCTTTTCTAGCTGTATTTTTGGCATTAAAACTCATCCTGAAAGTACTAACAAAGACTGAGGTGAGAGCTGGTCAGGAACTTTCCCAAGAAAGTGCTGATTCATCAAAAAGGCAGTGTTTTGAGGAAGTCCACCTGTTTTGACAAACCTGGTGAGAATTATTGTTGCTTTTGTCCTGGGCCTCTCCAGGCTTCTCATTTCTGTGGCTCTGAGCTTGCTTTGTCAGTGTGACGGTCCCAGGTCAGAAAACTCTGGAGTTTCCAGGAGTCTGGAGTGTTTGAAATCCAGATGCCACTGCTCTTCAATGTTTGGCCCTGTAACAGGGAACTTGGAGAGTACTTGAGCATCTAATGCTGCAGCATCTTATAAGTAAGAGTTATGAATATATCTGCATCTGCTCTGGTATGCTGCTAGAAAAAGTCTATGAAGAGGTCACAGAGAGAAGAAATCAGTAACCACGAGACTGTAAAAGATTTATCCTATTTCCAGGCAATAAGACCCCAGCTCAGTATTGAACAGAATTCTGTCTTCGGCTTCAATCAGGGCTGAATATGATCCACAGTGAACCAGAAGCCAAGTCAAGGACAAGTAAACAGAGGAGTGGTCTCAGCCTTAAATCAGAATACACTGTTTTTTATCCCAGTAAGGCATCCCTCAAAACAGATGGGACTAACTATGAAGGAATGGTGGTATGGGCTCCTCTGGTTCCTCTGGGCTATTTAAGCTTTGCCTGTCAGTGATCTTCTGTGATACCTGAGAACTCACATAGAAATCTTTGCACTGGCAAAATTTTGAACATTTTCTTTAACAATCATAACTACTAGGGCTATACATTGAAAAAAAAGAGAAGGAAAAAAAAAACCAAAAGAAAAAAAAATCAAAAGCTGAGAAATCAGAGAACAAGATAACAGCTTGAGAGTGGTGCTGGTTTGTTATGCTGCCACAAAACAGATCAATCCATGCCTTGAAGTGAACACCCATGTGTACATCCTTTTCAGATGAGGTGTCTGCAAAACTTAAATAGATCTTCTGCCACATTCTGCTATCACGAATCTCTAGCCTCTCTCTAGCTGGTTGTGATTGTATTAGAAATACTTTTCAGGTCCTAGTTTTAATTGCCTGCAGAGCTAGCAGCCAGTTGACAAATACATGTTGTTCAACAGTTACAGAAGTAGGGCTGCACCACTAACTAGCAAAAATTGATGTCAGGACTTCCAGAAGATGAGATATATCTACTGCTGAAAACACTTACAAAGTATGCTTTGGCAATAGAAGTCATGAGACTTACAATCTTCCAGTGCTTTTGTGATTCTGCTATTATGTCATTCACAGAGTGAGCGCACAAGGGGACTGAACATATATTCACAGCCTGTTAGCAGAACTGACAGGTGAAGTGCACACATCCCATAATCATTGATGAACTTGATATCCAATACTGTACTATTCTGAAAACCGGCTTCATAGAAAATGATCCATCTTAAACCAGCATTTAATACTACCATTTGGCTTACCTATAGAAGTGTGTCACCCACTCCCCTGAGCAGTGATCTACCAGATTTCCTGACACCCAGCAGCTAGACCTCTGGCAACACTATGACACATCCTGCCTTGGGCTTTTTACCTTGAAACTTCTGCTTTTGAATGTGACGGTTTTGGCGAGTCTGAGGCATAACCTAATCATTCCCTTCGAAAGACGAATAGAGTGGGATTTTGGACTTTTGTATTACGGAGTGGCAGGTCTGTTCTCTGAGTCCTATCTGTTTTTCTTGGCATGCTTCTTAAAGCGTGGAAACAACTCAGTTTTCCACTAAGAGCTGCAGGAATGACATCAGAGGTTGTATAATCTCCAAATATATTTTATATTCTAATGTTTATCGACTTCTCTCTTTTGACCAGAGAGCCTACCTGGGAGCTCGTTGCACCTGAGTGCCCGCTATATCATCCCCAAGAATTCCCCAGAGGTGCAGGCTGTGGCTCAGGAGGACACCCTCTGTCCTCCCACCCTGTTCTACTTTACAGCTAGAGGTAAAACAGGGCATCCTGATGTGACAGCATCTTGATATGTGTAGAGCCCTGGGCTTTTCTGAGATTATTCGGTGTGTAAGGCAGGAGATGCACCTCCCTTGATTTTTATACTGCTTCAAGTACATCATAATACCCATTATAATCCTAGTAGTTGTCTAAGAAGTAAACTCCCTAGGTGAGTATCTTTGAGACACTTCCCCTGAGTTCACTCACTGTATCCCAGTGTCATACTTCTGCAACAGCAGACGCAGAGATCAGTTTCATCTTGCAGCCACAAGACAGACACGGTTCATCTAATTTATGCTGCTTATGCTAAGGCAGAATACTGGAAAGAGGGTATTTCAAAGATCTAGCTCTATTTGCTAGATACGACTGAAATCCCACTGAAGAAATATTACTGTATCAAAAAGCCTAGGTTCTCCTGGAGGTAACCAAATTCATTGTCATGGTTAGTCAATATTCTTGAATATTTCATATATTGCTTCATGTTCTTAACAAGGATTTTTATGTTTTAAATACAAACTTCTAAAGAGACAGTGTTACCATTCTGATAACAGTACAGAATTCTCAGAGCGTTGCTGCCAAGCTTGATGCTGGGAGCAGTGAAAGATTATTTTAGGGAAGTTTCCTCATTTTCTTCTGTTCAGAAGGGGAGAAAAGCGCTTGTCGTACAAGACTGTCCATGTTCTGTCTGTCCTAATCTTTTTTGACCTTTCTGATGTCTTTAGATTGTATGCAGTTCTAATGAGTCAATGTTACTGTTGATATTCTGAATGTGTTTTATGTAAAACATAATTTTATGCTTAAGATAAAATTCTGGTGCTATTTAGATCCACAAAAAGTTTTGTTTTCTGTAAAGATTTTCCTTTCTTAAAGTTTTGAAATACTAAAAGACTTTCACTGATGACATGAATGCTTATGTCATGAGAAGAGTAAGTTACATCTTTAAGTCTCACAGTCTATGTTTCTCTGCACACACATACACATACGACTTAGACACTTCAAACATGAAAAAGAAAGGCTGGTGCATCTACCAGAATACAGAATACCGTTACAGAAACTTAATGGCATATTTTTTTCCTTATATCAGTTTATTTCATGATCTGATGAATTCCTCTTGACTGCAAATGTTAGGCTGGGCTCCTCTTGAGCAACTTTATTTCACAATATTTGAACCAGAACCGGGAGGAAGTGGAAATGGCATTTATAACAAAAACCATAACCGAGAAAACTCTTTGAGAGTACAAACAAAGCTCTGAGGAATAATGACTGCTCATCTCAGAAGTCTAAAAATGTCATCAGTTACAGCTGTTGTAAAATAAGGTACAGGCGAGGTGGGTTTGATCCTGTAACAAGGTTGAAAAGGAATTGATTGAAACTGACATGAAAGAGATTCCTGAACAGTTTGATTGGGATTTAATGTTTTCCAAGAAATCTGTGATAAAACCATTGAAAATCCATTAAGAGTTGGTTGTTATAATTTATAACATAAAAACAAACAGGGGGATTGAGAGGCCTAATTAGAGCATAATAGTGATAGCAAAACACCGGGTGACATCCTGTAATGGATGTTGACACTGAAATTAATGCTTCAGATACGGTGTGCTACTCGAAGGGAAAATTTCAGTTGTCTTAGATAGAGATGTGCTGAAAGAAATTATGGAACTCTGTCCACAACTGATAACGAGACTCTGTCCAGTGTTTGTTTGATAATGTTTTTATCTCCTATATATTTAGTTACTTTTAATCCTAGACTTGTGTCTTTACTCACGGAGCACGCTTAAAGGCATTAAAGACATGAAGGCAAAACATGTGAGTATGTGATTAGAGCTCTTACTGAATGAGTCTTATACATTTAAATTTATATACATGCTTAAATATTTCGCTGGCTTCAAGCCACAAGGCAAGTTAATAAGGTCCGGAAACCAATCCCTTCAAACTATTGGACTTGTTGATTATTCTTTTATGCAGAAAAACACTGGCAGCTGATACAGAACACACTCCAGCCTCTTCAGACTGCAGAGACTGTTAAAGGAAACAATACACATTTTCAGAAATTAGTTTGACATTGTAAAAGTTCACCGTGACAAACTGGGAGCCAATTAGATGTGTGGCAATAGACAGCTACATGAAGAGACAGACCAAACTGGGTGTTTCTGAAAAGAGCAAACTCGATGAGTAGAATCTAAAAATGCTGTTTTTCACTATGGTACTACAACAAAGAAAAAATGTACTCACAAAACACTTTTTGGTGCAAAAGCAAATACATGAAAACTGGGAAAGGACTGTCTAATTTTGGTCAAAAAATGGTTAAGGGGTGACAGATTTTTGTTAAAGCCAAATTACAAGCTAAAATGGAAGGGGGACAATAAATGAAATGATCACTTACATTGAAGCTGGTAACATATTCCAGCAAAATTCAAATAATACCGATAGTAAATCAGAGTCCTAACATTACAAAAATCAATGTATGAGTCCAATCACAAAATGACAGCACAGCTTTGTGAGGTTCTGGTGCCTTGCAAGGTCCTTCTGAACTGAAGCTCTGCTTTGGGGTGTCAGACACTGCCTCTCATTTAAGATGGCATTTTCTGGGACCTCCTTTCTGTTTCATCATATACATCATCAATTAATGTATTGAACAACACTGGCCCAGTTTTGATGTCTGAAGTTGATTGCTTGTCACCAGCCACCAAATGGATGTCGCCGTCTTTGTACTTGACGGTCCAGCCAAATCTGCAGCCCATCTAACAGTCTGTCTAGCCCAAGATTACTCGACTTCCTGCTCAGGAGGCTGTTGGAGACAATGTCAAAAACATTATGGAAGTTGAGTCATATGACATGCACCACCTTCCTTGTGCCCACAGAGCAGTCATTTCATTGTAGAAGGCAATCAGGTTGACCAACCATGATTTGCCTTTGGTAAACCCATCCTGACCATTTCTGATTACCTTTTTCTCCTCTATGTGTTTGTGGGGCTGGGGAGAAGGGTGATCAGTCAGTTTTCTGTTTTCTCATTTTTCTTAAAGGTGGGCATATTGTTACCTTTTTATCTAGTCATCAGAGATCTCACCCAATAGCCACTTTTTTCAGAGATGGCAGACAGTGTACCAGTCATGTCTTTCAGCACCCTTGGCTGGATCTCACTTGGCCCCATGGATTTGAATACATCCACCATCACTAACCATGTTGCCCTCCAGTGCTGGCTGCTGCTCTGCTTCCCAGACTGGACTGCTATATGAGATGTTTGGGAGCAGGCTTTGTCTGTGAACACTGAGGCAAAAAAGGCATGAATGTTTTAGTCTTTTCTGTATTGGTCATCATGAGGTTGTTCTTCCCCACTTGTAAATGGACCAGTATCTTCTCCAAACTTTTGTTCTGAGCACTCTTGTGGAAACTTTTGCTGTTATCCAATATGTCCCTACTTATTTTTACCTTCATCTGAGCACAGGCTTTCTGATATTGTCCTTAAGTGCTGCAACAATGCTTTTACATCTTCCTTTGTTGCTTGTCCTCATTTCCACTTCTTGTGTGCTCTTTTTTTTTGCATTTTAATTCACTGAGGGGCTCTGTACTGAGACAAGTGGACCTTTGACTGAAATTCCCAGTATTTCTGTCCAACAGGGTAGTTTTTACCTGAGCTCTCAGTAAGTTTACTTTACAAAGTCAAAAAAACTCTCCAAGACACCTTCTCCTTCATGGCTACTTTCCGGGGAATTCTGCTTAGAAATTCTCTAACAAATTTAACGTTTGCAAGTCCAGACTCCTAACTCTGCAACTCCCCTTCCTAGGCATCCTCTGGATCCTGAAGTCTATACTTTTGTGGTCACTGCAACCCAAACTGTTGTCTATAGCCACATTTGCCTGTGGTGAAACAAACTCTGCACACGATTCAGTATGAATCAAGCAAAAGCCGTTTATTATTACAATTGATCCTACTTATATTAGCAATCTCTATGCATATAGGTGAGCTCATGCACTCTATTGTTATTCTTGATTGGTTATTCTACGTGCGTCACTTGCCCGGTTGAAGTTGCAATTTCTTATCCCGTTCTCATCCTCGGTTTGCAAATTTTTTGTAACTTCTCATTCCGTTCCCATCCTGTTTTATGCTGATGTTGAAAACTCCTAACAAACAAAACCTGTCTTTTTATATTTAACATTTTGCTCACCACATTTGCCATCAGTTCTTCCTTGTCTGTGAGGAGCAGGTCAAGCACAGCCTTAATACTGCTGGCTCTGCCAGCATTTGTATTAGGAAATTGTTACTGATGTCCTCTAAGAACTTCTTGGACAAGAAGTTTCAAATCTTTTCTCCTTAAATTTAGTTGGGATTGACCTTCCAAAGTTATATCTTTCATCTTTCCTCATCTTTTTTAAAATCTTTTTTTACAGATGATGACACTTGTGATGTGTTGGAATGACAAACAACTAAATCAGCAAACGGTGATTGTAACTTTTTTTCTTTTTTTTCAGTTTGAAAAAGTCATTCCAGTCTTGGCATATCTGAGGACAACAAAATCCTAGGAGTCAGTAAGCTTGCTGATATTTCAAAATTCCTGCTGTCTTTGTTTACAGACTTACTATTATATATTGTTAACCTTGGGTGAGATACTCAGGACTGCATTCAACATAGGTAAAGACATTTCTTGCCATGGGGAGAATTAATCATAAAAATTACACAGATAAGACAAGATGCCCTGGGAAAGCTCAAGGAAGGAACTAATACAGATTTTTCTATAGCTTTATTTTTCCTTGTATGTTTTTCATTTTCTTAATCCCAGTCTCAGAAGTGGCGTGGAAAGCAAGCATGTTGATACTGAGGCATGGTTTGTGATCATTGCAGTCACAGAAAACTCTGCGTTTTAGGAGGGATCTGAATAAGAAGATTGTGCTGTCTCTGTGAAGATGAACGCTTGGGCAAAGAACTGAAGGAAGGAAATTAATGCACTGGGGATATTAATACAGCTGAGGTGAGGAACCTCTTTTCTGCAGGGTAATCAGATGGCTTTCTGAGTGCCAGAATGAACAAGGGCCAGGAAAGAGAGCATGCTGTGTGGGTCTGAGCAGTGCAGGGGAATGACCCGCTACAGATCCACATCTGTGCTGGGTAAGCTGGTGGAGCTGTCTTGACACACGGCCAACAAGCCAATGGGCGAGTCTGGTGCTTTACCTGGGTAAATAACCCTGTCTTTGAGCTGAACCCAGTCAGAAAACTCTGCTCCCATAGCCATAATTCTTACATGCTTCTGAAGCACTGTGAGTTGTGCCTACCTACCACTGTGCTGTACGCTGCAGATATCCCATGGGAAGTTCGGCTTAGGAACACTTCTGAGGGTGCAGAGTTTCAGCAAACAGATCCATTTGGGGAGAGTGTACCAATTTTGTCCATTAGTAGTGGGGAATTATCAAATTTAATTTCAACACCGTCAAAATGTCTGAACTGTTAATGTCCAAATATGTTTTGCTCCTTTTCCATTTGGACTTTGTTATGTTGATGTTTATGTCATGGCAATCAAATCTCTCTGAATATTTTTTGCAAAATTCAGGACAATAAGTAAAAGCATTGTGAACAAAATTTCTTTTGATGAGCTTGTAGTGAAATATTTCAGAAAGCGGGCTTCACAGTGGTGTTTGAATTTTCATTCAAAACTGACATGGAGAGGGACTTTTCAACTATTGGAATCTCATGAAATGTCACATCTTTTTCTCCATGAGGTCTCATGCTGACCTTATCCAAGAAGAGAAGGTGTGTGACACTAGATTGAAAAGGTCCCAGCTATTTTCTATGAATCTTCTTCTGAAATAAAGAAAACCATTTTCTGTCAACTCTGCCCTTTCTCCGATGAATACAGCCCTCTAGATACCAGCATAAGCAGATGGCACAGGTAGAGTAAATTCTACAGAGTTCTTGTGTAAATGGTGTGCAGCTTGCAGGGCTTGTCAAGTTTCTCTTTTTTTCACTTTTAAAGGTCATTGTTACACGTCAAAAAACTTATGATGCCATTGGAGAGGGCTCATCTGTGTATACCTGGTTAGAAAGACGATGGTGCAGCTTGTAATTAATGCAGAAGAAATACTATATTCCTCTCCACCAGCGTCTAATCCAGAAACAGGGCAGATGTGCCCCTCATTTAAAGCACTTTTCATTATTTAAATTGTCATTTTTGTCCCTTACATTGGAAAGCTAATACAGTGTCCACTCAGAACTATTCACCGGGGACTTGCAGTTGCTTCCAGGCAACTTTTCTGTACTCTGCAGATGAAGCTGCAGCCCTCTGAAATCATTAACCTGCACCGTATAGTACAAAGTACTACAGAGTATAGAGAGCTGGTACCACCTTCAGGCAGGAAAACCTGAGTCAACTGACTTTAAAGCTTTCCTGTCTGTAGAAATGATGGCCCTTCTGCCAGCAAAAGCTGGTCTTGCTCCATTGTCTTGTTAATGCTTTGCCAGCTTATACCAGCTGAAGATTTACTTCTAACCAAGCATTTCAATGCTGTCAAGCATTTCTCAACAGTCGCTTTCCGCATTAGCCGTTCCTCTGAATAAATGAAAATAGCTAAACCTAATAAATTTTATCTGTTAATGGAAGCATGAGAAAAAGAAATACCCGTGCACCTCAGTGTTTGATATCTCCACTTTTTCTCAGGAAGCTAAAATAGTTCGTGGTTTTCTTGGCTCATTTTATTTCCAGTCTTGAACAGACTGTCTGACAAAGTAAAAACAGCATAATATCAAACCAAAGGAGAAGGGCCAGAGGGTATTTATTTATAAGTAGGGACAATCAATCTCTTTTTTCTAAAGACAACAGGGCTAAACCCAAGTAATATAATAAGTTGCTGTTACTTATCTGAATGAGGTTCACATGGGGTTATTTCCAATGTCTTTTGTATTTTCTACCTTTTTTAAGCCACATGAGTATCCAAGCAAAAAAAAGGGGGGGGATTGGGGAGAAGAGGAAAAAAGGGCACCGTTCCTCTTTTTGACTGGAGCAAAATTATTTACACTGTTGTTATGCATCCCCAAAGAGGCCATGTTCTGTAGCTGAAGCCAGGGAAGGATTACTCAAAATAAAAATTGCCGTTAACAACTTCCTCCAAACAACAGCTAGCCATTCTACCAACTGCCAACCTAGGAGGCACCAAAAACACAGCTAGCTTAACACATAACTAGCAATTACTTTCATCCTTCTCCCCTTATTTACTCTTGTAAAGGACTCATTAAGCTGAGGAATAACAATGTTTCCATACTGAGCCTTTTTGATTACTTTCCTTCCCGACCTGAATTTATTTCTCATGACCTTTAGAACTATCAATTTAGATTTTTCCCTTTAGTCATTTGGGATTGTGCTTGATTGAAGCATCCTTCTAGCCATGAACATGCTAGTGCAGTGACCTGGTATGGCCCCTACATTGGCAGACTCCATCTAAACAATCTGACACTGTAGAACTGTCTAATCCAAAAATCCAGAACAGACTTCTCATTCTGTGGGATATTTATTGGCTTAGCTTGTGAAGTAGGAGATTTAATAAGGTGCTTATCCCCCTTTGCATTATAGTCCTTTTTTTCCCTCTCTATGAACTATTTGAAGAAAGGGTAGATCCTTCAAATGAGTGTAGCAGGGAGAAAATAGAAAAGGATTGTCAGGCTCCAGTATGAAAACCTAAGCTTGTTGATTTGAAGGTAAAATGTCACTGCCTTGTTAATCAAAACTCCCAGGAGAAGTCTACCTTTTTTAATCTGGATGTGTTTCTGGGTGATTGAGCTCATGAGTATTTTCTTTGCATTTCTTTCCTTTTCCCCACCCTAAAGAAAATTAATATATTGCCATGTTACAGACCTGTTCCAGCTAAATGGATTTAATTCATTTCCCTCCTGGGAACTGATTTTGGCCTTCCTTTGGTTTGGCTTGGTTATTTCTACTTCTGCCTTCATACAACATTGTATTCCTCCACATTCTTATTTAGTGAAAAATGAACCTGTGGCAAGACTAAAAAGTGTGAAAATGAATTAGTGACGCCACTACTCAGTGATAATGTTAATATAACTGCTTATGATAATGTTGATCAATGATGGCCTCTTCCTATTACAGTATAAACACTATTTTTGTAAGAAAGCACATTATTCCAAAATGTTGATTCTTAAAATCTATAGACCATTTTTCTTTTCCTGATAATTTTTCAGAGTAATCTTTTGCCTAGAAAAGGTTGTATTTATCACTTTTATATTTTATCAGCATGAAAAATATATTCTTGCTTTTTTCCTTCAGAATTTGTTATTATGTTGATGTGGCCTTACCGAAAGATTTGAGGTCTTTGAGCCGGTAAACATATTACAGTATTTTAAGAATGTTCTGAAAGTCTAAATTTGATAGTTTGCCTAATATTTAGAAATGCCATGGGACCTAATCCTATTTGAGATCTGAACAGTAGACAGATCAATAAATACACAGTCACATATCTTTGATATTTCATTGTACTTGGTACCACGATAAATTACACAACACCATAAAAACAACTTTAAATTTAATACAGAAATTCAATGAAAGGCAGGTCGAATTTAAGAAAAACAAGACAGTTTACATTCTCAGGCAAAAGGCTAATGTAATATTCAGAAAGAAACAGTTTTAGCTGCTGTAGCCCACATGCACCTATAAACAGGTACAAAGACAAGCATGAATGTGAATATTGTTTATTTACTACATATCTGAGAACATGGCTATTTGAGAGCAGAGCCCCAAAAAATAATTACAGAGTGATAGTTTTAGCTCCAAGGAATGTGTTGCCCAAAGCTCCATGCCCTCAGGCTGCTTGGGTTGCCTGTGACTCCTGACTGCTGAATTCCAGCTGTAATGGCAGCTTCCTTTACACAAATTACCGCCCCTGTCTTCTTCCAAGCTGAAATCACCAGCTAACTCTATGCAGTTGTTTCATGCTCCATTTTGTTCCCTTTGAAAGCAGCTGATGGAATTCCACGCTTCGCAGTGCTCGGTGGGACATCTTAATTAAACAGAAACATTTTCAAGGAAGACCAATACCATTCAGTGGAACATCTTTTTTTCCCCCAGTATTCCAAAATTAGCCATTAAGTCAAGAGTTTTTCTTTTTTTTTTTTTTACCAGCCTTCAGCAAAGACAGAATTTTATCCACAGTACTTAGTGCCGTCTGCTGTTGTGAATTTCATACCTTATTACCCAAGCGCAGTTTATTCTGAAAATGAGTCCTTTCACAGCACAAATCACAGCTGAAGCTGTATAGCATGGTCAGCACCTACTTTCTTGGGTCGCTTTCCAAAGCAGACGAAGAAACATCCTAGTGACTCGCTGATAAATGAGATGCTTTGCTCCTCCTGCCACATGGATTCGCTTCTGCAGTAAATGCTGCTCCCTAGGAAGAACAAATTCAGGTGCACATCTGAGTCCAAACAGAGCTCTGGGACACCAAGCTATTCTGTAACACACTTGACAAGATAACATTGCTGGTGCACTGATATTTTTTCCCCATCATTCTTTACCCATTTTGTACTAATAATTTCTTGTACTAGCATGGAGAAAGAGCCCTGGGATCAAGCACCCAATTCCTGTTCTGGTCCTAGTGTCCGAACCTACAGCAGCCTCGTCAGCTGCTCTCTCCTCTTGGGACCACATATTTTGCAGGATGAGCTAGCTTTCAACAGAAAGGCACAGTATCTCCCTCCAGCCAGCCCAGCCAAAGCTGGTAGGTAGGATATACAGGGCAGGTTCACACAGATCTCATGCAAGAGTGTAAAGCAGGGGATACAGATGTGGCCAAACAAGTAACAGGTAGCTAAAGGACAGCTGTTTGGTGAAAGCAGGTCAATGTGCTCTTCAGGAAAATAGCGTTCTTTAACAAACCTGTCACTGCAGTTATTTTTTGGATAAAATTACAAGTTTAGTTCTCAAAATGAGAAAAATGTGTTTTCATAACAGATTCTTGCAAGGGGTGCAATATGATTCAAAATTCTTTTCAGAAGGCAAGGTAAGAAGATATATGAATGTGTAGCAATAAGAATTAGGGCAATGGTGTTTATTTTACTCTACTCTGTTTCTCTTTTTGCATAGACCTTTAGTCTTTCCCTCACTTGGCAATATGATTATATGTTTATTCACACAGTACTTTGCCTTTTAGAAGAAATTTTCTAATCTGCTAGTACTAACTCATACAAAAATATTCTGGCATCATGTGTGTATTTCTCATTGGAGCAAACATAGTCATTATGTTTCAAACATAGTCATTGTTCATTCCTTAAACACCTCACTAATGATATTTTTTACTTTAGGTTTCTAACCTGTTTTTTGTTTTGTTTTGGCTGCTGCTTTATTCACTGGAATGTTTCTCTTGTAAACCAGACAAGTATTCCTGATAAATGTGCTTCGAAAGCACTAAAGCTGAACACAACTGTCTTGAACTACATATGCTATCTCTGTTCCTTGATGCGTAAGACCTGTAGGTGAAATCTGCCACGCGGCTCAGCCATGCAAACATTGGCAATCTGCTGACAAGGAGGACTTTCTCCCGCTACATTTTAACGAAGGCTACCAATGTCTTCCCACATAGAATCACAGAATCACAGGGGTTGGAAGGGACCTCTAGAGATCATCTAGTCCAACCTCCCTGCCAGAGCAGGGTCACCTACAGCAGGTTGTACAGGATGGTGTCCAGGCAGCTTTTGAATGTCTCCACAGTCGGAGACTCCACCACTTCTCTGGGCAGCCTGTTCCAGTGCTCTGCCACCCTCAAAGTCGAGAGGTTCCTCCTCATGTTCAGATGGAACTTCCTGTGGTCAAGTTTGTGCCCATTTCCTCTTGTCCTATCACTGGGCACCACTGAAAAAAGACTGGTGCCATCCTCCCGGCACCCTCCCTTTAAGTATTTATAAGCGTTGATGAGATCCCCCCTCAGTCTTCCCTTCTCCAGACTAAAAAGACCCAAGTCCCTCAGCCTTTCCTCATGAGAAAGATGTTCCAGTCCCCTGATCATCTTCGTAGCTCTCTGCTGTACCCTCTCTAGCAGTTCCCTGTCCTTCTTGAACCGGGGAGCCCAGACCTGGACACAGGACTCCAGGTGTGGCCACATCCCACTTCCCTTCTCTCAGATACAGCAGTGCTTGCCGGGAAGAGTCCTTTGAAGATGCAGTGAATGTACTTATCAGAGCTCTCCCACTTTGTTTTCTTCCCTTGTGTCAGGTTAAAGAATGAACAAGCTGGAGGTATTGGTCAGCTCTGCCTGGTGGCCTGCACTGGGCTTGGACATCAGAGCTACTGAGCAAATGAAAAAAGAAAGGTCTGATGAACAGAGGACGTAGCTTTAGGTTCCTGCAACACAAAAAGAAGGTAAAATAAAGTCAGTAGAGATTAGCATTAAAAGAACTGTGTCTGAACTTCACCAAGGATGATGTATATGGCATACAGGCAGCCTTTACCAAGCTGCAAAGCTTCCTCATAGAAGATCTGCTACAGCTGAGAGAGCAAGGAGATCATCACTGCTGCCTCTATCACATAGTATGGCCTTGAATGGCACCCAAGGATTTTTGCTAAGCAACTGGCAACATCACCGTCAAAGCCAGATGAGCATTAAAAAAAAAAAAAAAAGTTGTAGGAGCAAAGAGGCAAAACCAAAATAGGAGTTTGGTGAAAATAGCAGGATTCTGTTACACATCTAAAGGTGATGAATAGCTTTTATATGGGGGATGAGGGTCTGGTAAAACTAGACTTTAAAATTCCCCTCAACCTAAAGGTTATCTTACAGGAGCTTCCACTGTTAACTTAGGATGTGAATGTTGGGTACCTTGGTTGACAGCACTATCTGAGAAACAGAGAGCACAGAGTTATGGCCGTTCAACCCCAGTTCAAAGCAAAACTTTGCTGTCAGAGGTAAGTATTACTAGAAGAACATCCGAACATTGCTCAGCATCAAAGCAGTCTCGGCACATTATAAACCTGGCCTTCTGATTTCCCTTTTGGCTTCTCACAGTGATTTCATGTCAGAGTGAGGTGGGAGCGTAGGATGCCTGAAAGACATTGTAATGCTGTGCAGCTACACAGTA
Source organism: Burhinus oedicnemus (assembly GCA_008921705.1). Classification (NCBI taxonomy): domain Eukaryota; kingdom Metazoa; phylum Chordata; class Aves; order Charadriiformes; family Burhinidae; genus Burhinus; species Burhinus oedicnemus. The sequence continues at coordinate 377,446 of VFFE01009006.1, read as the reverse complement.
CTTTGAATGGTATGAAAATGAGGTAATGAAATATCACTGCAAGAAGAAACTGGGTGGTGAAAATGCTCTCACGGTAGTCAAACATAAGCACGGGGTCTTTCATTAGCAACAGCTGTCTCACAGTGGCAGAGTTCAAAGTGCATACTTGTCATTTTGATTTTGTGAAAGACGCTGTGCTCTTGTCACCTACAGTCTACCGCAATGCTACTTGCAGGCATCCATGAGAGACAGAAATCCACAGAAACACAGCCTGGAAGAATCATGCATTTTTATTGCCTTTCCAAGCTGTTACTTTAACAGAGGTGGACTGTGTATTACAAACGTGCTTCAGACTTGAGAAACAGCAAAATGCCAGTCGTGTGGTTTCAATTTCAACAGCTCTGTCAAATACTGGGTATGTCAGTGGAAAACATAATATCTACTCAAAAAGACCTAGCAGCTATCTGTAAACGTAGCCTGATATTAAAAAAGAGATTGAGAAGGCTAATAGCCCTCAGTTGCCTCTTTTTGTTGTGCCCTGCTGAAAGCTGAAAGCGGCAACTGCATGAGAGGCCAGGACTAGCTGTTCTGATTGAAACGCCTGTGTTCGCCTCTGATGATACAGCTGAAAGTCTCGTGCCCTCTCGGACACTGTCAGGTCTCGTTATCACTCTACATGGGACACATTGAGCTGGCAGAGTTATATTATGAGAAATTGAATTACCCACAATGCAGAGGTCCTGAAGCACTTTGCAAATTACTGCTGCGTGCTCAATAGGGAGCCTTAAACCAAGTAAGCTTTTCCATGGGGGCAGTCTATGTTTGGGAGCTATGGCTGCCGCCTTCTTCTTCTTCTTCTTCTTCTTCTTCTTCTTCATCATCATCATCATCATCTCACACACACACACACACACACACACACTCCCCCACATTTGCAGCTGTGGCGGGAGGAGGACCTGTGTGCTCAGCTTTCACAACTTTCACAGGTAGATATGGAGAACTTTATCTAAAGTTCTTTTCTTGCCAGTCACCCTGTAGTGTGTAGTGGGTAAAGAGGGATTGACATTCTTGTGGATGTGGTGCAAAGTTGGTCTTTTGATCCTCAAGATGTCTAAAACCTGGAAAATTTCAATAATTATCTGCTCATATCAGCTTTGTACCTGTGTACTACCCTCAGGGTCTCAAGAAACAGAGCAGAGAATTGCTTTTGCTGGAAGCTGCTTCTTGAAATCTGGAAGAAATAACATCCAGCAAACATTAGGATCACAAAAAATTAGTTTAGGGCAACCTTGATATTCCCTTTTCCCTGGAAGCACTGTCAGGGAGTGGAGTTCAGAAGTGTTGTGTCAGCCTTGTGCTAGACCTCTGCAGAGGGGGCACATTGCTATTATTATCCTGTTTATGAGCCTCATTTTGTAGAGCAGTATGATGTTGTGCTGTTTGCTATTATAAGCACCCGACAAAAACAGATTCCTGTCCAAAGAACTGAAACTTGTTATAAGCACAGTGCAAAGCTCAGGCAAAGCCAGTGCATCTCCTGCCGCACTTTTTCCAAAGGTTTGCTGAACACAATTTCACGTGCACTGGAAGAGTCAAAGTCCATTTTAGTAAATGCTTTCTTCATGCCTGCTTTCAGCCAGCCTGCATTTTGGTGGTAAAACTGAACCAAAATGGTTGAAAAATACTATTATAATGAGACAAAGCATTGATTGAATTAATGGTTCTCATATTGTATTTCATATGACTCCATTGTTATGAATCCATTAAAAAGCAGAAAAAGAGGGGGACTGTGGGGGACATCTGTGAGGAGAACCTAAACTGGAATTTCTGTACACTATATGCATCTGTTCTAGGCAAACTTCCCTAAAACTGTTCTGGCTGCTCCTGTAGTATTAAAATAAAATAATGTTGCTGAAGACCATGTTAACTTTAGTGCAATATTTTACTTTGCTGGTTTGATGAAGAAAACAAAAGTAAAGCAGCTTTACCAAAATTAGTTACCATAGCAATGAATACGAGTGTATCTTTCACATCCTTTGGTTCCTAAAAAACAATCCAAGTGCTTTTATTTACTGTACAGCACCAGTGAAAATTTTTTTGTTATCTTTTGTTGCTTGTCTTTCTGCAGAACTCAGTTTATATACCTGGATCCTTTGTTACAGAATTGTTTCTAAATAATCAACAGAAGGAGCTATATGAAGATTTGAGGAGCTTTTATCGTGCGAATGTTACAAATAACAGCGTCCAAGGTATTTTTTTTCTCGCAGCAGTTAAACCCGAAAATGGCAGAAACAGAATTGTATCACATAGTCACTAAATTGTCATATGACCTCTTTAATTGCGACATTAATAACAGAAGTGTACGCTACAACCTGACAGTGGAACAGACCTCAAATTACTCACTGTGTGTCAGACACAGTTACTGCACAAAGAAAAGGAGAACAGAACATCCTAGAAAACAGACTCTTTGCAGGGGCATGTGTTGAAAGGGGAATGTCCTACACGTTAAAATGAACCACAGTCCCATTGTAATATGATAACTTGCTCCTTGACTTTTTTTTAATCAGTCCACTATATTCCTAGGCAACATGGTCTCTCTTGAGAACTATAAATATGAAGGATAAAAAAGGATATTTTACTGAGCTGTTTTGCCTTCAAGGTTTGCTTTTGATTAATGACATAATTGCATTTCTTCAAAGGATGCTATGTAAATAAGATTTGCCTTCTGACATGATGGAGTGGGGAAGGTTTTAAATAATTTTAAAAATCTCTGTCATTGCTGACTTTTCACTGCTTTGGCTTTGTGGAAAACGTCCGCTTGAAATCTTAGGAAGTACCTGTAGTGATCAATAGCAGTCAGGAACCTTGAAAAGTAATGAAGAAACCAGCAAAATATCTAGTTTTGAAATACTTAGAAAATTGATTGGACACACTCATGGGACTGGATTTACTAATAAGACACGAAGTCTTTCATCAGTCAGTCAGTCAGTCATTATGTTCCTATAGAAGTTTAATGCGTTATTTGCATCAGTATACACGTAGATAAAATACTCAGTTAGCTCTGCTGACTTTAAACACTAGTTTAACACAAAATAAATGGTGCTGAGCAAAAATTACCTGTAACACCACTATTTTATTGAAAATTTGGGTCTTCAGTTTTAGTGAATTTTTTATTATACAAAACAATCTTCTTCTGCAAATTGTCCAAATACAATTACTTCTCTCAGAGAACTGGGAGGAAAAATATTTCATATACTGTCACCCTGATTTTCCAAAATTTTGTCATGTTTTGAATAAATTTGAACTTGTTTTTGTTTAAAATTTTTAATTCCACTCCAGTTAAAAGAAATCCTTATTTTTGGCTTACTCCTCCTTTAGCCCATTCCACATTGATGGGTTAAAGAAACGGAGAATCCACATTTTCCTCCTAATTTAAAAATTAAATTTTATTTTATGAGGAAAAACATTTTGCTCCATAATTTTCAACCTTTCTATTGGTTGGTAGCACAGATGGGTGTTACCCTTTGTTCAAGGCTTTTTATCAATGACTTTAAATCCTACATTTCTGTTGAATACATCTAGGTCACTTTGTACTCCAAAAGGTACAGCTGTTGCACTGACAATTTGCAATCATATGCAATAGAAACTTTCAGAATTTGCTTAAAATCAGGAGATGTGTGTTACAAACACACCACCAGCTTTCTGGCATAGTGCCTGTTATTAGAACATACGCTTTTCATCTGTAACGCAGGTAATACCACATCTACTGTACCTTCAAAAGCTCTGAGTGAAACTGTTTCGATTCTCAACACTGTTGACCTGGTGTTAGATTAGTATGAAATACTACTTTTTCCTTCATTGTGAGCTAAACTGAGAGACTAAAAGTGAACAAGCCATATATTCTTCAGATTGGGTTAAGCATAGTATTGATTGTTCTATATGTCAGTGCTGTGCTTCCACATATATTTCTTAAATCCCAGATGTTCAGGAGCAAACACAAATAAGAAAAGCTGGGAGTTAAACTCTGGGAGTCTTGCCTCCCCCAGCATATATTGACAGAACAGGACTTTCCGCTGCCTTGTACGTCTGAGTGAACATTGATTTTGATGCCTTACCTCCTGGTGGGCTCCTCTAGGCCACTGAGCAGAAGCCCTTGCTTTTACCAGCAGGACTCTGTCCCCTAGTAACTGTGCTAATGAGGAATGGCAGAAGAAGGAGCACAGCTTAGAGGAAGACACTCTTGCGGGGGCAAACCTCCTGGGTTCTATTTTTAAGGATAAATGTTGTCCCTTTCTTTCCTGTTTTCTTTGCTTATCTGCTTTCCAGAGCTCAGGCCAAAGGCTGCAAGGCAGGAGATTTGAGGTGGCTTTAGTATGGCTAATTAAGTTAGGTTTGCATTGGCCTCAGTACAGATCCTCGCTCTGTCTCAGGCTGGACTGATAAGCTTGGAGGAAGTCTGCACGGGAAATGGGGAAAAGCATCAGAAGCTGAGGTGATGACATCCGCATTTGGGTTTCCTGAATGTCAACGCTCGGATAAGCAAACTACACTAAAAGACAGAAACATGTCTGTGTGATAGATGTCTTCTGTTGGCTTTATTTGGGAGGGATGCCACTGCAGGTAACAGCTGCTGTGAAATTCTAGCAGTGTCATTGGCATATCAAAGGCATCAGCGGAACGGCAGAGGGATGGTGGCAAGAGGAAGGACAGAAGGGGAAGGTCATGGGGTTTGGAGCAATCCCATGTTATTTGTACAGGAAGAAGTTCCATGCTCAGAGGTGGCAAGCTGGGTGTACAACCTCACCCTCTGTGGAAAGGCAGCATCCTGGCTCCCTGAAGTGACTGTGCCAGTTGGCTTGTGGCAGTAACTAAAATGTGAAGGCATCTTGACTTTTCTTTCATGACTGAGGAACATCCTAAAAACAGTTAAAATTTTGAATTATGACCCTTTACCAGCAACAAACCAGAAAATAACTTGCTTGTAAGAAAAAAAGCCCACACCTGACCACAATACCTAATTTGATCCATTTAATTTGATAGTACTGAAGTTAATAATCTATAGATATAGTAACCCATAGAAATAGAAATCTATTAGACAGAAACATGCTGGTGATCTGTATTCTACATAGGAAGGTGAAGTAATTGCAAAAGCAGTCAGTGAGGGAGATTGAATGGGATCATGGAACATGAGCTGCAAAAGCTAGGCAGAAGTAAAAAGAAAAGCTTCAATTTCCTTGCTACAAAAAGGAGAAGACAGAAAAGGTGTTTTTGCAAGCAATTAAAATCTTTCAGGTTCATCAGAAAGGGAACAGTGGCACAGATATGACAGTTCATGGTGTTTCAGAGTGCTGAATGGAAAAAAATTTGTTTCTTGACTTTTATTTTAGGGTGCTCCAACACAACTATCTGCAGAGGCCCCGTACAGGCTGGAACGGGTTAGTAAAAACAATGATAAAAGTCCCTTCAAGCTGTCAGTGCTTTTTATCTGCATCTGGGAAAGTGTGCTGAGCCAGGACAGCCCAGCACATGAATCTGCTGGTGCCAGGTATCAATAAATTATCAGAGTCCTTCTAACTACAAAACTCCTATCGGTGTCTCTGAGTGTCCAAATGCCTGAATCTGGGTGGTGGCCAGGTACAGATGTAGCTCAATAAAACCAAACCAAAGTACCTTCAAGGACTGTATGTCAGAAAAAAATAAATCTTTCTGTTGTAAAGATTTCTGCTTCTTATGATCTCATTTGTGGTGTGATTGGTTGCATAACTGAATCATTTGATCTAATTAATAAAGAAACAGGGTGTCATAGTGCCAGCACAGCCCATAGCAGCTCTGTGCAGAGGTCGGGTCTGCAAGCAAAGTGCCAAGACCATCACCATGCCCTGGTCATTGCAGACACACCGCTTCCACACCAGTAAACACAGAACTGCCAGCAGCTAACCAAAACACACCAATAAGTTGAGTGGCAACCACGTGACCTAAACTACTATTGCCTCTTGGAAAGTTAGATACGTCAGATATGGATATCCTTTCCCCCAAGAATATATGAAAAGAAGAATTTGTCTCATTATACTTTTTTACGTTTTTATTGTTTTCATCAACTGGCAATAGTAGAAAATTTGCCTGCTCTATCAAAAAGGAAGTTTAGGGTTGGTATATTATTCTGTTCTACACATGGAGAAAGTCACAAAGATTATTGTACTAGTCGTAAATGCTTATTTTTTGGTTCTGTGCTGGAACTTCTGGCTATATACATATAAATAATAAATATGAAGGCAGTTATACTCTCTAACAATGCTGTTTCTGTAACAGTCCAGAACCAACATATTTTTTTCCCAGGATAAACAACAACCGTTGAATTTTTATTAGGTATCTTAAGTTTTCTCAAGAATATTTGCACCAACAATATCAGATTCTGGTCTTGGTTCTTGATGTTGTGGTTTGTCTTCACAAATAAGTTTAAGCATTGCTACTAATTTTTAATTGCTGGAATTTGTATTTTTTTTCCCCTTGCTCTTTCTATAGCTTACTTTTTCTCGCTTTTGTATGGCATGTTTTTATTCCTTCAAAGATGCTCAGTTCCTTGTAACAATGACAAACTGTATAATTTCAGATTTTGCTTGACCTCTGCCTCTCATCCACACATACCCAGCATAAATGTTTTTTCAGTACCTCATTTAAAGTTTAGCTCGTTGCATTCCAGATTTTCTCTTTGAGCTTTTCTCTTCCGGCTTTTGTCTTTCTCATGGTAACTTGGAGTATCACAGATATCTGGTCCATGTCCAGCTGATAATTAGTAAGTGCCTCAGTGTTCAGCCTGCCGTTCCAGTCTCTGGATATAATTTGAATTTTTTTTCTGACAGGTGGGTTGCTAAAATTCTCTTCCTTGCTCCTGCAGTGTTATCTAGAGAAGAGTATAAAAGTGTTGCTCCTTTACAGGCTTATTAACTTTTAAGCTGTCTTTCTTTTCATAAAACCATTCTGTTTCCTAAAAATACATCAGGAAAAAAAGGCTAAATGCTGCTCACTTCTCAGTTTATTTCCAGGCCATATGCATGAGGCAAAGGCACTCCATTTGCCTTTTGTAGACTTCGCTTTGGAAGTAACACTTTTGCTTTACATTTTGTCTTTGTTTCACCACTGTTTACTGCAGCATTAGATGACGTGTTCGATTTGTCTTCCCATCAAAATTTTAAATCTGGTCTAGTTATGCTTTGCAGATTGGCAAATGTCCATTGTTTTTAACATTCAATTTGGATTTTTCAAGAGTCTGTAGGATTTGCAGGAAAGCAGGAAACACTTTCTCTGTTCTTATTTGGCCTGCTCCCTCTTGTATCAGCATCTCTCTGCTTGTGTAGTGTGACCATTAGGCTGTCGTGACATCTGCTGAAGATAGTGTTGATTTACGGCAGATGATTACTTTAGGGATAATTTTTCAGACAAATGGATTGGCATTGCAAATGATTGATGCTAGAGAACCTGCAGGTATTAAAAAAAAAATTGCTTTAATTATTTGTAATAGACATTCAGGATACCATTCACCAGCTGCCTTAATAGGCTCAGAAAGACTTCACTAGGTTGACAGACAGCAGGGAATTATTTCACAGGACCGTAAACCAGCCATTCCTTGGGAAAATATGCAAAATTAATATCTTTCTCCCAAACCTCTTGGGTATAATCAGATTGTCATACTGAAAGATAAAATGAAATTTTCCCTGGATGGCAAAAAAATTCATACCAGATGCTCTTTGTCCCTGTTGAGCAACTAACCTGGACAGAAAAAAACTGACATTTAAAACTAATAAAAATCTTTACAGTCTCCTATACAATATGTTTGTCTGAATGGGGGAGACCAGCAGGTTCAAAGTGTTATCTTCTTCCAGAGCCTTTTTGGCTCGTGTCATTTTCTACTAGTGAAATATGCAAAGGCTCATTTACACTGGGTTTGGATGATTTCCATCAGGTCATTTTTAACCATGATTTTGGTTTCTCACTTATTTTCTGGCCTCAGTGGAATTTCACCAGGTTATATTGGTTGAAGATCATGCCCTTGTGGTTTGACAGGATTTTGTTCATGAATCTTGGCCAACTGATGCTTTGAAATTAAGCTCTAAGTTAAAAGAGATCCCAGGACCTCGAATGGTGTGACCACTGCAGCTGAATGAGCTCCCTTTTCCTCTACTGGTGAATCAGCAGGTGCTGCACAAGGCTGTGCTCTGCTTCTTAAGTACTGGCATAAACCCTGCCACATTGTTTTCCTCTGGATACGTTCTAATTTTCCCCTTAAAGGTAAGTTTCTGTATTCTGTATTGTTTATGTGGTGGGTTGACTCTGGCTGGACACCAGATGTCCACCAAAGCCACTGTATCACTCCCCTTCTCAGCTGGACAGGGGAAAGAAAATGCAATGAAAGGCTCATGGGTCAAGATAAGGGCAGGGAGAGATCATTCACCAATTACCGTCACAGGCAAAACAGACTCGACTTGGGGAAATTAATTTATTACCAATCAAATCAGAGTAGGGTAATGAGAAATAAAACCCAAATATTAAAATACCTTTCCCCCACCCCTCCTTCTTCCCAGGCTTAACTTCACTACCAATTTCTCTACATCCTCCCCATGAGCGAGCAGTGCGGGGGACAGGGAATGGGGGTTGTGGTCAGTTCATCACATGTCTCTGCTGCTCCTTCCTCCTCAGGGGGAGGACTCCTCACACTTCACCTGCTCCAGTGTGGGGTCCCTTCCATGGGAGACAGTCTTCCACCAACTTCTTCAATGTGAGTCCTTCCCATGGGCTACAGTTCTTCACGAACTGCTCCAGTGTGGGTCCCTTCCATGGCGTGCAGTCCTTCAGTAATAGATTGCTCCAGTGTGGGTCCCCCATGGGGTCACAAGTCCTGCCAGCAGATCTGTTCCAGCATGGGCTTTTCTCTCCATGGGTCCACAGGTCCTGCCAGGAGCCTACTCCAGTGCGAGCTTCCCACAGGGTCACAGCCTCCTTCGGGCATCCACCTGCTCCAGGGTGGGGTCCTCCATGGGCTGCAGGTAGATATCTGCTCAACTGTTACCCTCCATGGGCCTCAGGGGGACAGCCTGCCTGACCATGGTCTTTGCCACGGGGTGCAGGGGAATCTCTGCTCTGGCACCTGGAGCACCTCCTCGCCCTCCTTCTTCACTGACCTTGGTGTCTTCAGAGTTGTTGCTCTCAAATATTCTCACTCCTCTCTTCAGCTGCAGTTGCCCAGGTTCCCCACCCCTGCCCCCCCCAGCCCCTTCATAAATATGTTTTCACAGAGATACTACCACCACTGCTGATGAGCTCGGCATTGGCCAGTAGTGGGGCTGTCTTGGGGCTGGCTGGCATTGGCTCTATAGGACATATGGGAAGCTTCTAGCAGCTTCTCACAGAAGCCACCCCTTTGCTCCCCCCACTACCAAAGCCTTGCTGTGCAAACTGAATACACGTTATTACCCCTAAACTCATCTCTAACCTTTTCCAAAGGCAGTTCCTTGCACTTGCATCAGCTTTTACCAGGGGGGTACAGGTTGCTGTGAATACATGGGGCACTGGTGCATGCTCTGACACCTGAAGAGCCTGCATGGGAAGAAACACACAGAGAAACTCACATTCCCCCTGCATATGGTCCCCCATTTGAGGAGCCATGAGGTGCTTCTCCCTGGGGGTGGTTAAGAGTGGTCAAGCACTGTGGCAGGCGCCAAGCTCTGGGATCCACATTGCTGGAGATATGGTCAAAACTCAGCAGGAGAAGGCCACGAGCAACCTGGTCCAGATTTGCACTTGGCCCTGCTCTCAGCAGGAGGCTACTTTAGATGCCACCAGAAGTCCATTCCAGCCTCTTTCTCCTTCCCCCTATCCCTTCCTCTCTCCCTTTGTCTTTCTCCCTAACTTTTTCTCTGTTTCTTTCTTAATGGAAACAAAACCTGGCATTTTTCCCCCAGATGCTGAAAAAATAATTAATGGGCAAAATCGGCATTTATTAAGGTCAGCCGTCAAAAGTGTTGACTAACTACAGCAGGACTGGACCCCGCCTGCTCCTGAGTTTTAAATAATAAACTAACTCATTGGCAAAAGATAGCTGAAGTTTGAGTTGTTTTTTGCATCTGAAGTCACGCTTGTGACATTGTACTTCATGTTTATGAGAAAGCAGTGTTTTGGTACTGATGTGTAATTGGTAAAGGACAGACGGTATAATTAATCCATGAAAAGGACATAAAAACGCAGCCAAAGGACATTATTTATAGGTCACCCCTCATTTGTAAAAAAGGTTATTTTCAAGCAGAGACGTTGAAAGACGAAATCCAATCATCCTACCAATAAATCTTTGCCTTAAAAGCTTTCTATCTGATATTTGTGAATCTGCATTTTGTCCTTTAGGTCTGAAATACAGTTTTTTTCCCTAGTCAGCCTGTTAGCTTGAGTTCTGAACAATCTACTTGACGAATTTTAATTATTTTTTCTGAGATGTTTTTAGTGCTGGCCCTCAATGACTAGGTCATTTTATATAGGGAAGTACTGGATTTTTTTGGATTTCAGAAAACAAATTCAGCACCTATCTAGCCAACTCTTAGAATATTTTTCACACAGGTTATATACAATTTTCCCCTAGAGGAAATATAGCAGGTGACTTTATTACATCAATTCTTGATTTAATAACACCTAGACTCATTTTTTAAAAATAAGACTAATAATTCCTTGGGAAGTTGTACTGCCTCAGGTAAATTCATTAGATGGTCCTAGACAGGCTTTCATTTCTCAAAAGCCTCAAACTTTATTTTCTTTAATACTCTAATAAAAGGAAAGATATATTCCAAAGCAGTTTTGTAACAGACTAACAATTATTAAATACAATTTAAGAGAAGAAATGCACCCTGATCAGTCTGGTGATTATTTTTAAGGCATTCTAAAAAATTTCATTTTAAGTAAATACCAAGGAAAGCCGGTCAGTGTTTGTAGGTGTAGAATGGTTATTCCCTTTGACAAACAGATTAATGGTGATTCAATTTGAGGGTGCCTCTCTCTTCATTTTAAAGATAGTGGCTGTGCATTTCAGATACTAAGTAATACATACATTTAATAGACAATTCATGAAAATAAAGCCCTGTGCCTGAGAAGAAATGCCGTGAGAAAAGTCTGTGTAGCTGTTGCTGGCCATGGGAGTACAAATAGATTCACCTTTTATTGGAAAGTGGTTGGAATCAAATTAACCTCTCCTGTCGTGGAGAGCAAGCCTAAGTGCATCCGCCTGTCAGATGTTCCAAGGTGCCATTTCCTAGCAACTAGAAAATGCTAATTCATGACTTTGATTAAATTGTCTGGGCTAGGCCAGACCTCAAAACTGCCTTTTTATGCTTTGGATTTATTTCTCTATTAAGATGCAAAGGAAGGAGGTTATTGCTGCAGTTCACATGGCAAAACAGTGTGGAGCATCATTAAAGTGGAATACAAGGAGGAAGAAGAAGATGCAAAAGCATTGACAGCCAGATGAAAATGTAATGGTGAAAGGGATGTTAGTGATAGGATCAGTTTCTTGAAGAATTTGTGGTTTTACAATATAAGACAATGCGTAATATAAATCTTGAGTACACTAATTTCTCTAAAAGTGTGAAGTAAGAAGCACCTTCCTAAACACACTAATATATAAAATACAAAATAAATACTGTAAAATTAGCCATCAGCATCCCCTAAACATGTAAATTAAAAGCACCAAGCTGCACTAAAAATGTCAAAATATTAAATATTCAATTCACTGGCTGTGACCACAACACACTCTTCTTGAAAAGGCTCTCTAAAACTGCCTTATGGCTCCATTGCTGTTCCACATGGTGTGTTTTTTCCAGACTGAAACAGCCTATTTCAGATATTGGCGTGGCACCAGTCAAGGCAGCGCCACATTCTCATCTCTGGGTTGAAACCCAAGTCACCCTGTGGTGGGGCAGAAAGGAAGGTCCATGAGGGATGGCAATGGTGGGGAAGGTCTTGCAGGATTCAACAGGATGCTGGGGGTTGAACTGTTAACACATATTGCTTTTCAAATGTGACTGTATAAAGCACTGATGAAGCTTACATGTTGGACATTTCAAGATTCAGTGAGGTCAATCTTTCAACGAGGTTGTCTGCATTACACCAGGAATTGAAGGTGACCATCGATAAGAAAATACATCTTGTTTCTAAGAGTAGCCTCCCTCTTGCTGCCTCTTCCGTCAGGGAAGTAACTATTTGCTATTGACATTAAAATAACTTAGCTGTAGTTCTGAGCTCTGACTGCAGCTATGAGTTAGAGATCACGAGAAAGGATCGTGAATATCAAGTACCAGCAGTAGGAGCAGATAATCTCAAGAAACTAAGATCCTGTTTACATGCAAGTGTCTCTGATGATAACAGATTTTAAAAAAGGAAAGCATTTCTTCCTCTCAGCAATTATGACGTTGGCAAAAGAGAAGTATTTCCACGAGGCTTTGGTAGGCTTTCATGGCTGTATTCTCTGGTGTGTGCAGATGCTTTCATTAACAATAAAGGAAATTACACAGTTGCAAGGCGGGGTGGGGGTGGGGAGGGAAGCCTCTGTTCTACAAAGAAATGTAGTATTTGTCCCCTCCAGCCATCTTTTGAAATGTTCTTTGCTTTGAAATTGTGTACATATCAGAGTCTGTTAGGTACACAAAAATAAATCAATCAAGGTTTTCTTAGATAAAAACTTGGGTCAGTGACTTGGCAGAATTCAAGTATTGTTTTCCCTCAATGTGGGTAATGGATTCAGAAGGGTTGTTTTTTAATTTTAAGCACTTGGTAATTTCAATCTTAAGATGCTGATAAGTAATTTAAATAATGCATCATCTTTAGCAGAAATAATTATTCTGCTTCATCTTCATTTACGTTCTAGCTGATCAGTCAATGTCTTAGCACTACAGCAAATTCATACTAACATCCTCTTGGGACTAGTTTCTTTCTTTGGCTGGAGTCTCAGCATTCAGGGTAGCTCCTTTTCCTGGGAGATCCTGAGCAAGGTTGAGCAGTGCAATGTGTAAAGCCTCATGAGGATTTCTTACATTGCTGTAAGTACGTGGTTTTATATATATATATATATATATGGTTACTTGGAGAGATAATGAGTCTGGTTATTTATCAGTGCACATCTAATTAATTGCCAAGTGTACAGAATGTTTTTTATGGCTGATTTTAGTTTGGTAGAAGAGTGAAAGGTAGAAATAAATACAATGAATATGGCAAAGATGCTTAACATTTAGGGGTTATTGTACATTCAGGTACTTTAGGATTACAGTACTCTTAGAAACTGAAAATCCTTATTCTACCAGAAGTGAATATCTTAAATCATGAAGTAGTCTGGCACAAACACGGAACATTAAATCTGTAGTGAGTTTACTTCCCTGAGGCATCTCAACTGGCAGTAGATAGATATAATCTCTGTTGAGGGGAGTAGAAAACAAGATAATTATGTGAAAATTAGCAAGATAGCATTAATGTAAATAAAATAAGCATAACCCTGTGCTGAAGTACCAAAGGAATTTCAAACAGGTAGTACATGAGTATGAGTACTCACCAGCAGAAAATCAGGCAGTTGCAAGCCAAATTATATGGTCTCAAACTCCTCTTCCTGCACTTCCTTCTTTTCTTAACTTTGAATCTTATTCTCTTCTCTCTCGACCCTCACTGGAATTTTTGTTTTGGTCTCTTACTAGACCAAATTTGACTTTTGTAAGCCTTGCACCCATACATGTCACTGGTCATTTTCTTACTTGCCTGTAAACAAGAGAAATGTGCAACTTTGGCTTCACTGAAGCTTTGTCAACTTACATTTCTTGTCTGAATGTGAAGCAGAATATTGCCACACAGTGAACTTCTTTTTTTCTGTACTTGCTTAACAACCTTACTTGGTTTCACAGTTTTGGAGCCTGCTTAATCCCTGAAGCATTATTTTTCCTGTCCACATACCACAGAATCACAGAATGCTTCGGGTTGGAAGGTATCTCTGGAGACCGACTTCTCTGCTCAAAGCAGGGTCAGTTAGAATAGGTTGCTCAAGGCTATGTCCAACTGGGTTTAGAATACCTCCAAGGATGGAGACTCCACAGACTCTCAGGACAACCTGTACCAGTGCTTAGTCACAAGAAAAGAAGTTTATTCTTATGTTTAATTAGAATTTTCTGTATTTCAATTCATGTCAGCTGTCTCTTGGTGCTTTTGTGGGATACTGCTGAGAAGAGTCTGGCTCTGTCTTCTTTACCTCCCCATCAGGTATTTGTACACATTGATAAGATCCTCTTGAGCCTTTTCTCCAGGCTGAAGAGCCCCAGCTCTCTCAGCCTTTCCTCATATGTAAACTGCTCCAGTCCTTTAATCATCTTCACAGCCTTTCACTGGGTTCACAACAGTAAGTCCATGTCTCTCTTGTACTGGGGAGCACAGAACTGGATCCAGCACTTTAGATGTGTCTCACCAGTGCTGAGTAGAGAGGAACAACCACCTCCCTCGACCTGCTGGCAACACTCCTCCTAATGCAGTGCAGGATGACACTGGCCTTCCTTGCTGCAAAAGCATGTTGTTAGCTCACGTGGTCTGCCTTGTTGTCTATTGAGACCCCCAGGTCCTTTTTTGCAGAGGTGCTTTCCAGCTGGTTGACCCGCAGCCTATACTGGTGCCTGGGCTTATTTCTCCCCAGGGAAAGGACTTGGTATTTCCCTTTGTTAAACTTCCCAAGATTCCTGTTTGTCCATTTTTCCATCCTGTTGAAGTCCTTCTGAATGGCAGCACAACCATCTGGTGTAGCAGTAACTCCTCCCAATTATATATTGTCTGCAAGTTTGCTGAGGATGAACCTCTGTCCCATTATGTAGGTCATTAATGAAGTGGTTGAACAGTACTGGCTCCAGTATTGAGCCCTGGGATACACCACTAGTGATTGGCCTCCAGCTAGACTTCATGCTGTTGATCACAACCTTCTAAGCCCAGCAGTTCAGCCAGTTTTTGGTCCACCTCACTCTTTACCTATCTAACCCATACTTCATCAGTTTCTCTGTGAGCATGTTATGGGAGACAGTGTCGAAAGCCTTACCTAAAGCCAAGATAAACAATATCCACTGCTCTCCCCTCATCTACCCAGCCAATCACAGAAGGATATTAGGTTGGTCAGGTATGATCTCCCCTTTGTAAATCCATGCTGATTACTCCCAAAAACCTTCTTGTCCTTCATATGTTTGGAAATGTCTTTCAGAATTATTTGGTCTACCAATTTCCTAAAGGCTGAGGTAAAGCTGACCAGCCTGTAGATCCTTGGATCATCCTCCTTGCCCTTGAAAAAAGGATTGATATTGTTTTCTTCTAGTCCTTAGGAGCCTGCCTTTGTCACCATGACCTTTCAAACACTGTAGACAATGGCCTCACCATAATGTCGATCAGCTGCCTCAGCACTCATGCTGCATCTCATCAGATCCAATGTACTTGCATATGTCCAGTTTGCTTAAGTGTTCCCTAAGCTGATCCTCTTCCACTGAGGATAAGTCTACCTTGCTTTGGACTTTTCCACTAGTCTCAGGAGCCTGGGATTCCTGAAGGCTGGTCTTACTAATGAAGACCAAGACGAAAAGACATTGAGGCTATGGTCCATTTTTTCCAGGTCCCTGCCCCATTCAGCAGCAAACCCACATTTTCTGTAGTCTTCCTTTTGCTGGTGACATACCTATAGGAGCCTTTGTTGTTGTCCTTCACATTCCTCACTGGATTTTGCTCCAGATGGACTTTGGCTTTCCTTACCGGGTTTAAATCAGCTTCAACCATTGTTCATTGTGGGCTCAAGCTTATCTTGAGCTTTGCTTTTGCTTTAGCACTTTCACAGTTGTTGTCATAATTAAAGATTTAAAAGGTAGTTACTTTAATTCACTTCACACTGCTGCTTGGCTAATGAAATAAACTGCATACAGTATTTCAAGGTGTGCGCTTACTGAACTCCTCTGAATGCTGATTCTCTTCCAACTCATGACTATTTTATAACTGATAATGCTGGTATCTGAACCATGGGAAAACACCAGGGGCTTAACTGTGCTTTGTGAGCACTCAGAACTCTTATGTGTTCATCATGGTCTGAGCAATGTGCTCCTTTTATCACTGTATAATGGCACCAAAACAATCCTGGCTTTTCTTTTTGTTTTGTTACAAAATAATTTTATGTCACACATTCCATTTTTACTTTACATTAACCTTGAATCCTCTATGCATGTGGGCATATTAATTGCACAGGGAACTGAATAAAATGATCCAGTGCATTGCCCAATGGAGACAGCTGAGGATATTATCTTGGATTGCTGCTGAAAGAGAGGAGACATGCCCCTCTTCCTTTTTTTTTCTGCCTTAAGGTGTAGATTTTCTGGTTAAATGTGGAATCCTGCAGGTGGAAGAGCCAAATGGCATTGCAACAGGGGATGCATAACGCAAACTGTAGAGCTTTTGCATGTTCTGCCCACTTCCATGTGAAGCTGAGGAAAATCATAAATCTTGAAGAAAAAAATAAACATGTGTTCAGGGCTCCTTACGGAATATAGTGTGCATAGGCTTGTTCATTTTGACTCTGAATGTAGCAGATTTTACCACTCTTGCTCATGCAGAGTAGCTCTTATAGGAGTAGGACCCTTTATTTCAAATAGGCTCTCTGTGTGTGTGCACTTCTGATCAGAGGAAAATACACAGAATACTACTAGTCAGTTTACCTTGAGAAGGGAGCTTCACATGACAGTTAAAGACAAGCTGCATTTGCTTCACCAAAAAGTTTAAAAGCTATTATACAGTGAGGAGTTCTATGATGCTTTGGGAATGGGAACTGCATGCGGAATACCCTTGAATGTTGGCCAGAAATCTGGCCTTCCCTGCCCATGCTCCATAAATACCATTGTCTTTTTCTTAGCAGATCATGGGAGATTAGAGACTGGCAGATGGGGATGAAGAAGCCAGATCTGCTGCTGCAAAACTAGGTTACCTATGTAAGATTTTAGGATTTTTATTATCTGAACAGACAGCAGGTTTGAGTATCCGGGGCGCCCTGGTTTGAGGTAAAACAGAACCAATTTTCTTTTCAGTAATTTTACTTTTCAGTTAAGCCTCTTCTAACTAGCTGAACTCTCTGACGTTAATGGCATAGTTTTCAGATGGTAGTCAGCTTCCAGAGTGATAAGACCTGATGTTTATAATTAATACCAAGGAATGGTATGCAGAGAGAGGCTCCTGCTTATACTTACTGCTATAACAACCAAGGCCAGCCAACTTTGTTGTGTGCTCCATTGGAGGGTCGGAAGCAGAAAAGCATAGAAGGGTGGCATACCTGTGGGGAGGAGTGGCCAGGACAGGTGACCCAAAACTGACCAATGGGGTATTCCATCCCATCTGCATCATGCTCAGTATAAAAGCTGAGGGATCAAAGTGGTCAGCCTCTTTCTTCAATGGCTGGCATCTGAGGAGGGCTCTGTCTGTTTGTCTGCCTTGGATCCCAATCTGTGTGGTTCTGAATACAGATCCAGAATCCAGTTCCCATCTGTCGCTGAGTCCAGTGTGGGACCTTCCCAGTGCCTGCTGGTAACGTGATTGTCAGCCTGGGAGCTTGATCATCAGCCTGGGAGCTTGATACTGCTTTTGTATATATTGTATGTATTTCATTATTTTCTTATTGATATTATTATCTTTTCTTTTATTATTTTATTATTAACATTTCATTAAAGTAGTTTAGTTTATTTTAAACTCATAAGTCTCTTTCTCTCTCATCCTTCCCTCCCTGAAGGGAGAGGATGGGGAGAACATCTGTTGTTTGTTTCAGTGGCCATGACAAGGGGTAAGTAAATTGGCCGTATTTCTGCCTCTTTCTCTGTGCAGTAGTGTAAATAACCATCTCATCCCAAGCCTGAGTGGAAAGTGGTGTGCGAGGGCCAAGAGAACCCAAAGAAACATTCACCATTTGCAAGGGATGGAAGTGATGAGCAGGGCTCATCCATGACAGTGGTATCAGCTGTTCTCAGGTGATGGTGGAGGTATTACTTTAATTTCAGGCCTCTTTTTTGTTTAAATATGCACAAACCATCTGAAAAATTTGCATATGTGGCCAGAATTTCTGATGAATGTTAGAAGCACAAATTGCAATTTCAACTAGAGAGGAAATTCCAGCTTTGCATATCTCCAGAAGTTACTGTATGGTGACTTTTCCCATATGTATCGAGGCACATTTACAAACCCCATCTCCAAGGCAGCAGCAGTTTTGAATAGGACAGAGCTATGGTGACCTGTGACACAAAAAAAAAGTACTGGATCTCCAGGGGTAGGCTCAGGATATCTCATGGATGAACATCACCTTGAAAGCATGTGCAGGTAGAAGCAATACAGTTCAAAAGATACAAAGCCACAGGGTTCATAGAGTACTTCAGCCTTGTGTCTTCTGTGAAGGAAGTTTGCTGCTGAAGTAAAGAGAAGAAGCTGAAGTTTTCATCATTGTGCTTCTCTCCCAGATACCAGACCACCCAAACCAAGTTCAGGGTGAAGATTTTCCTTAATGCATGAGCAATTATCGACATACTCACACACCACCAACGTTCTGTGTTTAACTTTGTATCCTGATTACAGATGAAGACTCAGTTTTCTTTAGTTCATGCATTTCTGGTGAATTTCTGAGTACCTCTGGGATTCTAAAATTTACATTCAGCTCCTGCTGAAGTTCTGTGATACTGGGTAAGAGTGAAATTCAACAAAAGCACAAAACATTGGAAACAGTGGAAGACAGTTTAATGAGACTCGCTGGCACTGCCATCAAGATTAAAGTTTCGTAGCAGTGATGGTTGGCATGATCAATCTCTAAATTCATTTTAATCCCAAGCCTCTCCAACCTTGACATAAATCTTAACAAATAATTCTGTATTTTCAGAATAATTCTCAGAGCACATAGAATCACCTACTTAAAATTCAATACAGCTACAAAATACTTATATTTATTAGTCCCATAACTAATCCAGTTTATATTAAAATCTGAAACAACAGTTCACTCTCTGGATATTTTCCAATTTTTTTCATTTTAGTATTGAACAAAACTAGGCTTGCAAAAGCCAAACAAAATAGCAATGATTTTTCTTCACATGTGAAACAAACATTAATAAGTTAGGAAATCCAGAGGAGTTTAAAGTTCTGTGAGCTTCACAAGCACTTGGCAAATTTGCAAGACACCTGGAGCCTCATGATAGTTTTTATTTCATAAATGAAATAAAAGGAACCAGATCTTTGAAAATGAAATCAGTGGAGCTGTGTGGATGACTGCTTGCTGATATATTTTCAAGGAGGATTCAGTGAAATGGTTTTTTCAATGTGTAAAGATTGAGTTATGCAAAGAGTTGAGAAACCCATATGTATTCTTTAGTCTGCTACAGTTTTTCTACTCAGAAAAAATAAAGCAACCCAAATGATTGACCTGGCATAAAAAAATTGAGTGGTAGTCTGAATGCACTGGACATCACCGTGCTGTTGTTGAAATACTACTTCAAGGTTAGCTCATTCAGCTTGGACACAGGGAGATGGCTTTTTCCCTCTGAGGCTGGAAGTATCCTGCGCATAGAAAATGCAGCTGCAGACAGATGCCCACGCTGCAAGGAGCTGTGACAGCTGAGGACCTCCGTACCTCTCTGCCATGCCTCCATGCACTCCATGTGTTGCCTGAGGCTGTGGTGGTCTGAGTCCTCCCTGTTGTACTTCGGGCAGCCAGAAGGGTTGACACACACAGCTGTGGAAATGGTGTCTGTCCTTCGCAGGGTTTCCAGCAAACGCTTGCTGATCTCTCTCCATCACACATCCTGTCCAAGGTCAACAGTTTCCCCCACATCTCTCCTGAGAAGCCAGACCTGTTCTGGATGCTTGTCCTTGCAAAGACCCTCCAAACCACTCCAAGGGCCTGGAGACCATCCCACCCATACCCTCAGAGGGCTGGTTGCTGGAATTCGAGGCCAGCTTAGTGGTTGCGGTGGTGAGGGCAGCCCATGTCCCACTGGTGATGTGAGGAGAAGGTCCCTGAAGCACTGTGGGGGGACCGCCACCAGGGCCCATAGGAATTGCTTCTGCATGAGCATTTGCCATTTGGCCCCCGTCAGACCTACAGCTCCTGCTGCATCACAGCATCCAGCCATGGTCCTTTCTGAGCAGGACCTCTGGGTCCATGTCACAGCCCAGACTTGGCCCATTCCCATTCCAAAGGACGTGCCCAATGCCCAGGGCTGGGGCTGACCCAGTGCCCCCCCAGCCACCCCGCTCCTGGCTGGGGCAGTGGGATGGGCCATGGCTGTCATGTCCTGCCCTGATGGACACAGGGACCTTCCAAATCTCCCGGCCCACAGGGAGCCCTGGGCTCCTGCAGTGGCCGGGTAAGGTTTAGGACTCATCTTGAGGGCATAGCTTTCCTAATGAGCTAATAGAGGGAGTGGTCAAAGTCCCAAGTACGAGTTTGAGCTAATGCTGCCATATACACATACCCCAAATATTCCTGGTGGTTTAGCTGTTTGTAATGAGAGAACTGATGTATAGCATGGTGAGAACTAGAGTGAGAAAGCCCTTATATACCCCATATAACATGCTGGTATATCCTACTGTCAACCTCAAGACAAGAAGCTGTTTTATTTTGCAAAACAACCTCCCATAGAGAGGAGATATGAGTCCCTAAGTTAGGAGTATGAACCAAGATCATTGGGGACATCCAGGATCACACTGCCATACTACTGTACTTCTTACTGTGAGGATGAAGCTAGTGAGAATACAAAGCAATGTTAAAAAACAAGGCATAAATCTGCCTTGTGGACTACCTTCGTAGTTGTACAGGTCGGAATCGGTCCAGTCTCTTCGTGCCACCTAGAGATGGCCACCTAAAGCCTGCTCTGGGTTGCTTGAGGTGCTAGTAAAAAGGCATTTTCTGCTCCTGTTTTTTTCATGGCACAATGCCAACAACAAAGATAGAAACTACGAAATAAACAATAAAGGTGACACTAAAGGAGCTCTCTGAAGTGGAACAAGCCCAAGGGATGTCTGCAACAAGCTGAGATTCCACTTATATTGGCAGTGAGATTAAAAATGTCAATACTTTTGTAAAGATTCCCCTTGCATGGGTAATTAATTCCTGGGAAGCTCACTTATGCAAATGGCATATGTTCTGCCATCTTTGATTGCAGCCTTAATTACTGGTCAGCCATGGAATTTCCTGGAATTACATCCACTCTGAATAAAAATTTGCTGCTGGGCACCGTAGCAGTGCAAAGGATAAACTGCCAAAATCAAGGTAGTAGGATCGTTCTCTCCTCTTTCTGTATTTAGTGAAAAAACCCAGTCATATCTGGGAGATATTTACTAAAAAGGGAAGCACTGTGACAAGAATTGCAAATCAAGCCTATGGCTGAATTGGCATTGAAGTTACCTAAGCAAGATTTCTCCTAAGGCTAATGGCTGTGAAGTCCTGAGTCACAGAACTACTGCTACTCCCACTGCTGGGAAACACTTGCTGGGAGCAAAGAAGCGAATATTGTTAGAACAGCTGCTGCTTATGCTTTGCTAACAGAGCAGGAAAAAAAATCTGCTGTGCCAGTTGCTCTTTTGTCTTCCCTGCACTCCTGAAATGCCTTATCATGTTATGGTGTATAGGACAATTTCACTTTCAATGGTACCTGCATATCTCTAACTGTGATTGGCAAGGAAGTCCATTCAACAGGGTGCAAAGAAGAGAATTTGACCATCTGTTTACTATGAAGTCCCAAGGAAACATGAATATCTCCAGGGTTGTTTAGTATAAGAGCAGCATAATGTGCCAGGTTGAGCACCTTTTGAAGCCTTTCAACACCGTGAACAAAGCAGTCGTTTTCTAAGGGTGGCATATTACCAGAGTTGTGTTTCTTCATCTCTATTTAAGTGATCACAGTATTTTTTGGGAAACACCAGTGAATAGGTACATATCTTCTGTCTGGTTACTCTTTTACATGTATTAGGACTTCCCTGAATGCAGTCCTAACTGTTGGGCTCTCTGACTGGATGACTCTGGGCTGGGCTGAGCTTATGACATGGCTTTCCTGGTGAGAAGCTGTTTCCAGGGAGGCAGCAGTCTTCATGGGTCACTGCAAGCAAGAAAATTAACACCACAAAAACTTATAATCAGTTGCTTACATACGGAAAGTATGTTGCTACTCCTATTTAAACAACAGTTGTGCAACCAAGTTGGAGGTTAAAGACAGAGCTGACTAGCTGACAGGTTCATGAGAAAACGTCCTTCCAAATATTTTCATCTGAAAGAGCAGGTTTTCCTCATGAGAGATATTTTAAATGTGGGAAAGTGTCTTCCCCCCCCATATTTTTACTATTTTCTAGATTTTCCAGTTAGGAAACACACAGTTTGTGGCAACGGGGAGAATCTCCCCTTTTACTTACAAAACAAACTTATGCACTTTTTTTTAGATTTATGGATTTGCCATCTACAAATGAAGCTGCTCCTTCATGAATGCTTCTTGACTGCATAACTGGAAATTGCCCAGTTGTCTGGATCTCATTTTGTTTGGGAGGTTGTTTGAATGTGTTTGGCAACTGGATCTTTTGCAGCCGTTGGCTCTAACTGCGTTCTGTGCTTAACATACATACAGGGGAAGAATATTTAATCCCAGCTGACTGTGGCACTTAAAAAATTTCTTCAGGCATTAGTTAATATTGTGTGAGCCCATATGTAAACTAGAAAATAACACTGCCAAAATGTATGCCAGGATTTTGGCTCTTACCTATGTTCTCATCCCATGTGATTGTGTTTGACAATTGCCTAGTGAATCAAATAAAGGCAACCTGGAAAAAAAAGCAAAAGCAAAACCCCTGAGTTAGAGTCAGCTTGTCTTTTTCTACCTGTACTTAAGGCAAATGTGAGAGTAACTCATTTGAACTGGAGACAGTGTTTTGGTTGACATGCTTAAGGTTTTTTTTCTTCAGTTTTTGTGAACAAGTGCTGATTCACTTAAAAGGAATATTTTATGTTCTCAAAATGTTTACCTCAATATGCAGAAGAGTACTGTGGTGATATTCTTTTAAAAACTGCTGTGATATGAGTTTTTAATGCATTACAGTTAAATTCTGCTGATGGGCCAGATTTTTATCTTATATAATAAGATAAATCTATATAATAGATGCTTAGAAAATACAATGGCAACTTTAAATCTTGATTCCTCAGTCCCTGACTGCTTGAAATGGGGCCATGTTTAAATGAGGAAGACTATTTTCACACACTGAAAGTGTTACAGAGTGGATCAAGTGGAAGTGGGGTCTCGGACAAAGCTGGGAGCGCTAGCTTCTGGAAAGGACATGTAGTGGAGCTGGCACTAGGTTTAACTGTTCCTTGGTGTGTGTAGGATTCTTCATTCTCCTTCCTGTTTTGCTTCTTTTCTATATCATCTCACATGGTTTGCAGCCCATTGCAATATGCTATCGGGACAAGTGCTGTCATTCCTGGAGCCACATGGTTCTGTATAAGCCCTGCTCCCACCAGCTGAGGAGATTTATGAATTTTCTTCTGCAGGAAAGGCTTGGGAGAAATTTTGAATTAGACTGTAAACCCTTTAAATGATTGAGCAAGCTGTGCCGTGAAAGCTAAGAATGTCATGTACGTTCAGGTCATGGACTGAATGTCTACTTTTGTATCAAAAACTTTATTGCTTGTTGAAAGTAAGGTTCCTCTCATCCAAACTGAGTGCAGTGAGTGAATGATGCGGTTGTAGAAGAAAAAGTGATGGCTCGAGGGATTTTTCTTATTTCCTGATAGAGTAGAAGTTGTTGTTGGTAGATTCACACACATTGCAATTTCTTTTTAGTTTTTTGAAGTGTCAGAGAAGTAGTGCACCACTTAGGAAGCTGTTGTCCAGGAAAACATCTCTGGAGCAATTTGTGAGCAATTTGTAAGCAATTGTATGTATGTGATTAAATGGTATTGATCATGCTTGTATTCTAAGTACAAGCAGAAGAGAAAAAGTAAAAGTCTGTATTAGCTGGGCTAGAGACGCAAAGGTGTTAAAGTGTTCAAAATGATGCGCAGTGCTACACACAGCTGTCTGTAGGGTGAATTTTGTGTGGTGCTTTTCACATTGACTGAAAAAACATAATTGTTATGGTAAAACATGTAGTATAACATTGTCCCAGACCATAAAGTTTCTTGGAAAAACAGTCTTGCAGAGCAGGGCATACATAGTTATACCCTAAAAAAGTAGGATATTTCCCCCACGGTTTCCTCACACTGAGCTTTAAAATCCTGTTCAGACAGATTTTCCTTCTGCTTGGGACTTTGTGCAAACTGCTCTGTGACTGGTTCTGAATCAAATTTCAGTAGGCTGACCTTTATTGCTATGGTTTTAAGCAAGACGAATAGCCACCATCCAAACACTACCTTTAGTTGTAAACTGTGCCTGTAAGCACTGAAGGGGAACCTTGGACTAACATTTTATTTGTGACAGAAACGTCAGACTATCACCCTCCCCTGCTAGCTTTCTGTTTTGAAAAGGAGGCTGAGATGGCTTCCTTGACTCCTTGCTTGGTTTTATGACGCAGCTCAGAGCATGTCCAGTCCTCCTAACCCTGCAGTATGTTGCCACCCACCCTTTTTCCTATGGCTCAAGTGATCCTTGGTATAAATATACCACACTGAGTGGACCTATGTAATTTTAAATTTGCTCATGGACATGTTTTTTTCCAGTCGTCTAGTCTCCCAAGTCCCACCTGCCTGTTTCTGACCACTTGCCAGCTTTGACTTCAGCTAGTCAAAAGTTTCTCAAGTTCTACTTCATAGAATCATAGAATCATAGAATGGTTTATGTCAGAAGGGACCTTAAAGATCATCTAGTTCCAACCCCCTTGCCATGGGCAACATGCCTCCTACTAGACCAGATTGCTCAAAGCCCCATCCAACCTGGCCTTGAACACTTCCAGGGATGGGGACCTCCACAGCTTCCCTGGGTGACGTGTTCCAGTGCCTCACCACCCTCATAATGAAAAATTTCTTCCTGATATCTAATTTAAATCTATCCTCTTCTAGTTTGAAGCCATTACCCTTTGTCCTGTCAAATCATCCTACTTGTGGCCTTCTATCAGGTTGTGTTGCCTAGCTGTATCTTGTTGCCCTTTTAAAAGTCTCTTAGTTTCATCCAATAGTAAAATGATTGTTATTTACTAGTGAGATACCAACCAGGCTCCTCTTGGTGGATCATGAATCTCAGTCTCAAGGGCACAGACACACACAGGCATGGGATCATCAGAGCAGATAGCGTCAGTGGGTCAGACGAGATAAGGCTCAGACTCCTTGTAAAACATTTATTTTATAGTATTTATAACGAGCTGAGATATCTCTGCATGGGAATGCTACGTATACATAGTTGAAATCCTATTATTAGCCTGAGCTGGGTAGAGAAAGATGACCAAAGCAAGAAGTTTTCTGTGACCTTAATGGTACAGAATGGGAAAATACTGTGTTCGAAACATTTTCTCGACACAATGAAGCTTCAGAAACAAAGGACTGATGATATGTAGCTGATACTGATCAGATTTAATTCATTTCTAGTGGGAGGACTGTTCAGTTAATTCACCACTTGTGTTCATTAGGATTTACTAAGGAAAAGCTATGTTTATCAATAGCCTGTGCTTTGAATAATGATCTTCGCTTTCAAAATTTATATGATAAAATACATCAATTGTTCATCAAATAAATCTAAATACTGTCTTAAAAAAAAGAAAGGTTGTGTGTGGCTAATGCCAGGTCAGTAACTCAATGCCCAATAAAAAATCCATATGTTCTCCTAAAATACAGAATTTAGAGGAACAGACAGAAATTTCTGGTTAAGTACACGTAACATAACATAAAATGAAAAGGAATTTGCCAAGCTCATGACAAAGTTTTTAATCATTATGTAAATTTATGAGAAAGAAAAGGAAATCTGGATTAATTAAAAAAAAGGATATACTGACTTAAGTTCAGAAGTCAGGGCAAATTTGGTATATCAGAAATGTAGAAGAATCTTGAACATCTGTGATATCTAACTCACCAGTTTCCTCTGCACTGAGTCTAGGGCATAAACACATCTCAGAAATCAGAGATGTTAGCTAGCTGTAACTGAAATAATTGTTATTGTATCAAAGACTGCAGATCTTTAAGCCTGAGACCTTTCTCTCTCCTAGAGTTAGTTTTCTGTAGAGTGAGATTCAGGATAAACTAGAAGGTTCTTCTTTAGTCTGTGATTAAAAAAAACCCACACCTAATGCTTTCTAAGATGATATATTTCAGAAGTAATGATTACCTGGACCCTTTGTGAATTTTTTTTTATTTTTTGAAATACCTTCTATCCTTAGGTTCTACGTAGCTCTAATTAATCTTTCTCTGTCAGCAATAGGAATTTATTCTTTCTGAACCTGATTATTTTTCGTTTTTATTTTCTCTCTCCTCCAAAGCTGTGAGAGCTAGAACCCAAATTAAGTATTTTTTCTTTGACAATAGGGATGTACTTTTGAGGGGATCATTCATTTTGCTGAACTACAATTATACTTAGTCTCAGCACACTTGGGTTCTTAAAAGAACCTGTCAGACTCAATCTTCTTTGAGATTTCTATTTTTCCCCTGTTCTTGTTCAGTTTTACTTTATCTTTCTCTAGGAAAAAACCCAACCTTAAAATGATAAGCTGAGATAGCTTCCTGTTAGGAATCTTCTAATGTTCTTGTTGCATGTTATTTGATTGTTAACATAACAGTTTTACCTTCATAATAAAACTTCTATTTTTATTTTATAGATTCTTTTTTCTTGAGAACCAGGAATTTGCACAGAGAGATAAGTACATTATCAGAGTCCATCAGTCATGATTACTTTTGGTAGTCTTATATGTTTTGGAAATTCTTTGAGTTTCAAAGTCTTAATATTTTGAAATCAGTGTTTCTTCTTATATTGAGTCACAGCAAAGTAGAGGACCTCAGCATATTTGTAATGTCTTTTCTTGTTGCTTCTCAGCCTATTGGTTACATCTTTCCTTGACTTTATCTCCGAGTCTTTATGAAAGTTCACAAGCTAGATTGCTTGTGTACTCATCAACAACTACTGAGTTATGAAATTCATATTTAGCTGCTTGTTCATTGTACTTAGGAAAAACAGGGAGTGTCTGAATTGTAAACACAATGATATTAGTGTTGCATTTGAAAATAGAAAGGTGATTGATCTCTATGGCAAAGAGGACAGAAGTTAATTTAAATTTCATATCTTCTTTCATCTACACTGTGATATTGGTTTATGTCTCTAAGAACAGTGTAATACAATGTTAGGCATTCTTTCAGACTAATACATGAAGAATTAGGAGAGTATTTAACAATGTGATAAAGTAAAATTAGTAAAAAAAAATTAGCTAAAATAATCTAGGATATCCCCAGTGATCCACTGAGTACTTCAGTTTTCTGTTGCTTTACTCTTGATTGCATTTTGGAAACGTATTGAGATAAAAAGAGCAAATAATCCGCATAAACTTATATGAAAGGCAAACTGTCTTTTATTCCCTATATTCTTTTATAGTCAGTTCAGCAAAATATTTGCTATGTTTATTATTTACTAAGAACAAAACCTACTGGCTAGTTGCTGGGATTAATCATATGTATAATCCATGATTTCTCAAAGATTTGTAATTCTAAGCTCTGATTCCACACTATTACAACTCAACAGAAGCTTTGACATTGCCTTCATGACAATGGGATGAAGCCCTGTGCATGCAAAGTAAACTAACATGAGACCTTCCCACAGTTACTTTCCAATATCCAAAAATGGAATACATCCCTCATATCACCGAAAGACAGAAGATGGATTATTCATTTAACAGTCTACTGAAAAACTGTGCAGATGAAATTTCAATGTCATTTTACCGAAAAAGCTTTCCTTTTCTCTCCTATGGTCATTATCAAATGGTGGCTGAAAAAAGAAGTGTAATTAGTTGAACTACTGACCCTGAACACCTAAAAATAATGAAGACAAGTAAATTATGTCTCTTTAGAAAGAAACAGACCTTTGAGTTCCCACGTACTTATTCCTATGGCAGATACGTATAGGAACCTGCATGTAAGTAAAATTGAAAGTTTTAGCAGTGGTAGCTCTGATGCCAAAACCTCAACTTTTTATTATTGCTTGGAAATGTTTTTTAAGTATATGGTTTTTAAACCATGTATTCCCATGTGGACTTTATTTGGAAATTACTTTGAAAATCTCCAAGTACTCTGAATGTCAAAAGCGAGTTACTGTGCTGTGCCTTAACTCTTACGGGGATAAAGATGATTAAAAAAACCTGCATGGCCTACTGACTCCAACATGATAAATGAGCGCAGTGTCACTTGACACTGGTTTCTTAGTGGAACGAGGCTTCTAATTACGTGACTTGTACCTGTGTCAAACCAAGGCAATGGGATTAAGAGAAAGAAACATATCAAAGTCAGTTACTTATTAATAGTTTCACCCACTCCAGACTTAATCAAAATCTCTTGAGAGTCTGTCTAATGGCTGCTTTAACTCCACTTTAGATGCTTCAGCCATTTTAGATACTTTCCCATTAGGCCACCTCACTGGCAATTATTTCAATGTTTAACTCTCTATGAGTTTCACAGCCATCCCTTTAATAATAATGCAGTCACTAAAAATGATGTTAATGTTAATAAATAGACTAGGCCCCAGGTTTTGCAGTGAACACTTTATATGCAGAATTATCTTCTGTTTTTATTAGCTGTATACGCCTACATTTCAGTACTTTGTAAATCAGGTTTTTATTTTAAATTATTCAAAAAAATGATTTATCTGAATTATTTTCAGCTTTTAAATTGTTCACTAAGGTTGGAGAGGCATTACCACTTTGACTATTCACTATTCCTCATTTGCTGCTTGTACTAGACAGTTGGTCACTTAAATACGTTTCTGTTGTTTGCTTCATCTGACTGGATGACTCCAAGCCTACAGATAAAATTTAAAATAGGCAGTTAAACAATTTTAGCACAAATAAAGATTTACATTGGTTTCTCAGCCAGTAATTCACTTAACCCACTTATGAAAAACAGATAAAAGGAGAAACAAATAACTCAGGTGACGTCACCCTTTTTACTCATGCCCAGTGTCCAACAATATCTGACAGAAACTAGTTGGGCTATGGCATTACTAGTATGGAGTCAAGTCTGCCTTTACATTTTATCTTACAGCTTATAGCTTTTTCCAGTCATCATAACTTCCATCAGATTTAAGGAAAGCCATGCAAGGAAATATTTTAATATGTTATAGTTATACTATTAAGCTTATTCCCTTTTGCTTATTATAAGCATATTTCTCATAATGAAGGCATTTTATTAGCTCATTTCTCACAGTCTTCAATAGAGCCATATAGGTGTATATTTATACCAGTTGAAGGCCTTTTCCTAAAAATGCACTTCTGAGTCAAAATACGCACTCTTCTTCTGAAGGGTATGTGAGAGAGCTGAGAAATCTCACAGGTCCAAAGAAAGCCTCAAATCAAAATCAAACCAAGAACTCTCTCTATTAACACAGCTATGAATGGGGGTGGAGGAGTTCTTGGGGCTTGGGAGCATCCATGGCTAAATGTGATGCTGGAGACTCCCCGCACGCCTTTGCCTACAGCAATGGGGCTCTTCAATGGTTCCAGTCTGGCAGGCCAAAGAAGCTT
This sequence comes from Burhinus oedicnemus, assembly GCA_008921705.1. NCBI lineage: Eukaryota > Metazoa > Chordata > Aves > Charadriiformes > Burhinidae > Burhinus > Burhinus oedicnemus. The sequence continues at coordinate 347,740 of VFFE01009006.1, read as the reverse complement.
AATTGTTTTATTATGGTTTTGACTGTTCAATGTTGTCTTCTATTTTGATGTTCTTAAGATAGCTATCTTAACATGGCAAATAAGAAAAATTCCTGCAAGCAAAAAGTGTAACTTTAAAAAATAGATTTTTTTTTTTTAATTTGAGATGATCTTTGCATAACAATATCTATTGTTAGAGTTATTTTCCCTACTCTGGGCCTTTTTTTAAAAAAATCCTTAGCACATAAAAGAACTTGTAATATACAGTCATGCTTTAAAAGTAAATAGATATGTAATTAATTTATACTTTATCTAGGCTGTCTTTTCAGTGATCTGATTAATATAAGAATTTAACCTATTGTCCTGGTTTCAGCTGGAAAAGAGGTAATTTTCTTTCTAGCGATTGCTGTGAAAGGAGTGTCAATAATACCTATTGTTTTTAGTTGTTGCTAAGTGATGTTTACACTATTCAAGGACTTTTTTCAGCTTCCCATAGAAGCACAGACAGAACGATGGAATGGTCAGTGAAATATTCTATACCATAGACATCATGGTCAGTATATAAATGGGGGTTAGCCACAGGGTGGGAATCCACAATCACTACTTGGGATGGTGCCAATTCACCGGGCGGTGAGAGTGACTTCTGTCATTTTTATTATTGTTATTATTATTGTTATTTTTCTTTTCCTGTTACTGTTTCTATTAAACTGTCTTTATCTCAACCCACAAGTTTTTTTTCTCCCTTTCTGCTCCTTTTTTTCCCTCTTTTCCCCAACTTTCTGGGGGGGGCGGAAGGTGTGGGGGGAACAAGCAGCTGCATGGTTCTAGTTGCCAGCCGAGGTTAAACCACAAAACCTATTAAATACCGTCTGACTTAGGCTTTCTGTTTACTATGAAATGATAACTCAAAATATTTCTAATTTGAGCTGGACAAAGAAAATTAGCACCTTGGTTCTGCATGAAAGAAGAGGTAAATGGGTAAAATTTGGGATTTTGAGCCCATTTCACATATGACTTTGTATGCTTGTTTATTAAAAGTGATTTTTTTCAAGTGAGAAAGCAGAACTAGATGTTCTGAACTAGCTTATTCCTCGTGTCTAAATGGGAATACTGTGTCCAGCTCTGGAGCCCCCAGCATAAGAAGGACATGGACCTGTTGGAGAGGGTCCAGAGGAGGGCCACGAAGATGATCAGAGGACAAGAGCACCTCTGCTATGAGGACAGGCTGAGAGAGTTGGGGTTTGAACAACTCTGGAGAAGGGAAGACTCCGGGAACACCTTATAGCAGCCTTCCAGTATCTGAAAGTGGCCTACAAGAAAGCTGGAGAGGGACTTTTTACAAGAGCATGTAGTGATAGGATGAGGGGTAATGGCTTCAAACTGGAAGAGGGTAGATTTAGATTAGATATTAGGAAGAAATTTTTCACTCTGAGGGTGGTGAGGCACTGGAACAGGTTGCCCAGGGAAGCTGTGGATGCCCCATCCCTGGAAGTGTTCAAGGCCAGGTTGGATGAGGCTTTGAGCAACCAGGTCTAGTGGGAGGTGTTCTTGCCCATGGCAAGGGGGTTGGAACTAGATGATCTTTAAGGTCCCTTCTGACGTAAACCATTCTATGATTCTATGAATAACTTTCACTGATGCAGGCAGATTTAGACTGAAACAGCTGTGTCCATATTGACGGTGTTTTATCACTTCATCTGTACTGGCATGGTTAAATCTGTAGGATTGTCGGGGTTTGGGCCAGATAGGCCCAGCCAGGCAGAATGACAGATGCTCTCTCTCCTGCTCTGCTTCAAAGGGAGGCAGGAGAGAGAGAGAAAAAGAGAGACTTAAGAGTTTAGAAGGAACTAAACTACTTTAATGAAATATTGATAATAAAATAATAAAAAGAAAATAATGAAATATATACAGAACCATATCAAGCTCCCAGGATGACAATCATGTCACCAGCAGGCACTGGGGAAGTCTCAGACTGGACTCAGTGACAGATGGGAACTGGATTCTGGATCTGGATTCAGGATCAGGATCAAACGCAGGCGAACAGACAGAGTCCTCCTCGAATGCCGGCCATTGAAGAAAGAGAGCTGACCCTTTGATCCCTCAGCTTTTATACTGAGCATGAGGCAGATGGGATGGAATACCCTGTTGGTCAGTTTTGGGTGACCTGTCCTGGCCACTCCTCCCCACATGTGTGACCCCTCTATGCTTTTCCGCTTCTGACCCTTCAATGGGACAAATAACAAACCTGGCTGCCCTTGGTTGTTACAGCAATAAGTATAAGCAGGAGCCTCTCTGCATCCCATTCCTTGGCATCAACTATAAACATGGGTCTTACCACTCTGAGAGTGAACAGTTTTCTGCACAACGTGCTGTTAATTTCAGCAGTTAGAAGAGGCCTAGCTAAAAAGTAAAGTTACTGAACAAAATTGGTCCTGTTTTACCTAAAACCAGAACAAGGATTTAGCAATACACTATAAAATATATAATGACACACTTTTGTCTGTGCACAGGTATAGACAAGATCTGTGTCTACACAACCCAGCATTGCTATTTGGGATTTTCTACTCATATATGAAACACTTGAACATTTCACATATTTAAAGTACCAGCAAATACGTCTTTTTCTTCAAGTAAGGAGTTTTCACAACTCCTCATTAAATTATCCAGCCTATTTATGACAAACTATCATGGTCTTCATTGCTTATTTTACTGAATGGTTCTTTTTTAGCTAAAATTAGAGCAGCAGAAGTCATGAAATAGTCAAGCTCTTTTTTTGTTCATTTTGGTGATCTCAGTGATGACTTTGGCAAGTTGAAGCAAGGCAGTTGATGATAACTGATACATAATTTCTTAGATGTTCTTCAGTTCTTGGGAATTTTAGAGAAGACTGTCCAGTGTTAACGGTTGTGGAAAAGGCTCATACAATCCTTTATGCTATTTTTACCTATTTGACAGCACTGAAGGATGACGTGAGTCTTCTTGAAATGATAATGCAGCGACATCAGAAACTTCTGTTACAAAAGCAATAGCAATTATAATAAAATCAAATATCTAGTAAAATACTAGTGAGATTATAAAAAGCTCAAGATCTTCAGGAACGAGTGCTGTGACCACTGACTTTCTGCTCTGGTTTCCTCACTTCCTCATTATCCCTGAGATTCAGCTGTAGACTGGAAGCCTGAAGGCAAGAACACCTTGGAAATGACACCTGAGCAAGAATGCTAACTTATAAGTGTACTCCCACTCACCAGCTGTGTAATTCATTGCAAGGAATGGTTATGGTATTAATAGCTTGCCGGTGATGCAGAAACAGAGATCCCTGCCCAGACAGCGCAGAATGCAGAGCTGTGTGCATCGGTAAATGTTCCTGCCAAAACTTCAGGGGATGCTGCTACCGTCACTGTCGTAACCCTTTGCTGGCTTCAGTGGTGCACATCTGCTTTCAGGCCTTTAGCCTCTGCAACCTTTGTCTGTAACCCCTGCTGTCAAACTCTCGACCTCCCCAAAGGTTTTAGCTGCCTGATGACCAAGTGTCTAGGATCCAGCTATGACATGGCACAAGGGCGTAACCTTCACCTAGACTGCAGAGAAAGAGCACCCAGAAAGAGCTGTGAGAAAGTCTGTATAGAGAAAAGGAAGGTAAAAATTAGGATTTTAGGATGGGATCATTAGCAACTCAAGGATTCAAACAGGAAAGCATTTACCTGACAAGGTACGAAATCCCAAAGAGAAAAAAAAAGGGAACCATCAGGTTGTCAGGTCAAGCCATCAGTACGCTCTGTATCATCGGAGCTGGTGAAGATGGCAGCTCAGCAATGCTGAGGATCTGTCCCTGGGACCTATGGCGGCTGCCCTTTCTCCTCCTGCCTGCCTGGCAAAGGCTCTGGTGCCTTGTCAGGGATGGTGACCACACTAAAGCTTAACTGAATGGCTTGATGAATCCTAGGTATCTTTTGTGTGAGATAACCAATGGATAACTGGTTTCTACTTTTAAGTTGCATATATCCTGGCTAAAGTTGTGCCTGGCTAAAGATGCCATAAAAAGTTGACCTCAAAAAGGGTCCGTAACACCTCCAACAGTCTCCTTTATCAAATTAATCTCTTCCTCAGCAGGGCTAACTAAGCCAGGGCACTGCTAACGCCAGCTATCCCTGCACTTTCAAACTGGTCTGGGGGCTGCCCTTGGGGCTTAGTGAGTGCAGTGCCTGGAGTGGTGTTCAGTCTGAACAGAGGGGCTAGCAGGGAATGTGTCCGCACTGCAGTCGAAGGCAGCAGGGTATCTGCAGGAGCATGCACCCCACAAGGTGCTAGCAGCCTCCAAACCTACCTGCTTTTTCAGGTAGACTTCATAGCCTTCACTTAGCTCCATATAACTCTACTCATATCAGGTGAGTTCGAAACAAGCCTAGGCATTTTTAAATGAGCAAGAGATATGAGGTATCAGGGATGTTCACAGACCCTATGTGAACAACCAACCTGCTACAAGCAAAGTGTGATTTATTTAGAGCAAAAGCCTTTAAGACGACAGGATTCAATAAATTGTCTGTAATTATGTCTAGGCTGTATAGCGCATATCTGTCTTCCATATGGTGATCCTGCATGTTCTCAGTGTCCTAAAGCACTTGCACAGCAGCTGGGATGCAAGTGGCAATCTCATACTCATCAGCCATTTCTGTCTTGCCTGGTGTCAAGGGAAAGGTCTGTCAGCTGTGCGGGATCTTTCCAAACTTCCCTCCCCTCCAGGAGTGCGAGTCACTTCTGAGCTGTTTAGTGACACCAGCACAGTTCTCTGCAGAGGCAAAACATCCGTGTCACAGCTTGGAAGTAGATTGTTCTGATGCAAGTGCTCTTTCCCCACCTGTTTATTTTGATGGCATTTATGCTATTGCCAAGGTGAAAGGAGTTATCCTCACTTATTTTTTTTCTGGTTATCCCCTATGTAGCTAGTCCATAATTTTGCAGGAAAGACTAATAAATTCTTATTCAGTAACGTCACTTCCCTGACTAGATTGTGTTTGGTATTCATAAAATCATCGCATATCAATGTTATTAGATTATAAAATAGCAGCTTCTTGTTCCCGACCAGCACATCCAGAGAAAAGACTCTACCTGCGTATATTGAGACAAATTCCTTCCTGTGAAATCTCACCGGCTGTGCTTCATAATCCTAAACTGCCTGACATTTGCAAATCAAAAGGGGCAAACAGGTCAGAGCACGCTCTGCAAAACACTCCAGATGCCTGCTCCATGTTCTGCAGGACTCACAATTCAGCTGCCTGGTGGGCTGCAGGAAAGCAAAGGACACACTCTTTTATCACCTTGTTAGAAACTATCCTTTGGCTGGAATTCAGGAGTGAGAGTTTTGTGTTGTTCTGTCCTACGAAATCAGTATGAAAGAGCAAAAATAGGGAAGCCGCTGTAGTAAAACTTTTTTTAGTCAGGACAGCACAGCAGTATACATGGAGAGCTGTTAAATTTTGATTGCATGTTCCAAAATAGATTAAATCTAATGACATTATGGCTGGAACACATTTAGGATCTTTTGAGGTAAGGGAAGAAAGTGGGGAGTGAGAATGACTCTGAGTCATAGATGAGTCCTGATCTCGGAGGATGTGCACAGGCAATACTTTCATTGATCTCAGTGGAGATCATTGCTTGCATAACAAGTTCCGAATCAGGCCCATTTTGAGTGCTGAGTCAGCCTCAGCCTCTCAAATTTAGTTATTTTATCATATAGTTAGTTTGGAAAGTGTGGGAAGATATTTTTATTGTTTGTAAACTTTGTGGCTTTTGATGTTCCCTCTCCCGCCCCCCAGACTGATGCTTAAAGAGTGATAACTTAAAAAAAGTAAAAAAAAAAAAAGGAAAATAAAGCAGAAAAAGATGTTTATTCACTTAATTCCATTTCTCAGTGTTTGCAGAGAATCAGAAGCCTCCTGGCATTACAGGGGTGCTGATATCCCAAATGGCGTTTCATGAAAAGAGTCACTTGCTAGGATTATCTGAGCTTCTTTGTATTGGTAAATATTTTCTTTCAGCTTAAAATTTAAAAGGACATGCATTTGCCTGAGAAAAGAAAATGATGTGGGCAAAAGTGCATATCTTGGTATATACTCTTTCCTTACAAAATCCTAAGTCAGATCAACGAATACCTGAAGTTTCTTATAGGTTTGTATATTTCCCGTAGCTTTTTGGCACAGTAAGGATGGGCATTATTTCTGTATGTATATGCTGTCCTTGACCCTTTGCCCAGAAATCATCATGAGCTTCCGAGTTCACGGCTGGTAGAGGTTTATTCCTGTGGATCCTTGTGTCTGCTATGGCTTGTATCCCACAGAGGACTCCACCTGAAAAGCTGCTAAAATGAATAGGTATGTTTAGCATTAATATACTTGTGATAGATATATAAAAGGAATGATGTTGCTGTTTTCTTTAATGGTGAATAAATGCTGCGGACTGGAATAAGAGTTTCACAATGTAGAGGCTTTTGTAACGCTCTTCTGTAATAAGAAAATGCACGTGATCAGTCAGTGAAATGCAGTTGGTTCTTTTACATCCGTTAAAAAGGAGGGGAGTGAGTATTCTCCAAGCTTCCTTCATGAATATTTAACAACAGATTAGATCATTAGGGTTTGTAACTTACAAGCCATTGATCAGATTTGCAACTGTGTTACAATGCTAAATTTATAATGCGCTCAAACAGACAGTTTTGTCCTAAAGGGAAAAACAGTGGGAAAAAAAGTGCAAAGGCTGAATATTGATTAGCAGATTTAAAATGCAATACAAGAATAATGCTAATTTAAGAATAGTTTTTAATAGAAGATCATCCCATAAGCAAGAGATGGAAATGATGGATAAAGTCACGCTTACTATGTGAAATCAGCTGTCCAGTGTAGATAATATGCTTACAGAATCATTATGGTTGGATCTTGCTAACGTCTTCATTCCATGCCAGCAATTTCAATCACTGGCAAATTACTCTATTACTTGTTTCTGATTTACCTAATTTTTCAAACTTCTGGTTCCATGGAGAACACACAAGAAGTTTTCAACCTACTAGAGCATGGAGATGGACAGGAACATAACATTTGCAGAGCAGGGGTTTTCTTTTTTTAAAAAATATGGTCTTTGAGACTGAAGTATACTTGTAGTCATGTTATGTTTGCCACTGGGAAAGCATGGGAGGTCTTGCAATTTATTAAAATCACCTGTCCCCAGAACTGCTTACATCTCAGCTAGGCTACACACATCTACCTGTAAATCTGACCTTGGTTCACACATCCTTGCATGCATTCGCACTCATTTTTTTTGTCCGGAGAGGTATAACTTTGAGCGAGTGCCACTCAGATTAGCCTGCTGCTCAAGGGCCAATGTTAAAAGTGCTCTCTGGAAGTCAGATGAAATAAGTGAAGAGTGAGTTTAAACAATGGAAACATACCCAAGACATGTTCTTGGCAAGCCAGTAAGCACATATTCTAGAGCAAGGAACCAATACAATGTGAGTAGAAAGAGACTTCCACTGAAGGAGGTCATACAACATTTGAATGAAATCCACAGAAAAATTATAATGGACTTTACAAACAACCAGTAGGTGATCATTCAGATAAAATCTTTTTTATTTCAATAGAAAAATAAACAAATTGATATTTTAGCAGTCTTAAGGAAAATCCTTAGGAAGATGGAGGAATCTCTGCTCAGAGATGGTTGCAGTCAGACACGTTTTCCCACTTGTAGATCATAAGATTGAGACTAGCATGAAGGACCCTTCTGATGCCAGACATGATCTTATACAACACTTGCTTGGTAACCCTAGGAGATACCATCCTTTTTGGGAGCGATGTCTTTGTCTCCCCTGGTATGGGAAGGACATCTTCCTCTAACAGCTTTGCGGCTGTTTTGGCGAAGGCAACCACACATGGGCTCACAAATATAGGATCCTCCCCACAGCAATTGTTTTCCTTAAATATCCAAGCCCTTCAGAAATGTTGTGTGAGCTAAAATTACCTGTTCCAATATCAGATTTAGCAGATGTTGCTGCATGGCTTATTGTGGTACTACCTGAAGATTCATTTCTCTTTCCCCTCATTGGCACAGTCACCATGGGAGCAAACTTCAGATAAATGCCTTCACCACCTCACCATGCTGGGAGCTGATGAATTTCCCTGAGTGTCATTTGAAAGGTAAATCTGGCCTTATGAACCCATGCCTGGGTTATGACGAAACCTTAAATATATTAAGGGCTTTAATATATTTTTTTTCTAATGCTTTAAGTCTAATAATGCTTCTTTAGTAATTTTAGTGATGTCCTGAGGTTTGACAGGCATTTTCTTCATAACTGTTAAAAAGCTGATGAAGAGGATAAGTGGAGAAGGGAGAGTATGTGTTCAGATCTTCCCAGCTCCCCAAAGCTGAGACACTAGGGGGAAGGAACAAGTGCTTGAAAGAACCAGAAGTACCAACAGCTACATTGGAAAGAATATGGGATAATTGTAATGCCAGAAAACAAGTAAACATGCTAGAAGTAGTTCAGGAGCAAACTGTCTTGCTATGTGGCTGTTCCCTTGGTTCTGTGGCAAGATATGAATGTACCATGTTATAATACCTCTTTAGTAGAAACCCAGATTTTTGTTGTTCCTTATGACTATGCAGTGCCCTTCTATCTTGTGAAAAATCATTATTAATTATTTATTTTGTCTTGCAAAGCAGATATGTACCTCCCAAATCAAACTACTTTCCTAAGATTTAAAAAGGGCATTAGCAACTCATTTATAACTCATACTGAAGCCAAGTGCAGTATACTCATGAGCTGACACAAAGCAGCACACTCTGACAATAGTGCAGTCACAGCATGCTCTTAATGGCTTGCCTTAGTCATACAGCACCAACGGGTTTTTCTGTAATTACCACTAAGTCTGCTGTTACAAAACCAGCATCATTCTGCCCTGTTCTAGCTCCTTGACTGTAATACTTCTCTTTTTATTTCACAAATAATCGAAGCGTAGCAAGTGACAAGACAATTAATACTGGTTTACTGACACCCAGCCTATTCATGCTGCACAATCAGTCTTCTAAATCTTCCAGCAGTCATCCTGCAACTACTCAGATGACAGATAAATCTTCCTTGGTGCCATGTGAGAATTCCTATGCATAGAAGCAAATGTCCTCATGGGTCACACTTGCCATTGCAACTCACTCCTGGCAACTTAATCTCCTAGTGCTACTTTTTAATACTTCTGCAGTTCTGAAGGTGCAAGCAATGTGCATCTTCCCTGAATTGCCAAGGAAGAGTGTCTGTAAGAACAACACTGCTGTAGTTTCGTGAGAAGTAGTGGTGTTCCTGACTCTTCTTCCCACAGCAAAAGGCCATCCAGGCCCTCCTTCCTGGAGGAGGCAGCAATACATTCTAACTGTTTGAGGACAGCCATGGTAGTGCCACATTCATGCAGGCAGGCTAAGGTACTTTCAACATACTCCAAGAGTTTGGGGAACGGGTGAGCTTGAGAGTCCCCTCTGAAACCTTATAGGCAGCAGAGTTCTAGAGTTCTAGTGTTAGTAACTGAAAAGGCCGAGGTCATTCTCTGCCCCTAAGGACAAGTGGTGTGGAACAACAACCATTTGGCAGAATTTGCCTTCCCCCATCCCCTCCCCAATAGTGTGATCTCATCCACAGCTGCTGGATCTCACTGTATCTTGCAATTTCCGTTTCAAATGTTTAACAGTAAAAGATGAGGAAGGCTGGTTCATTTTGTCTGCGGTGCCAGTCCTGCAAGTCCATGAGGATCCCGGCAGAACAGTAGGGCTAGTAGAGTGGCAAAGATGATTTTGATACACCTTTGCAGGACAGACATAGCCGTGGCATGGATTTTGATGTCAGTATTGTTAAATCCCTTGCTTGTGATTCTTCTTCAAGAACTTAAGAAACTATAAGGTGACACAGGACCTTGGTGGTTAAAGAAAGATGAAGACACAAGCTAAAAATTATTTTGTCATCTTTGACTGCTTTTCACATGAACAGAGGGACCTGAATGGACAAATGAACAGTGAGTCTGTTCTTCCTGCACCTCAGGCTATCATGTGATAGATGCTTGATCCAGAATTGCCCTCAAAATACCATATCCTCATTCACAACAGGGTAAAACACACTATAACAAACTGCAACTTTGTAAAAGGCCTAGAAGGTCATAACTACAATGCACCACAGAAAGGTGGGAGAGTGTCTATCACTGCCAGTGTCATAAGTCCCTGCAACTAAAAGAGATTTATTTATGAGATGAAATTCCCAGGTGGCGAGAGAAAATGGATATTGCCTTGTGCCATTACCAGGGAAGGTAAGAAAATGCCAGCTGTTCCGGTTATTCTGATATTGCTGCTCCCAAATCTGGCAATCAGCTTAACCCTGACTGTGCGGACTACTCAGGCACCTGGCAAAGGTTAATGTCATTAGAAGCATGTGGTTTACATCTATGGTTTACTGTTTTGGCTGTGTTTTTTCTCCACTATTGTTAAGCAAAGTAAAGAAAAAAAATCTAGAATTCTGCTAAAATTTGGTTTTGGCAGTGTTAGGTTGATGGTTGGACTCGATGATCTTAAACGTCCCTTCCAACCTAGACCATTCTATGAGTCTTTGATTCTATAAGAAGAACAATTAAGCTCATCACTGTGAATAGTGACCCATATGGTGCTTACGAGAACCCCACAACCTTTGATAGAGCTCCACTGGAAAATATCTGCAGATCACACAGTGTATTTATTTTGCCTGCCCTATTTCTTGGAACACTGATTTATCTTATCTGCATGCAAATAATATAATGATGTGATGACAGCTCTATAAAAGTTTTCATCATCTCTTATTTAGCATCTGGGAAATTTCACGTATCTCTGCTACCTCTAAGCTATTACTTTTCCAGAAATGAGTTAAAGCATGATTCATAAAAGAGGAGAGAGATCATTTAGTTCTGTGTAGACTCACTTTGCAGTTCCTATATTCCAAAAAAACCCCTCTTGCCTCTCACGGTTTTACCTCAAAATCTCTACAGGACTTGAAACCCAGGTTCATTCAACTTTAATATGGTGCAGCAGCTCTCTTTAGCAGTCAGCTTTCATTTACCTCAGCAGGATTAACTGAGTCCATTATTTTCAGCTAACATGCAATGGCCCTCCTTGATCCTTTGTACATCCCTGTGTTTTGTTTTTTTAAAAAAAGAACTCTATTTCTCCACTTAAAATAAAAAGTCATGGAAGTCTCAGCAGAAAAGAGTTTAGGGTCATTGTTTGAAATAAACACATCAATATTTCCTTACAGGGAAATGGAAGTCAGATGAGAAAGCAGAAAAGTCCTAAGTATCACTGTTAAATGGTGAGACGGTGATTTCTAGCAGAAAGACTTGCTTGTCTTTCAGCTTGTAGGAGGCTTATAAATAAAGTTGTTCATCCACGGTTTGTTCACTTTTGTTTGTTTCCATCCCTTGCAGATCACCGTGACTGTAAATCACTCTGCTCAGTCTGACTGCAGGCTGCCTCCGAAGGGCAGCTCTGCATCCCTGCCGCCTCCCTGCCTTCTCCCTGCCCCGCGCATTCCCCTGTGGTGGTATGAACAGTCCTGTGGCTGAACTGCCAGCTGGGGCGGATTGTTCATCTGGCTGATAAACTAATTTGGGGTTTCACTCTTTCTTTAAATTGGGGTGAATTTTCAGCCAGATTAGCTTTTGCAAAAGGCCCAATATGAGAAGTGCACAGCCAATTTTCTGTTTTGCTGTTTGTTATCTCCATATTGCCCCAAAACTTCAGCTGAGCTCAGCTCTGTAAATGCTACATCCAAAGATCCCAGGGCCTCAGGCACAGCTCCAAGGCTCCTTCTCACCATCCTGGCTGTTAGCCTCTTCCTCTCCCAAAGACGATTACATTCATGCCTACACTAAGGCTGCTTTGCTCCAGGACCTTAATGAAGATGAAATTTAGGCCCACAGCCTCATGCCTTAAGGACTTGCCATGCACGTTACTGCAGGTGTGTTTATGCTGCACAGCACTGCATCATATAGAGACACCTAAAAAAGCCTTGAATAAGCTAGCTCTGGTCTTGACAGTAATGGTCAGCCTTGCACTTCCCTCAGACTAATTAGTCCCGCTACAAAGCAAGATTAATTGCCTCAGGCACAGCGCCAGGCTGAAGCAGTTGTAACACTTCTGTGTCTTGAGCTAATTCGCCAGTGTGACACAGCGCTGTCTAGACACACCAGGACAGAGCTAGTTCTGGTACCTCCACGTGATGTAAACACTCAGTTCCTGTTAGCCAAAATATAGAGCATTTCCAATACAGTAAGTTGGCCACAAAATAAGGAGAGGAGAGCACTGTATTAGCCCTTCCCACAAATGTATGACTTTCCCAGCATAGCTGTGATGACTGATGTTCCCTTGTGGCTACTTTTCGCCAGTATAGCTGCAAGGCCCCAGGATGAGAGATCAAATTTGGGAAAGAGCATTGCGAAACCTTCCATTTTTTCTCTACTACAGCTTAAACTAAATGCAAAGGAAATGAATGCCTGATTGTGGCTAGAGTTTCCACACTAGAAAAATCACTGGGACTGTTTGTCCACAGATGTAGCTAGTTGAGACTGTTTGTAGACACTGAATTTGTGCTGGTTGTGCTATTTATACTTTTCATTGCTGTTGTGCCAGGTGCCAGGTCCTAAGGAGACCCCTGGGAGAACTTCTGCTTCCAACAAGGCTATGGGCACTTTGTTATGCTTTAGGAACAGAAAAGAAGAAAGTCATTCAAGCTTTCCTCATAACCTGTTCATAAAGTGATTTCAGCCAAAATGGAGAACAGCACCCTTCCAAACTGTTGGTGCTAATGAATCTGTATTGCAGTCAGATGAAGATTTGTGAGCAGAGTGCATAGACATCTTTTGCAGAGGGAGCTGCCAAACTCTGATGAGAGTACCTGAAAAAGCACTAGTTTCATCAAAGGCTACACTGGGGGCAAGTCAGTATCTTGTCTCTTGTATAATTTACAAAGCCATGAAATCAAACCTGTCTTAGCTAAAAGGTAGTGGAAAAAATTTGTGAGTTTTTGACTCTGTCATTGTTCCTCCAAATCCGGTGTGACAGGAAAAGCTGTATATCAAATGTTTGACTATTAGACAAAATGCACAACTTATATCTAACTTCTTACCAGTGCTTTATTATCCAAGGACAGCTAAAAGTAAGGCATCTTGCATACAGAAAGTTATGCATATGGAGGAGCCTTTCAGTGTCAGTTCACTTCTTCAGAGATGTGGATGAAAAAGGACAGCTACCTCTCTTCTGCTTCTCTTTTGTCAGCACTGTGGCCATGACCTGCGGTCATGAGCACAGGAATCTGAGATGCTGTAGAGGGAAGGAGGTTTTCCAAGATGCATTTCTAAGAGGTTAGTTTAAAACATATTGTTGAGGCACTGGCTTCAGGTAAACCCTCACAAAGCATATACTAAGACTTTGCCCCAGTTCTGGCTCAAAACTTAGGTTTCACAGAGCCCCTAAGCTGGAAGAGAAGGCTCATAAATGACTGCGCCTTCAAAAGCATGGTGTTGCTGCTTTGCCAAGGTTAGCATGCTGCCCTAGACAGTTCTGAAAGGAGTCTAGCTTTTCTTGTCTAGCTAGATTTAGGGCTTGGGAGTTTAGAGACTTGGAATTTCCTTCTCTGGGGCAGAAAAGGCTAGCTCAAGTGTTCTACAAACAAGGAATAATATAAGAAGTTGAGCTCTAGAAGGGCCAGAAAATCTCTAAGAGGTCTTCTTCCTTCCTCGCTTTCTTTCTTCATTACTTCCTTCTGCCCTTCCAACCTCCTACCCTCTCTTCCCTGTATACAGGTAATATCACCATGACAGGCCTAAACATGGTAGGTGACCTCTGTAATGAAGGTAAAAGAAAATAAAATGAAATGTTTTCACCTTCAGCATGGATGCAATCTGCAAGGCTGCATTTTATTTATTGATTGCTTCTGTACTTTTAAGTATGTAAAAACAGTAATTTATCAGTAAAAATAATTCAACAAGGTGTTGTCTGAAAGTGCTTGCTATGACTTGCTATGCACTCTGATGATTATGAGCTTTTTATGTATCTGAAATGAAAGCTTTGTGTCATAAAAGCCTCTGTGAATTCGTGTAACTGAGCTCTACAGGTATAGGGTGTAGACAGAGAAATAATTTCCAAAAAATAGCAGGTCAAAGAGAGAAAAAATACATGCTGAGAGGTAGTGTATGAAAGCCTCCCAAGAGCTCATAAACTTTGGAGACTGGATGTCCTGTTTGATTCATCAGAACTGATAAACTCAGGACACCACAAACTGTGGTGATCTGCACAAGGCCACCAGCACACACCACCATCAACAATGGCTTGTACAAATCTGACTACATCCAAGAAGGATTTTATGTGCTCTATTCAGAGAAAGACTAGGATTATGCATACACCTGATGAAACAAGGGACTCCTTGAGGGATTTTTCCATCCCTCTGCTTCTGACTCAACAGCTGGGTCTGGCCCCTGAGCTGCTGCTCCAGCTGGGCAGCTGTGAGCGAGAGTGGGAGTCTGCCTGTGAACTATGTGAGGGAATAAGCACCATGCGAATAGTTTTATGACATCAATAATAACAGCGGCCTCATACTGTTAACAATAACAGCTTGGTTATTTAAAGGTGTACCCATAAGTACTGGTCGTGATATGTGCTTCCCTTGACCCGACCATCTGTCAGGGAAAAGAGAACTTGCAACATCTGTGCATTGGTTTGGGGCAAACCCTGCGAAATAACAGTTCAAGTGCGGTAAGTAAAGAGAAAAGTCACAGAATGGTGCATCTGCAACACCTAAAAAACCTTTCTGCCACCCTGAGGTCTTGAGTAATGTCATGACAGTCAATGTCAGGGACCTGAGCTGAAGAGGTTACTTTCCTTCATGGGGTTCAGGGTCTTCCCTAGCTACCATGGCTCCATCCACATAATGGTGAATGAGAGGAGACAATTCACAGAAGGTTTCCATATACACTGTCAACGTAGAAGAGTGAAAAATTTGAGCAAACGGGATGGTCATTGATAGTTCCTCTGTCCTTTCTCCATACACTTCAAACCTGGCTTCTTTCCACAGCCTCCACCAGCCAGCCCTGGCAGATATATTGGTATATATGAAAGGAGGTTGTAGTGAGATGGGAGCTGGTCTCTAACTAGCCATAGGACAAGAGGAAATAGCCTCAAGTAGCACCAGGGGAGGTTTAGGCTGGACATTAGGAAAAAATTTTTCACTGAAAGAGTTATCAAACATTGGAACAGGCTGCCCAGGAAGGTGGTTGAGTCACCACCCCTAGATGTGTTTAAAAGTCGTGTAGATGTGGTGCTTAGAGACGTGGTTTAGTGGCAGACCTGGTAGAGTAGGGTCAATGGTTGGACTAGATGAGCTTAAAGGTCTTTTCCAACCTAAACGATTCTATGAGTCTATGATATATATGGTCTGTGCAATAAGAAGCCCATACTTTGGGCCAGAGGACCAATGTGAGAGGTCAATCTGCTGCATTCACAGCCTTGCACTGTCAATGGTGACACTCAGGCTCACCTTCTGCATCCTCTGGTAGCCAGCCCTGGAGTTCAACACTTACCCTCAGCTCCAGAAGCTTTGGGAACAGCCCCTCAACAGCACTGGAATGATCTTCCCCTTGCTTCTGTGTTAGACAGCAGCAGTTCCCCATTTCATTTTTGTATTTATTGCTTCTGGAACGACTTTACTTCTCACTTTAGGCAACAGTGCTAAAATCTGGACAATCCGAGAATATCTGGTGAGGGCTAAACAAACTTCTTCCCAAATGTGATTTCTGGGGAAAGGTGGTCTTTTCAGATTAAAAACAAGTCTTTTGTTAAAATTTACTCACCTTTAATTTTCATATGACTGATCACTCTCAATACACTGTGAACTTCTGTCAAGTGATCAAATGGTTGCGTACCTGTTTAACAGATACCAGATTAATCTCTCACTTGTAAGATAGCATTTGAAAATGTGATAGTGGTTTGTGTCACACATCCTGAACTCCTCTCAGGTCCCAAGTGCAGGAACCATGACATTCAAAGGATGTTTTCCTGATGAAATGTAGCCACTCGTGATGAATTGCTTTGGCATTCACTGTAAGAACACTAACCAAGATGAACCCATTTGGTGTTAATGTCAGTGTAATATATAGCTCCCTGGATAACCCCTTGGAGTTTAACATTCATTTAGAAAATGCTTTCTCAAAAGAGTTTTATACTGTGCTTTAATGTTTTAGAATTAGCAGACAAGCCCTTTTGGGTTATATTTTTTAGTTCTGCCTAAATGCTGTGCTCACTGCCTAACCTGCTTTTCAGGACTGAATTCTCTGTTCTCAAGGGAAAGCTTGAATGGCAGTATTACAACATACTCTAAAATCACATCTATAGATGGGAAAAATGTAGTCTCTGTTAAATGGCCTTGAACTGCTACATACATCACCTGGTTCATACGTCCAAATGTTTCTCTTCCATATTACTTATGCATTTGCTTGTATAACTGTCTTCTAAAATGGACCATATACGCCCAAGCAATAAACAGATGTTCATTCCTTTCTTGATTACTGTCTTGTCCATGTTTTTTATCTGTGTCAGCCCTTTCATTTAGTCCAGTGAAATGGTGTTATATTCTATTTAATTCATAATTTGGAATGCACTTCTGGAAATGCTGGGAAAACATCTCTCCATGCTCTCCCTTCCTGCCACCACTAGAAAGTCTGGTACACACTGCTAGCACCACACGGTATAGCGGGCTGTGCATGGGACATGGTCTAGCCTGTGGGGCAGTAATATATTGCTGTGTGTGTGTCACTGGAGTACTGTGAGGAGAGACTGTAGGGTTTTGCCTGTGCTACCCAGGTAGTGGAGGAATAAAGTTTCTATGCCAGAGTGTAAGTCATATTTATATTAGATGAATCCTTGTTGGACTCCGATAGCAACGTGGCCACTCAGGGATAATTGCTTGTTTATAAAGATGTTTTGTGACTGAGCAATTAGCCAGATTTTAATCCATTTAAGGTGTTCTATTCCCCATCAAATGTCAGGTAGTGCTAGGTCAACTGCCTAATTTCATTTTAAAAAAAAAGAAGTTAATATGACAAGATTTATTTTCCATAAGCCATGTTGATTGATATTAATTATATTATCATCCATTAACTCTCCTCAGTTGGTTGTTGCATTATTTAATTGGTGATCAACATCAGGACAGATCATTCGATTTGTCCTTTTAAAAATATTGCCATGTTTTCTTTCTTACAGTTTTCTGGAACATCCACTGAGTTCCAAGACTCCTTGAAAATTGACATTACTGGCCCAGAGAACTTGACCAGCATTTTAAAGAGAGGATTTCAAGTTAACTATGCCCACCTATTAAAAAAACTCTTCAGAATACTGTAGTTTTACTATGTGTTTAACATTTTAATGTGTTACTATTGAAAAGGATTTTATTTCATCATCATGATCTGGGACATTAAAGTCATCACCTTTTCCCCTCATACATACAGAAGAGAAATGTTTGCTGAACACTCCCATCTTTTCTGCGTGATTATTGATTGCTTTTATAATTTTCTTCTACTAATGGACCTGTACTGTCTCCCAGGGGCAATGAGCTCAGCTGCCCAAAGAACTGCAATCCTAGATTTTTTTTCTTTCTCAAATATATTTAAAAGATCAAGAAAAAAACAGCTAAGAACCATCCCAAGTGTCCACGATCTCTTCTAACTGGTCTTAATTGTGAGAGTTAGGTAGGTCTTCATGCATTCCTTGGTTTCTCCTACTAATTTTCTAGCTTCTAAATTACAACATTATTAAAAACTTTGTCTTTGGTTCCACATCCTGTATACTTCTATTTTCATAGTTGCTTTCACTTTTCCTCTAAAATAGGTTTTGTTTTTTGTTTTTGTCTTCAACCAGTGTAACATTACCTCTGGATGCTTGATTTAAATCATGGATAAATAGACTTTTTGGAACATTAAATAAAACATTCTTCAGCTTTTCCTGACACATTTCTTTTTTTGATGTTGTTTACTTATATTATTTATACCAGCTGATTAGGCTTATAACTGTTTTTAGCTTTGTAAACCTCATTCCTAAAGAACTAAGCATATATGTTGCTGGTTGATACTTTATTCTGTTTGTGATATAATAAATGTAACCTCTGATTTAATCAGATCTCTAATTAATTCCTTTTTCTCTGTCATAACAAGGTCCACAAAGTTGAATACAACTTCACCTGAAGCTGAAAGTTTTCATCTAGAATCTTTAAGGAATCCAGACAATGTTTTAGTACTGCCAGTACTGCCAGCGTGAGACCCTCAGCGTGTGCCAAATAGTAATTGTCCAAAATAACACAGTGATTTTCATTTTATGATGTACTGAGAAGTGCTTAAGCAGTGTTTGACTAAGAGGATCAACACAGACCAGAGTAACGTGTCTATCATAGTACTCTTAGGAAATAGCTACCCAACAAACATCTCACAAGCATACCTGTGAAGAAAGGTGAGGCACAATGAGGATGTGTCTGCACCTGCAGAATATGGCAGGGTTGCTGTTATGCATGAAGAGGAATTTTCATTCCTTTTACTATTTTAAGATAAATTTCCTTCTTTTGCCTCCATTTTGCTCCCAACTTTGAGCAGGATTTTAAAATCAAATGTTAAAATATTCAAAAGGAAAGGTTCAGCTGGAAGATTTGTCATCCTGTTGGCTGGGTTACATAAAAACTACCACCAAATCAATGACCAGCACATTATGAATAGCACAAATTCCAAACAAAATATTGGAGAATAAATCCAAGACTACAAATTAGTTAAAAAGTAAACTCAACAATAATTTTCAGCATTAAAGGTGTCCAATAAGTCAGTTCACTACCAAAAGATCAAATAAAGGAAAAAATCCCACTACTCCTCCAAACTGATTCATTAGTTCTCAGCTGTACCCATAAATAAAATAGGAGAAAACTAAAAAGACTGATGCATGCTATCTTCTCTCCTTTTCTGAAGAATGCCTCAGCATAAGTCCATATATGAAAATTATAAATGAACGCACAGAGGAAAAGACAGATAGAGTTCAAAAGTAATATTCTTTCTTTTCTTGGAGGTTATCAACAAGATAAACAGCCTTCTTCTTGTTGCATATAATATGACTTCATCTGGGTGATTAGTTCACAATGGTGTATAAATCCAAATTATTATTGAGTAAAACAAATTTCTCAGAGGCGTTGTCATTCAAAAATGTTATATTCTGTATGGAGAGTGTAGATAGTATAATCACCCCAACAGAGAAACAGGATGCCTATTTGGGTTGACTTAGGAAGTCTTTCCTTTGAAGTTTCATTCTTTCACCTCAGCCATTCTCCAAGAACCACGACAGAGACTAACAACAATCCCTGTGGTCTTTATCAGGAAATCTGTGCAGTAGGAAGAAGCTCAGACAAAGGCTGCTGCACTTGTTTCATAATGCACATGGCCAGCTGTGAACTTTGCACCTTCCTCTGCATAGAGGAAGGCCAGATTTTCATTCAAAGACGTTCTGTGGAAAAACACCAGCCGAGACTCTGCCCGTGGCACTACTGGAGCTGGCAAGGCAATGCCGCTTTTATGTACAGGTGAAACTACAGCTAACAAAACAAAGTATGTATTTGCAAGACATTATTATGGTTTGCATTTATCTTTTATTCTTTTCCCCTTTATAGAGCTGTGCATAGTGGTGGTTATGGGTAGCAAATATTGCAAAGAAAGGTGTTGCTTGTGTCATTTTGCCTGAGATTTTGCTGAAGTCTTACTCCATATTTGATAATTCACAGAATATATCTCTATCAATATCTCTTTAGTGAATCCTAATTAAAGTTTTGTTTGGTTTTTTTTCTCCAACAATGCCAACCTTGGGGCTTTAATTTTATACTGAAGTCAGTTTAATCTACTTCTCAGTCTTGGATCCCACTGCATAGAAACTTTCTAACTGGAGTTTTTCACTACTATTAGTCCTTGGTTCTCCAGCCTTGATGAAAAGTTTGTGTGCGACAGGGAGATTGAGAGTGCCTACTGCTCCTCGGGCTGTCCAAACGGTTCTGATGGCAGGGCATTTTGCAAGATCACACATCCCATCCAACCTCTTCCTCACCTGTGGCCCCACCCTTTCCATTATGGTCTAATGCAACAGTTTGTTCATGCAGTCTGTTGCCCCTTGTCCACCTGTGAACCTGATCATGGTGTTGTTACTCCAGGTTGGAGCAAACAGGGGTGATGCCACCATGGCACTTAAACTTTATGTTCCAGTTGACACCAAAGCATGTGTGCCATGGACCCTCCATTTTCTCATAGCCAAGGTGCAGGGCATTTGAACACCTGCAGCAAATCTAATACTATGCAGATGAAGAGAAAGTGCTATGCATGTCTCCTGCCCGTTTCCAATCAGATCTCATGAGAGAAAGTCCGCTCCCCATGCACAGACCCATGTCAGAGGTGAAAGCAAAGGGAGAGAGATTAAGCCAGGAGGTATATCCAGGGTTGTCATCCCAAGGTAATCATCTGAAAGAAGGAAAGATCCAAACAGCTCCAGGTCAAAATACTTAATTATTGCATTACATTATTTTAGTGATGGAAAGTCACTATTACAACTTTGCTACAATACGGCTGGCTGCCTCTGTGTCTCAAAATATACCACTATACACCTCAGGACCATAGACAATGCTGTAGGGTGCTGCCGCAGCTACTACAACAACATCAGCAATAATAACGTTGGAAGACCACGGGAGACACTCAGACCTTGAAACTCACTCAGCAGTAGATAGATTGTGTGAACGCTGGATCCACAGATGCTGCAGGAGTTGTAGCAAAGTGCTATCAACTGTATGAAACAGGAATATGCCAGAATTTAAGGTGTTTTCTGAGACTATTCGAATGTGAAGGTGACATTTTTCCACCTTCTAAAACTGCTTTTTGCTTTGTGAAATCTATGGGGACAGAGAGCTTGACAAGCCATGATTGGCTGTCAGTGGAAGGAGTTTGCCTGTTTCAAACAGTTGCTTTACCTCAGAGTCTTGGTGGCAGGTATAATTCTGGGAAGCCTACACTGTAGCAGTGAGCACATATGCCCTTTTTGACTTTGCCTCATGGCACCTGTCGTCCTACTCAATACTGACCTTATTCTGGTTTTTGCTACACTTATCTACAATGCTTTAGTTCATTTCAGATGTTACTGAAAAGCACAGTGGCTTGTGTGAAGTGGCCACGTGAAGGTATTTTATTCACTATTGCCTTTCAGGTTCCTCTGCTCCAGGTTCATCTGAACCGGTCTTCCGTGGGAAGAACTAACTCTAAACTGACTTTGTATGCATCCCTTTATGAGACAGAATCCATACTTTTTTCAAAAAAAACCCAAACAACCTGACTTATTAAATATGAAGATTCTTCAAGACTGTTTTTTTCAGGGTCTGTAGCCTGTTACATGTCTCTTGACAGAAGTGAACTTGACCCATTAAGTATTTAGGTAATTGCAAATGCAAGACATGACTTCAGTCCAAGCTTTTGAAAATTTGCACTTAGAAAGGATGAACTACATCAATTTTTGCACAAAAACATTTTGCAAGACAGAACTGATGCTGATTTTTTTTTCTTAAACTTTAGATTGCAAACTTGGCAGACAAAATACTTTAGCAAACAAAGGATCTTTTTTCCCTTTTGCAGAGTTGCATATAGGACTATTTCTGCACAGTCTACCCCACTGAATGAAATATTCTTGTCATATCAGATAACAGATAACCAGATGCAGTTTGGAAAGCAGGGGTAAAGGAGAAAGAGAGAAAAAAGATGAAGGGAAAGACGAAGATACAGTGGATAAAGCAGAAGCAAAGACAAAGTAAGAGATGCAAAAAAGGTAATTGGGGCAGGAAATGTTGCAGACAAAAGGAAAGGTATGAAGGTAGAGATAAATGAGCTAAGGAATGAAAAGATACAGGCTTACAGCAGTCAGAGATGTGACTTCGTAGCACACCTAGGAAAGTGAAAAGCAAGTGTAAATCAGACAAATTATATCTAATTTAGTTTTACTCCCTGTGCTGTAATCATGCCTCCTGACCACATTATGGGTATTCTGAAGAGAAGTATTAAGACCCTTGGTCATTCAAGGATTGCAAAGGTGGCATCTTTGTTCCCTAGAAAGCATTGAATTTTTTTTTATTTTCTGGAAAGAAAGTGAAAGTGAAAGTGAAAGGAGGGGTAGGGGTAGGGGTAGGGGTAGGGGTAGGGGAAGGAAAAGGAAAAGGAAAAGGAAAAGGAAAAGGAAAAGGAAAAGGAAAAGGAAAAGAGGAAAAGTACACAACGTGGAGAAGTTTCACAGGCTTTTACTCTCAGGGCTGGGTTTTCCCTCTTCTCTAACAGTGTAGATATATGTTGGCACTCTGCTGAAAAGTCGAAACTGTTAGCTGTTTCTGTTGTGTTGCCCTACCAGCTGCCTCACAAAAAGGCCTTACTTCTTACTGTGCACTTCCTACACTGCTGTTAAACGTAAATGTTTCAGGGGTTACGGGTTGTATTTATTCAACTAATGGTTTAGTTCTACTCTATTCCCCAAATCTCTGTAATTTAAGCCCTGTCTGACATCTGTTCAAACAAAAAGAAGAGAGGGAAATCCTGAGGTGATTCAAATATCGACTTAGAGCAATCATTGTTTTGCATGCAGTCAATACTGACCTTTTCCATTTGGAGAACTTGAAGGGGAAAAGAATAGCTGTTTTCTCCTTTGTAGTTTAACTACTAAAGTAATATACACAGTGTCTTCTCATGTACATGGGTAGTTTTAGTGAGAAACAGGGGACCAGTGTGTGTTTTTCATCTCACAGCATCAAGAAGCTATAAGATACTAAATTTCACGTCCACTCTTTTTTCATGGCCAACTGCTTGATCCTTGTAGTGTAGGTGGTGTACTCCTGATGTCCGGAAACGTATTTTGTGATGATTATAAATCATCCCATTCCAAAAACCTGTGTTAGATTGGATATTAATGTGTCTCGCATGAGCAAGCTTGGCACTGGGGATAATGGCACCTGAAAATACATTTAACAGGAATCTTTTGCCTCCCAAAGAGCTTTTCAAATTTAGGCTACTGAGATCTCCAAATGACTTTCATGTCCCTTATTTGCTTCCTCCCCCTCAGGCATGCTTAAACACCAAAGTGTAGGGACAGCTGTCACAATAGACAGTTATCACAAGGTACAGAGATGGCAACTAGATGACAAGATTCCTCTTATCAAAAAGACTTCTTTGTTGGCTCCCTTTGGCCCATTCGTGACCACTTTAAATTTTCTTGCCTGTGATAAATTGTCCTAGCACGTTGGAGAAGCCACGCTGAACTATTTAAAAGATTATAATACATAGCATGCTGTTCTCCAAATTCATTATTGGAAATTGGCTCCTCATGATCACTGGGGAAAAAATACAAAGAAATAGTTTGGCTGTGATGGTCTAGATTTATCCCTAGTGTGATTTTACAGGTATCAGTGAAAAAAACTAATTCCCAGGTTAAATGCTTCTGTGAAGTTACATGAAGGATAGGTTTGGCTGTAGACATCTACTGCTAAGTTGTTTGTAATTAAATCATTATCAGTGAAATGTCAGTGAAGAAAACACTGGGTTGAGCGCTACAGAAACGGGAAATAAGTACTTGTGGAAGGAGAATGTTTGTATAGGAGAACTCAGCAGTTACAGAAATGTCAGCATAAGTTGATTCCTGGGGGGGAACTTTACATCTCTGAGCAAAAGACTGTGACAGTAGGCTGCCCCTGAAGGTGATGATGTATGTACATGTTCTCTTTGAAGAGAAGAAGACAATAAGCATAACACAGCCCTGTCAGGAGGAAAACATTTTTGCACATGCTTTAGATATACGCTTACCTCTAAAAATAACTGGAGTAGCAGTTTGAAGGGAATCCAGTGATTGACTCACCTGACATGGAAAGATCTAGCTTTTATTTCTATCTCAACTGGTTTTTGGTAGACTTCAGAAGAAGGGTAATGGATTGAACTGTTCCGATGTATAAAATATTCATTTTTCCAGTTTTACATGTGCTTTGTAAAATATTTTTGATTATGAGGATTCTATTTGGTATTTTAAGTTGTATTTTCAGAGACAGTTCAGCTCATACTATCTCACTCAGCAGTTCTGTAGATAAAAATGCAGTCTGCTTACCTTTCACACCATAAAGAAAGTATTCTAAAACCATTCTCATATCACAGCAAGTTAAAAATGAGCATCTTCAGAATTACTTGTCATGGCTACAACTTTCATTTTCATTGTTAGTGTACATGCAGCATCACCTTGAATATATTTACTGAATTATAATACAGTCAGTGGAATATCAGGATTTCAGTACAGGTTTATCTTCTGGGCTACATCTAATGCAGAACAAATGGTTACTGAATGTTTGAAGTGCATCAGAGCATGGAACGAGCATTTTTTATTCCCAGAGCAAGGCAGAGAGTTAAAAATCTTCATTGCTGTGGAAAGGGAAGGGAAGGGAAGGGAAGGGAAGGGAAGGGAAGGGAAGGGA